>JAVLVB010000263.1:861897-878523 GCA_032876305.1 Orestias chungarensis
GAAAAGGCAGGAGACTTGGAGCATGAGACGACGTGGATGACCGGAGACCTCTGAGGGTGAAGACAGGGCAGGTGAGTTGATGAACTATGGTGAGAGGGAAATAATGGAATGATCTTACTTGTGAAGGATGGATAGTTGACGCCAGGGAGGAGTGAGTGGTGATTTCTCTTCAGCAGTGATCTGGTGGAGAAGTTGTCCAGGAGGTGTGTGCGGCAGATGGAGCAATGCTGGAGCGGAGCCAAGAGGAGCAGGGAGACCAGATGGATGCGGCAAACCAGAGATAGATCTTGAGAGGGATTGAGCACTGGAGATGACGGGAACCTGAGGTGAGCACAAGAGTTGTTAAGGGCATGGGAAGGCAGCAACAAAGTATCGAAATAATATTAATTCAAAAAGACTAGAAAAGGTAACTGGAGAAAAACGGGGAAAAACACTGGAGAAAACACTAAAGCTGAGATAAGGCAAAAAAATACAACTAGTACACTAAATCTAGAGACTGGCACTGAGAACTAGGATTTACCAGGAGTAAAGAAACACTCAGGCGTCGAGTAGCTGATCAACCACTCCTCTTATACTGGCTCAGCTCATTAAGGCCAACTGGGCGCACCTTGAGTGGAAGGCACTCCAGCAGAGGAAGAGCACTGGTAACCCCCTGTGGCCAACTGGAGAAGTAGCTGAAAAGAAGTCACTCTGACAGTATCCCCCCCTCAAGGACCGCCACCCGGCGGTCCAGAAGATGAGGAAGAGGCCTCAAAGTCTTCAATAAGGCTGGGGTCCAGGATGAAGGAGCGGTGCACCCAGGTACGCTCCTCGGGATCGTAGCCCTCCCAATCGACGAGATATTGGTGATCTCGACCTCGTAAACGGGCAGCCACAGTCCTCCGGACATCATAAGCCGGGTGCCCATCAATGATACGGGCGGGTGGAGGGGCGTCGGCTGGAGGGCACAAAGTACTGGTTCGGACAGGCTTAATCTGTTAAACGTGGAAGGTAGGATGGACTCTGAGAGTAGAAGGTAATCGAAGACAAACAGTGGAAGGATTTGTAATGGACTCAATGTTGTATGGGCCAATGAAGCGAGGTGAGAGCTTGCAGGAGTCAGATATCTCGGGACCATAGCCATACTTGCTGACCGGGAGATATCCCTCTCGTCGGCCGGAAACAGTGGTGGCTGGTACCCAAAAGAGATCTCGAAGGGGGACAAACCAGTGGCAGCAGAGATGTGAGAGTTATGTGCATACTCAATCCAGGGGAGGTGCTGGTTCCGGTCTGTTTCGTGGGTGGATGTAAAAAACCGGAGGGCTGCCTCGATCTCCTGGTTAAACCGCTCTGTCTGAACGTTAGACTGGGGAAGGTAGCCAGATGTGAGACTGGACTTGGCCCCCAGAGCTGAACAGAAATGTTTCCAGACCTGAGTAGCAAACTGGGGGCCACGGTCAGACAGGATATCGACGGATATTCCATGAAGCCAGAAGACATGCTTAACTAGTAGTCGGGCAGTCTGGAAAGTAGATGGTAGCTTACGTAAAGGGATCAGGTGGCAGGCTTTAGAGAAACGGTCAATGATTGTGAGAATTGTAGTCATACCCTGAGCGGGAGGAAGACCGTGATGTAGTTGGCGGCAATATGGGACCAGGGACGCTAGGGGATCTTGAGGGGTTGCAGGAGGCCGGAAGGAGGTTTATTGTTGTTTTGTCTTGTTTCTTAAGCAGGTCAAGGAATCAAGGAATCAAGGAATTTTATTTGTCATCACATCACATGTGGTACATGAGGTGGGACGAAATTCTAATCCCCCGGTCCAGTTTACACCCTGATAGCAATTTTAAATACCTCTGCGAGACTAGGATTTAACAAAGAATCTACAATATGGGACTTCGGACATAGCAGCAATGAAAATTCGGAGTGCAAGTGACATATTAATTGACATTTTAAAGGGACATTTTAAAGTGTGATATTAAAGTGAATAGTGCCGGGTAAATGCGAAAGTGTTTTTCATTTGTAATTGTCCTTGCGTGTGTTTGAGAGTCTCACAGCTTCAGGAATGAAGCTGTGAGACTCTCACTTGATGCTCCGCCGGCTCCTGCCTGAGGGGAGCAGGACAAAAAGTGAGTGTGCTGGGTGTGTGGGGTCCTTTATGATGCCAGAGGCCCTCTTCCTGCATCTGGAGGTGTAAATGTCAGTGGTGCTTAGGAGGCTGACTCCAACAGTTCTCTGTGCAGCCTTCACCACTCTCTGCAGAGCTTTGCTGTCTGCAGCAGAGCAGCTTCCATGCCACACGTTGATGCTGGAGCACAAGACACTCTCCACCACACATCTGTAGAAGCAGGTGAGAACTGAGCTCCCGAGTCCAGCTCTTCTCAGCCTCCTGAGGAAGTAGAGCCGTTGGTGCGCCTTCCTGACCAGAATGGAAGTGTTGTTGCTCCAGGCGAGGTTGTTACTCAGGTGTACACCCAAGTACCTGTAGCTGTTGACCACTTACACCGCAGATCCTCCCATGTGCAGGGGGAGGTGGGCATGCTTGCCCCTTCTGAAGTCCACAATCATCTCCTGGGTTTTCTTTACATTAATCCAGAGGTTGTTCTCTCTGCACCAACCCTCCAGGTGTTCCACCTCCTGCCTGTAGCTGGACTCATCCCTGTTTGTGATGCATCCGACCACTTCTGAGTCGTCCGCAAACTTCACAAGATGGGACAGCAAGCTGGACCTGCTGCGGCTGAGGATCAGTGTCTGTGAGGGGAGCCAGTGCTAAGGGTAGCCAGTGCTGAGGGTGATGGTGGGGGAGGAGATGTTGTGAATCCTCACAGACTGCGGCCTGTTGGTCAGGAAGTCCAGGACCCAGTTGTAGATGGAAGAGCTCAGTCCAAGTAAGGAGAGTTTATTAATCAGAGTCTGAGGAATCATGGTGTTGAAGGCAGATGTGAAGTCCACAAACAGCATACGGACGTATGAATCCTTCTGCTCCAGGTGGGTGAGGGCAGTGTGGAACACGGAGGAAATGGCGTCCTCTGTGGATCGATTTTTCCTGTATGCATACTGGTGTGGATCAACAGTGACGCTGATGTTGGCTTTGATGTGAGTCTGAACCAGTCTCTGGAGGCAACTTTGTGACTATCGGTGTGAGTGCTACTGGTCGATAGTCATTAAGACCTGTCACTGCGGAACTCTTGGGGACGGGGATGATGGTGGCGGTCTTCATGCAGGTGGGGACAGCTGCCTGGCTGAGGGAGGCGTTGAAGATGTCCGCCAGCACGTCTGAGAGCTGGTCCGCGCACTCTCTCAGCACCCGTCCGGGGATGTTGTATGTGCCTGCAGCTTTCCGGGGGTTGATCCTCCTCAGCGTCCTCCTTACTTCTGCTGGAGTCACACTGATGGGCTCTTCTGCTGGTGAAGTCGTGATTCTGGTGCTGGGGGGAGTGTCAGGGTTCTCAACCCGGGCGTAGAATTGGTTGAGAGCCTCAGGCTGGCAGGGGTCTTTGGGGCATTGTGCAGATTTGGGTTTATAGTCTGTAATGCACTTGATGCCCTTCCACATGCTCTGTGGATCCTGGGAGGATAGGTGTCCCTGGATTTTCTGAGCATATGCAGCTTTTGCCCTCTTAACTCCTGCAGTCAGCTCTCTTCTTGCCCTCCTGAGCTCTTGTGAGTCACCAGACCTAAACGCAGAATCCCTGGCTTTCAGCAGAGAACGTTTCTCTGCATTCAGCCTGGGTTTCTGTTTCGGGTAGCAAGTCACAGTCTTGGTGGTGGGAACATCCTCCACACACTTGCTGATGTACCGCAGAACAGCAGATCCTCCAGGTCTAGATCCCCCTCGTACTCAGCAGCCTGCCTGAAAACCTGCCAGTCTGTGCAGTCGAAGCAGTCCTGCAGAACGGCGTCGGCGTCACTGGGCCACACAGTGATGGTCTTCTGTGTGGGTCTGGAGCGCCGCAGCCGGGGATGGTATGCAGGCACCAGGGTGACGGAGATGTGATCGGAGAGCCCGAGGTGGGGGCGGGGGAAGGCTCTGTATGCGTCTCTTAGGTTTGTGTAAACACGGTCCAGTGTGTTATTTTCACGTGTTGGAATGTTCACATGCTGTTTGAACTTTGGCAGGCTGTTCGTCAGTTCTACGTGGTTAAAGTCCCCCTCTACCACGTAGAAAGCCTCCGGGTGCTTGTTCTGAAGCGAGCTGATGTTGTTATGTAGCTCCTTCAGCGCGATGTTAGCATTAGCATCCGGCGTAATGTAAACAGCAACAACGAACACAGCCGTAAACTCCCGAGGCAGATAGTGAGGTCTGCACTTCACAGTCAGCTGTTCTGTTGCCTCGGAGCAGTGGCTGTTTTCCAACACGCAGCTTGTGCACCAACCTTTGTTTATATAGACGCATAGTCCGCCCCCGCGGGCTTTACCGGAGAGCGTGTTGCGTTCCGCCCGGAAGAGCTGCCGGCCGGCGAGTTGGAAGGCTGAGTCCGGCATGGTGTGGTCCGGCAAGTTTTCTGTGAGACAAATCACCTCGCAGTTCCTCATGTCCTCACAAACACTGATCCTCAGCCGCAGCAGGTCCAGCTTGCTGTCCAAAGACCGGACATTGGACAGGAAAAGTGCCGGAATCGGGGGTCGGTTAGCATTAGCCTTTAGCCTGGCTAGCACACAGCCGCGCTTTCCACTCTTCTGCCGCCGCTTGCATCGCCTTCGCCGGCCCTTTGTTTGCAGCGCTCTGCTCCCCCACGCCGAAGTCCGGAGGAGCTGTAGTCTGCCCAGCTTTGCTCAGATGTTACTCTCTAGGTTTTTGCTGACTAAACTGTCCTTAATCCTACAAAGTTCAGTCCGTCCATAACTCATACGCATGAGGCGCATAAGTTTGGGCTCGGAACCAACCCAAAAACTAATTAAATCAGGGTGTTCACTAGGAGTGTGAGAAGCCGCTGCACTACTGCGCGCCGCCATCTTGCAGGTGGGACAGGCTTGAATATATTCAATGATGTCTTTATGAAGATTGGGCCACCAGAATCTGTGGGAAACCAGAGCTATGGTCTGAATGGAACCAGGGTGACAGGAAAAACGGGACGTGTGGAACCAGTGAAAGACTTGGGAGCGAACGGTGGATGGTACGTACATGGTTTTCTGGGGGGGGGGTCCGAGGATCAGGTTCGTGAAAAAGGGTGTTTTGGACTATGCCCTTGATCTCCCAGGATACCGAGCCAACCACACAGTTAGGGGAAATTATAGGAGCTGGGTCTGTGACAGACTCGTCCAGTGAGAACTGACGGGAGAGGGCATCAGGTTTGATGTTTTTGGAACCAGGCCTGTAAGAGATGGAGAGATTAAAACGAGAAAAGAAAAGCGACCAGCGAGACTGTCAGGGATTGAGACCTTTAGCAGACTTGATGTATTCCAGGTTGGGGTGGTTGGTCCAAACCAGCACCGGATGGTTAGCACCCTCCAGCCAATGACGCCATTCCTCGAGCGCTAGTTTGATGGCTAGCAACTCTCGGTCTCCCACGTCGTATTTGCGCTCAGCCGGGGAAAGACGTCGGGAGAAGAAGGCACATGGATGGAGCTTGTTGTCCTCCTCCGATCTCTGGAAGAGGATGGCTCCAACTCCCAGGTTGGAGGTGCCGATCTCTAGGGTAAACTGGCAGGATGAATCAGGTTGGACTAGAACGGGGGCTTGAGAAAAAAGGGTCTTTAAATCTTGGAAGGCCTTGTCTGCTTTGGGGTTCCAGATGAATGTTCTCTTTGTTTAGGTTAAGGCTGTGTGTGGGGAAACGGTTTGACTGTAATTTTTTATGGAACTACGATAGAAATTGGTGAACCCAAGGAAGCGTTGTAGTTGTTGTCTTGAGTCTGGAGTGGGCCATTCAGTGACTGCGAGAACTTTGGTGGGGTTTGCTCGGATCTGCCCGCCCTTGAAGATATAACCAAGAAATGTTATGGAAGCTTTGTGAAACTCACATTTTTCGGCCTTAATGTAGAGACGCTTCTGGAGGAGGCATTGAAGTATTAGAAGGATGTGGGATCTGTATTCGGTGAGGTCTTTAAAGAAAATCAGGATGTTATCTTGATAAATGAAAACAAAAATAGTCAGGAAATCACGGAGAACGTCATTACTTAAGGCTTGGAACATGGATGGAGCATTGCATAAACCAAATGGCAAGACGGAGTACTCAAAATGACCAATGGGAGTTTTGAAAGCTGTTCTCCACTCATCCCCCTGGCGAATACGGACAAGATAATAGGCGTTGCGGAGATCCAGTTTAGTGAATATGGTGGCTCTGTGAAGGGACTCGAAAGCAGCAGTGATGAGAGGTAACAGGTATTTGTTCTTGACTGTGATGTTGTTCAAACCTCTGTAATCAATGCAGGGTCGGAGCAAACCATCCTTTTTGGTGACAAAGAAGAAGCCCGTCCTGAGGGGAGATGAGGAGGACCTGATTATGCCAGATAATATAGGTCTCCATCGAATCCCGCTCCTTATGAGAGATGTTGAACAGACAGCTTGAAGGTAATGGGGCTCCGGGCAAAAGGTCAATGGCTCAGTCATATGGTCTGAGCAGGCCTTACTCTTGTTAAAACCCTGCTTAAGGTCCAGGTATTCCTTTGGTATGTTGCTGAGATCCTGGGAATCCATGGAGAGGTCCTTCAGGGGCGGACTAGGAGGAATGGGGGCCTGGAGACAAGAGGCGAGGCACTTAGAGGAACAGGAGGAAATTGAGCAATCTGACCAGTTTATGGTGGTATTATGGTTGTGAAGCAAGTCGAACCCTAAGATGATGTTGGGCTGAGAGGAGGAAAAAACAAAAATGACCTATGCTCTTTATGGTTGCCAGAGAGAACTAATTCCAGAGGACTGGTGATGTGAGTAATTTGGAGTAAGGACCTACCATCTAAAGCGGAAACTTGAAGCGGGTTTCTAGTGGGGAAATGGCTAGCTGTAACTGTTCGACTAGGACTTGGGCAATGAAGGATTGTTCGCAACCTGAGTCTATCAAAACGGAGAGTTTGTAAGGTCTTTGATTGTGAATGATGGTGGCAGGAAAAAGAAGACGAGACTGACTAGGACTGGTGTTCAGGTCCGCCTGTTGCCTAGTGTTTACAGGCGGACCCTCTCGGGGAGCTTCTCCTTTCTGAGGCTAAGACAGCTAGCAATAAAATTACCAGGGGTACCACAGTATAGACATTCCTTGGACTGCATCCTCCGTTGCCGTTCCTCCGGTGTTAATCTGGTTCGCCCGACCTGCAAGGGTTCCGGTCCCAGGGGCGACGATCTGTGGGAGTCAGGAACAGCTCTGAAAGTGGCTTCAACGGGCAGAGGCGTAGGCTGAAAGACAACGGAGGACTGGCTGGCAGAAATTCTGCGGTTTACCCTTAAACGGTCTGTTTCTCTCAGACGGCCGTCAACTCGGGCAGCCAGAGCAATAAACTCGTCTAGCATGGGAAGCTCATCAAATATGGCAAGTTCATACTGCAGGTGCTCATTTAAAGCATGAACTTGCTCTTTAATGCACGAGGGTCCTATTCTAATCGGGCTGCTAAAGTTCTAAATTCATTGGCGAACTCAGCTACCGTTCTAGAACCCTGTCTTAACTTCTGTATCTTCCGGGAAACCGTTAAATAATCTGTTTTCATGACCAAAACCACCATGAACTTATTCTTAAAATCTTGGAAGGACAAACTGAACTCCGGATATCTATGAAAACGGGATTAAGCCCATTTTAGCGCTGTTCCGGACAACTGACCCTTAACAAATGCTATTTTGGCGTCAAAATTGAGAAATGAGAGCGAGGAATGGGCAAAAACCAACGAACACTGCATCATAAACCCCTCGCAGCCGCCAGCCTCCCCCGAATACCTCTCCGGAACCAGAAGTGAAACCCCTCGGGAAACCGGAACCGGAAGTTGTCGATGCAGAAGTGGGAAAGAAGCAGTAGCGCCATCACACAGTGGGGGAACCAAGTCGGAGGGTTTTGGGACAAGATTCTGGAGGAGGTGAGTTGTCTGATCCAGGGTCTGATTGGTTGTGGATTGCTGTTCGGACAATGATCGGAGGACGGATTCGTGGGAGTGGAGCATGGCTGACTGATTGGTGATAACCCTCCTGTGAGCCTCTTGTGGGTCTGCTTGGCCTGAGTGTTCTGTCATAATATTTAAGCTTCTGACCCACATGAACAGAGGACTCTCAGGAGATCAATTATACTGATGTTATTGATAAGGTGAGGGGAGGAATCCAGCAACAGGCAGGAACGGGCAACGGCAATGTTCGGGGGGACAACGGGACCAGCGGGGCAGCTGGAAACGACAGGAGACTCGGAGCATGAGACGATGTGGAAGACCGGAGACCTCTAAGGTTGAGGACAGGGCAGGTGAGTTGATGAACTATGGTGAGAGGAAAATAATGGAATGATCTTACTTGTGAAAGATGGTTAGTTGATGCCAGGAAGGAGTGAGTGGTGAGTTCTCTTCAGCAGTGATCTATTGAAGATGTTTTCCAGGAGGTGTCTGCGGCAGATGGAGCAATGCTGGAGCGGAGCCAAGAGGAGCGGGGAGACCAGATGGATGCGGCAAACCAGAGAGAGATCTTGAGAGGGATTAAGCACTGGAGATGACGGGAACCTGAGGTGAGCACAAGAGTTGTTAAGTGCATGGGAAGGCAGCAACAAAGTATCAAAAATAATATTAACTCAAAAAGACTAGAAAAGGTAACTGGAGGAAAAACTGGGAAAAACACTGGAGAAAACACTAAAGCTGAGATAAGGCAAAAAAAACAACAACTAGTACACGAAATCTAGAGACTGGCACTGAGAACTAGGATTTACCTGGAGTAAACAAACACTCAAGCGTCGAGTACCTGATCCACCACTCCTCTTATACTGGCGCAGCTCATCAACGCCAACCGGGCGCACCTGAAGTGGAAGGCGCTCCAGCAGAGGAAGAGCACTGGTGACCCCCTATGGTCAACTGGAGAAGTAGCTGAAAATAACTCACTCTGACACGCCGGATGGACACCACGCACCCACCCAAGCTCCTTTTCCACCATACTGGTTTCAGTGCTGGTTTGGTGCTAGAGACAGAGTTAGCACTGGGTCTCTGTGTTTCCACTAACCAAACTGGTTCCAAACTGATTCAAACTGGTGCTTAGCTAGCTGCTTAGCTGGTTCTGGCAAGAGGAAAGAACTGGTTTGACATGATGAGGTCGGGGACTGGGGGCGGGGCTCGGGAACAACTAACGCTCTGTAAACAGGTAAAGAGTGGAAGTTTTTAAACAACACTGGAGTTGCTTGTGCAACAAAAGAAACAAAATGGACCTGAAATCAAAGCAGCAGTGTTCAGTGGAGGATACATACTTCCTGCTTGCAGACGTCTAGTCTACGGTAGTTCAAAAGTCTACGTTCCAATGTAGACTGTAGGCTGCATGCATGCATGCATGCATGTATGTATGTATGTATGTATGTATGTATGTATGTATGTATGTATGTATGTATGTATGTATGTATGTATGTATGTATGTATGTATGTATGTATGTATGTATTTATGTATGTATGTATGTATGTATGTATGTATGTATGTATGTAATACATACAAACAAATAGATAGATAGATAGATAGATAGATAGATAGATAGATAGATAGATAGATAGATAGATAGATAGATAGATAGATAGATAGATAGATAGATAGATAGATAGATAGATAGATAGATAAGGAGTGTGTGCCCATCATTTTTGTTTTGATTCACTTTATACTTCCATTTAGATGGCAACCGGCTATTCGTGTCATCAACCCAGATGCACCAGCGCCCTCAGCCTCAGCCTGGACCTCCACGCAGCCAGAACACCTTGCACCCAACAGAGAGCCCGCCCGACACCAGAGAGGGACAGGCGACACCAGACAGCGAGCTGGGGAGGTCTGGTACACGCCCCTGTGCACCCAGCACTTCATCCGAAGGTCCAGTCTGCCCGCAGGTGAGCGCAGCAGTGAGCAGTGAGGAAGGGTGAGGAGGGGGCAGGGTAAGACAGACAGAACCAGATTGATGAAATTCTTACAGCAACTAGATGTCCAGCGTTCTTAGTCCTGTATGTCCAGGTTTTCCTGTATCACTTTGACCGCAAGATTTTTTGCATTTTCCCATGTTCTGGACATATCCTTAGTTTCTGACCGTGAGGTCCTGCCTTTTGCATTTCTCTGTTTGGATCTGTCAGCCTCAATCTGTTCTCAGAGTTCAACCTAGTTTTGGTGTCCTTATACTGAATTATCATTTGACCCACATATCCTACTACGTTGACAGCTTTAACAGTTTTTCGGCTAACAGATAATCAGAACACAAAGGTCTCTTATTTTTCCTTTAATGTCTTTCCTTGAGCCGTCACAACACCAAATCATCTTCGTGACATTTAAGACATTACAGTGTGTTACGAATTGTACAAAGTTATTTTTATTGTTTCAGCAGGCATTTCAGAAAGACGTTAGATCTGCTCAGTGGATGGTTGGTGTAATGAAGGTAGGTATCGGTTTTATCTGTTTTGCAGAAGTGAAGAGAGTCTAAATAGTTCTGGAGGTGTTTTTAGAGTTTGGCACGGTGTGGTTGTCTTAAATTTTAATGTACATTTGGATTGTATTGGAATTAACTGCACTGCATTTCATTTGAGCAATTGTGAATTATTTTTGTTTTATTGAGTGCCCTGAAAATCTAATTGTTCTTAAGTAATGTACGTTTAAATCCCTCAACGGACATAGCTTAAAAGGAAAGTCCAACTATGGCAGGTTACCAGTCTGGCCCTGCTCTCTATAAATCACAGCTAAGCTCTGTAGCTCAATTATTTTATTACTCTTAGAGAAAAGTAAACCTTTCTATACTAACAGCATATCACAAAGGCACATGTTGAGCAATATACTCCTAAACTGTAAAATGGCTATAGAAGGAGAAAAAGTTTTATAAATCAGTGTAATGTAATGCAATATATATGAATTATGTTACACGGACATTAAGGTACCAGCAAGTCTTGTACTTTCACAAGAAACCTTTAACACAGACTGCTTTATTATTTTCTTCATTGAATATTAAATGTTTTCTTTGATTTTGTGAGATATGTGTATAACGCTTTATTAAAAGCAAAATGAAATGTTTAAAAGGTTAACTTTACACCACCAACCGTACCTATTGAACAATTGAGTGAACATAATTGAAACTAAGCCTAACTTAAATTCTCCACAATTTAATAAATGGTTCCAGTGAAAATGAAAATAGCTGCTCTGCTGGCCCAAGTTACCTAGACTGCTCCAATATCTCTAAGGATTTCTGTTGATTCTTTAGCCATACTCCCCACTGTGGTGCTTGGGTTTGATGAGCCTATTATTCTAAAACTTTTTCTTAAAAAGAACATGGATCCTTTTTTTAATTATGGATCATTAAACATTACTGTATAACTTAATATCCCATTTAAATGTTAAATATTAAAGCCTATTATTAAAGCACCCAAGCTTCAAGTATCAGCTGTGACCCTTTAAAAAGCTTTGAAGTATAACAACACATTTGAATAGTACAGATTAAGCAGTGTAAAGCAGAAAAAGAACAAGAGGGGGCACACAAAGTGAATCCACAGACTGTGGGGCGTGGCTGAAACTGGAAAAGAACACTTTAAATGAAGCTTAAAACAAATGTATTTGTCTATCTAATGAGACCACTGAGTGTTGAAAGAATAACACCTTTTTCTTGGCCCTAAAATCTAAAGCCAAATTTAACATCAAACTATTTAGCCTTTTAACATTTCCTCTTTTTCAACACCATAGCTGATTCCATCAAGGCATGGAAATCCAGCTGGAAGGGAGCTCGAAAATCTCTCTCTCTCTCTCGAACACGCACACACACACACACACGCACGCACCCACGCACGCACGCACACAGACACACACACACACACACACACGCACACACCACATGCGCAGTTGTGGTGGACTGTAACTCATGTTAGGGAGCGGTAGGAGTGTGAAGGAAACCAGAGCAGAGAGGAGCTTCTTAGTTGAAGTTTAACTCTTCATTGTTGATATGCACCTTGGTAATTCCCTAGGATTACCGAGGTGTAGCGATTACTATATAACCGTTAATAATGGAAAAGCCTTCTAGATGTACAGAGCAAAATGGAGCCACACTGAGTACGTCCTTGTTGAATAGGCATTTATAAAGTAGTGTACCTCTGAAGATGTCGTAGCCACTGTAGGTGGAAGTCAGTTGACACTTGGAATATTGATCCAGTTTAGAGGGGAAAGATGCAGAGAAAGATTAAGTGATGATATGACAGTTTTTTATTTTTTTGTTTTTTTTTTGTGATCTGCTGTTTTTCTGCCAAACAGTCCTGAGAGTTATACCATCTCTTTATGTTTTTTTTTTATTTTTTTACTCTTAATCCTTGTATAAATAGGAAATAAGACAAACTCACAATGTTGCTAAACAAAGGCACAGGGCAGAAAGGCTGAGATATGATGAGAAAGATGAGATCTGTGAAATGAGTGAGTAAAAACTGAAAGTAAATTCAGTGAGACGGTGGAAGAGGGTGGGTTCATAGAGAGGAGTGAAAGAAGAGTTTGGAGAACATCCGAACAATAAAAAAACTATACTAACGAGAAGGCTCAAGTATGATGGTTGAGACGGAGAGTAAAGACAAGTGAAGAGGCGATTAAAGAACATAGTCAAAGAAAGTGCAAATAAAACATCACCAGGAACTCAGAACAGAATTCAGCTGCATTTAAAGCAATAACATAATTACTGCAGAAACCAAAATAAATTGTCTCCCAAACATAAGTGCTTAGGTAATTCCACAAAAAACTAAAGATCGAAAACCATTTTCCATTGGTTTGACAACATCATCACACAAAGCTAACAAAGAAAGGAACAAGTTTTCAAACAGTAGTGAAAGAATAGTACAAATAAGAACAGTACTAATAATTTCACATCTGAACTTGTGTGTTTTGAAATATACACAAACTCTTCAGAATCCACATCTCTTGCACACAGATGCACTTTTGCTGCCTCTGTAGGCAGTGGTCAAAGACTCCATGAAGCATTGACCTAAATGGAAAAGAATGCAAACCCTTTCTCGCAGTCTCTCTCTCTCTCTCTCTCTCTCTCTCTCTCTCTCTCTCACTCTCCAAGCTTTCTCCTCCCCCTCATGTGTCACACACATACTGGATAGATTAAGTGGCCATCAGAAGATGAGAAAGAGGAGAGAGAAAATATTACCCAATTTTTCCCACATTTGGCCAAAGCTACCTTCCTTTTTATGCGTTTGTCTGTTTCTTTTGTGGGTTAAATAAAGAGATTTGAACTCTACCTACCAGTACGCTTTCTACACTTTCTACAAAATAAAACTTTTTTGTGTGTTCTCGAGGCAGATGTAGGTGTAGTTTCTATGTTAGAGAAAAACAAGAAGTTGTCCTGTTGTCACTTAAATATTTTTCAGTGATCCTTTTAATTTGGGCTGCACATTTGAATAGTGGCTAGGACTGTTGCCATGCAGCAAGAAGGCTCTGGGTTCAATTCCACCTTTGGTGTTTCTGCAAGGAGTTTGCATGTTTTCCCTGTGCATGCGTGGGTTCTCTCCAGGTACTCCAGCTTCCTCCCACAGACCAAAAACATGACTGTTAGGCTAATTGGACACTCTAAATTGTCCTTAGGTGTTGCCCTGCAATGGACTGGCAACCTGTCCAGGGTGTACCCCTGCCTCTCGCCCGTTGTAAGCCGAAGATAGGGGCCAGCAGACCCACCCGACCCCAATAGGGACACGGGTGTACAGAAAATGGATAGATTACCTTTTAACTTAGTTAAAACTACCAATTATATCTGAAAGTGCTTGTACATGTGCATACACTCATCATGTGCTAAATTAAAAGGAATGTTTATGTACTCTTTAATATATTTAGATTTGGAAAATCTGATCACTTAGCTCACCATACCTTAGTGCCAAAGAGTCATTCCAACAAAATTAATTTCCTTTATGGAAGCACTGTGGGAGTATTAAAACGATCTATTGTCCGTCTGATTGTCTTTTTTTAATTTTTTAATTTTAATTTTATTTTTTTTGTTTGTTGCTAATAGCTAATACAGAATGTCAAAAAAAAGTCAACATTTTTTATCATTTTTGCTATAATGAAATACTTAAAACATTTTAACTGGACTTTTCAAATACAAATAGGCTAAAATTCACAAGAATTTAAAGTTGGCTAAAAATCCCTGACTGGTGCATGTTCAGTTAAACTATGTCCAAATAAAGAATGACAAAACATAATCATAAAGATTAGCTATTTTTCTTAAGGATTCAACATAAAACAATTTTTATGTTATGTGCTGTATTAAAACTAATATAGTCTCTAGCTGGAAATTCAGATTTTATGAAAAGGTGTTCCAAATCAAACATCAGCTAAAGATTGAACATTTTTTTGAGTAACAAAATATTTGTATTTTCAATCACTGATACTATTCTGAAAGAAGATAAGAACAGAGATTAAGTAAAGCAATTTAAAGATTATCAACCAGGGTTTTATTTATCATTATTGTAAACAGTGATCTGTCTTTGGTGTAGTCTCAGTAGTGTAGGGGGGTGGTCCGTATAGCTAGTGGTCAATAGTTGGTGAAGAGGAAACACAGAAGAAATGTTTCTAGTCCATCACAAGGTCAAACTAAGACTGTAAACTGACTTTTATCTAGTAGATTAAAATAATTTTGAATCAGATGTTGACACTGTCCTCTAAATGACAACTTAAAAAAATGTAGGTTTCGTGATAAAAATTGAACATATTTTTCTTTACCGTTTAAAAAAATACTACAGAACTTTAAGTTATCTTCATTTGTTGTCATTAATTACTTCATAAATCGGTGTAGGGGATAAGTTTACAAATAGTTAAGAATAACCTGAAAAAAAATGGAATGCATCTTTCATACTGTTCCACATGTTTTCTTTGTCTGTGTTTTCAGATCCCAGCCAGTTTCTGGGGTTGGTCTTCCACAGGCATTGCAACGTCACCCTGCCACGTTGAAAAGAGGCAGTCTGCCTTTTTCTTCCCACTTCACACACAGACACACAAACTCAGTTTATAGGTCAAAAGAGGTAATGATACAAAGTATGGAGGGAGGATATTTTGTGAGACTGTATTCAAGTTTAAAACATAAAGGCTTTTTTCATTTATGAAAAAGCATATAAAGCTATGTCATTTTAAAAATCATCTAAACTTATTTGAGTTTTTTCAAATTTAAACTGGGGCACCATGGAAAAAGTTCAATAAAAATTGACAAAAATAATCTATAGCCTTTAAACTGGTTTGGGAAGTGGAGTTTATATTAAGATGTTTTGAGGTGCAGTGTAAATGTACATTTACATTTTTTCGATTACATATATTAAAATATATTAGAAGAAATTGAGATCCATAGCTCATGGGAGCTTTTTAAATGTATAGGTATGTATTTAGTCCCTCTTTGTCGTTACCTTTTAGTAGTATTTTTTGCTATGTTTCAACTGCAAGTCTATGACTGTCTCTGATTTATACATCTAGAGAGTAAACCTTTGACCCAATCTTTTTTGCAAAAATTGCTTAAACAGGTGTAATTTACTTAATTTTAATACTTTATTTAAACTATAAAGCACTTCTCTTAAAGTTTTGAATTGGGTTCAAGTTTGTCACATATATCATATACAATTACAATTAATAAATGAAATTTGTCATGTTAAATAATAAAATCTTGCAACCCAGTGTAAATTTATAATCACAATTAATAATTAAGACTCAAATACAGATTAATGTATGGAATCAAAAGATTCAGTATGAGTCAGAAAGATTTTGAACTTGTAATACACAATTGTGCATCTGTAACAAAGATTTGAACTTGTAAAAAGATTTTGAAGAATCAAGAATCAGTTTATAAAGTGACAATTTACAACAGATGTCATCTCAAGGCACTTTACAATAAATCTATTAAAATAATAGATACATCATTACAAATCCGATTCTAATCTAAGGAAGCCCAGCAGATTGCATCGAGTCAAGAAAAGCCCCAATCCAACAACAAAATTCACAGCACGAAAAATAATCAAACAAAACTGAACAACAGAATCTACAACAGCAAAATCTACAACTAAATAAAAGCCACAAGACTAATAACAACTGTTATGAGTCTTGAACTGTTGACCTGTTCTATATGTGCTCTGTATTACTGAGATACTATGTTGCAGCCACAGTCATGATCATTTGTTCTACCTGTGCTCTTGCAGTTCACCAGGCTCACGTCATCTCCGTATCGAGCTGCAGTTAAAGATAATTCATGCTGTTGTCCAGCTTATTCCATTGTTACAACCTAGTTTATCGAGTGCTACCAAGGCCTGAGTCTGCAACTCAAGTTGTTAACTTTGTTCATTTCATTTTTTGTCCTGTATCTTGTATCCTGTGTATTGTATTTTGTCGCTAAAAATAGACTCTACATTCACTTAGACACAGGCCCACAGTGGCATCATCCAGCTGCCAACAGCCTAGATAAACAAAACTTCACCTTACTTGTTCTTCCCACAGACTTTGAAGATATTCCTGAACACTTTGCTGGTACTTACTCATTATTCACAATTTTGTCATTAAATAAGACGGTTAATTCTGATCTCCAG
>JAVLVB010000263.1:878623-896094 GCA_032876305.1 Orestias chungarensis
TAGTGTGTGTGTGTGTGTGTGTGTGTGTGTGTGTGTGTGTGTGTGTGTGTGTGTGTGTGTGTGTGTGTGTGTGTGTGTGTGTGTGTGTGTGTGTGTGTGTGTGTGTGTGTGTGTGTGTGTGTGTGTGTGTGTGTGTGTGTGTGTGTGTGTGTGTGTGTGTGTGTGTGTTGTGTTCATGGTATGGTCTCGGGAGTAAGTTCAGCAGCCTGATGGCCTGTGGGAAGAAGCTGTTGCTGAGTCTGGTGGTCCTGCAGCGCAAACTGCTGTAGCGCTTACCAGATGGCAGGAGAGTAAACAGTTTGTGTAAGGGGTGAGTGGGGTCTTTGATGATGTTGGTGGCTCTTCTGAGGCAGCGGGATGGGTATAGGTCCTGTATGGATGGTTGAGCTGAACCTGTTATCCTCTCTGCTGTTTTCACCACCCTCTGTAGTGCCTTCTGGTCAGCAACCTGGCAGCTGCCATACCAGACTGAGAGACTGCTGGTGAGAATGCTCTCAATGGCACCTCTTTAGAAGGTGGTGAGTGCTAGGGGAGGGAGACTTGCTCTTCTCATCCTGCGTGGGAAGTGGAGACTTTGCTGCGATTTCTTGACGAGGGAGGTGGTGTTGGTTACCCATCTCAAGTCATCAGTTATGTGCACTCCCAGGAACTTGGTGCTTTTCACTGATTCCACAGCATTGCCATTGATGGTGAGGGGTGTCTGTGGTTTGGTGTTCGATGTTTCCTGTAGTCCACAGTTATTTCTTTTGTTTTGCTGACATTGAATGTAGGTTGTTGGTGTCGCACCATTTGATGAATGGTGTACTTCCCCTCTGTAAGCTGAATCGTAATTGTTGCTGATGAGACCCACGACTGTTGCGTCATCTGCAAACTTGATGATCTGGTTTCTGTTGTGTCTGGCACAGCAGTCATGGGTCATCAGGGTGAACAGCAAAGGACTCAACACACAACCCTGGGGGACCCCAGTGTTCATGATGATGGTCTGTGAAGAGCTATTGCCAACTCTTACTGTCTGTGGTCTGTTGGTAAGAAAGTCCAGTACCCAGTTGCAGAGTGGGGTGGTGATGCCTAGGGTATTGAGTTTGTTCACCAGGTGTTGAGGGATGACTGTGTTGAAGGCAGAGCTGAAGTCAATGAACAGCATCCGCACATAGCTGTTTTTGTTCTCCAGATGAGCCAGGCTGAGGTGGAGTGCTGCAGCTATCGCATCGTCAGTGGATCGCTTGGGCCGATACGCAAACTGGAATGGGTCAAAGGTGGCAGGAAGGCTGGATGTTATGTGCCCATTTACTTTCCAAGCACTTCATCATGATTGAGGTGAGTGCTATTGGGCCGGTAATCATTCGGTGGTGTTGCTGGAGATTTCTTTGACATATGTATAATGGTGGTAGTTTTGAAGCATTCAGGTATGATGGCTTGGCTCAGAGAGATGTTGAAGATGTCTGTGAGAACATCAGTGAGTGAGTCTGCACAGTCTCTAAGCACAGGCCCAGGTATGTTGTCTGGACCCGCCGCTTTCCTGGGGTTCACCTTGCAAGTGTCCTCCGCACATCGGCTGGGTCCAGCTGAAGTGTACATTGTCCAAGCAGTGGGGGGCTTTTGTTGGGGTAGTGGTGTTGTTTTCTTCAAAGCGACTGAAGAAGACATTTAGCGCGTTGAGAAAGTCTGTATTATCCTCACAGGGTGGGGGAGTCGGCTTGTAGTCCATCACTGACTGAATGCCTTGCCATAGGCGTCTGGAGTCATTTGTGTCTGTGAAGTGTGACTGAATTTTCTGTCCATAGGCCCTTTTGAGTACTCTCATGCCCCAGTTCAAGTTGGCCCTCGCTGATCTGAGGGCTTCCTTGTCTCCAGATTTGAAGGCAGAGTTCCGTGCTCTCAGAAGCTCACGTACCTCCCTGGTTAACCAGGGGTTGTCGTTTGCTCTGGTGGTGATGTGTTTTGTGATAGTCACATCTTCTATGCACTTAGATATGTAGCTTGTCACAGACTCTGTATATTCCGTTAAGTTGACAAGCTGATTGGATGTGGCAGCCACTCTAAAGACACTCTGTGTGGTCAAAGCTGTCTTGTAGTGCTGAGGTGGCCCCTTCTGGCCAAGTTCTGATCTGTTTCACAGAAGTTTTGCGCCTCGTTAGCAGTGTTCTGTAGGCTGGAATGAGCCTGATGGAGAGGTGATCTGAGGTTCCGAGGTGGGGGTGGGGAAAGGCTCTGTACGCCTTCTTGACGTTGGTGTAAACCTGGTCGAGAGTGTTTTTCCCGAGTGTTAGCAAAATCCACATGTTTGTGATAGTGAGGGAGTACTGTCTTCAGTTTGGCATGATTGAAATCGCCCGCGATTATTATGGCAGCATCCGGATTGGAGTCCTGCATGGGGCTCACAGACCGATACAATATAGACAGGGCGTCCTTTGTTTTCGCACTGGGTGGCAGAGTATGTTGGACGGCACTTGATAGTTAGGAATTCTATGTCTTCAGAACAGTGGCTGTCGATGACTTTGACATTGGTAAACCAGTTATTTTTGATAAAAATGCAAACACCACCCCCTTGTGATTTTCCACTGAGAACTTGACTTTTGTCTGCCCGAAACAATGTTAAACCATCTACCTGAATGGCGTGATCTGGGACAGTGTTGTTGAGCCACGTCCCTGTGAGGATAATGGCACTGCATTCTCTTACCTTCCTTTGTGTGATTAAGTCCATTCTGAGGTAATCCATTTTGTTTTCCAGTGAACGAACATTTGAGAGTAGGATCGAAGGAAGAGCAGGTCTATACGGCTTCGCTTTTAGTCTGGCTCCGATTCCCTCTCGGCAGCCTCGCTTCCTAGCTCTAGCACACCTCTTGTGAGGCCTGCTAGCTCCCTCCCGCCACTTGCGTCGCCTCCAGCGTCGGCCGATGGTGGTTGGGGAGTCTTGCCGGGGTCGTGCAAAAAAGGCGACCGTCCGCGAGAATCTGACCGCCGCCCGCAGGAATGCGCACAGCTGCCCGATGGGCGGTGCGCGAAACCGCCCGCCCCTCCCTGGCTCGCCGAATACGTCCGGTTCAAAAGTCCACATAATTCCGGAAAGATTGTGTGAAAAGTTCCGTAGTCCGAGTAATAGGCTTCTGTTGTATACTCTTTTTGTGCAGGACTGAGACTTAACAGACGAAACATTTAACATAACCCGCACATCGCTATCAGGAGCTGAAGTAGCCGCTGCCGTCCTGGACGCCACCATCTTGTTTGTTTACTTTTAAAGAAAAAATGTAGATCCTCCACCTCATGCCAAGGGAGACAGAGCCGTTAGACATCAATGTGCGCTCTGGTCCTCGCATCTGCTCCAGTGCTAACTTGTTCAGCCCTTTACTGCAGGTTACCAGAGGTTATCACCACAGCTGCTGTGCCTTTGCCAGCTTCTTTTCCTGCAACATCCTTATTTTTACTCCTCAGGGGACAGCGCTCTAAATCCACAGACATATCATTGTCTGCCTGTCCTTGCTTCTGCTGCATTTCCATCTATTCTCGCCACTGGAGTTCCATCATCATCTATTATCATCAATTCAGCCACTCCACCACAGCCTACTACTGTTTCCACTGTTGCTCCGCATAAGCCGCACATCTCTATCGGGATGGCTTTTTATCTCGCCAACAACAGTTGTCCTCACTACAACTCAGCCTCTTACCATGCCCAGGATCACCAAGGGGATCAAGCATTACCTACCACAGACTACCATGATCAAGTCCAAGTAATGAAGTCTACACGTTATGTTATGATTTTGGCCCTCCGGGCATTTGCTACCCTGTGTTCTGTGCCGGTACTGCTATTATGTTCCCTTCAAATTTCAAAAAAACACAAATCAGTTCACATACAACAAGTCCCCCCCAACCCCCCTTTACAATTTTGTCCTGACTATATTTTTGCTAATTCATTTTTTTTTATAGATTTTGAAAATCTTTTAGAAGGCTAAAGCACGGAATGGAGAAGATTGAGTCACAGCATTGCTGGGTCGTTTCCTCCTGCTGATCATTTCTCTCAGTGCTGTCTGGCAGAAACACAATGCTCATACTTTCCATTCCCAGTCTGTCTGGGCTGTGTCTATGTGTCAGAAGAAGGGGGATGGGCTTGATATTCTTTGCATGTAGCGACGAACAGAAAAAGTGCAACATAGGGTAACACAGTGTCTTGAAGAATCTCCTATTTGTGCCTGGCTCTGTTTTCTTTTTTAGTGATATATTTTTGAAACTTTCATGTCTCTTTGATTATTTTGCTTCTTTTACATATTCTCTTCAGTTTGAAAAAAAAAAACTGCGTTGTAACTGCAAGACCATTTGAGTCAAACACTGAATTCAAGAAACATTGAAACAAGGCAAGGTAAGGCAAGGCAAGTTTATTTGTATAGCACATTTTCGTGTACAAGACAATTCAAAGTGCTTTACATAAGAAAAAAGATAAGAAAATGAAACAATAAAATCAGTTTTGAATTAAAAAGAAATAAAATTAAAATTAAAATTAAATAATAATAATAGTACTCAGTTGCTATATGCACAGTTAAATAAGGCTGTTTTCAGCCTGGATTTAAACAACGGCAGAGTTGAAACCTGTCTAACCTCTTCAGGAAGACTGTTCCAGATTTTAGGAGCATAAAACTGGAATGAAGCCTCCCCTTGTTTGGTCCTGACTCTGGGCATCAGCAGGAAGTTGTTCTGCATCCACAGACTGATCTGTTCAGTACAGTGACACAATAAATCAACAGGCCCATGTTCTCCTGCTATCAGCGACACATAGATCTGAGTATCATCAGCATAGTTGTGGTATGACACATCATGGTTGCGTATTAGCTGGCCCAAAGGAAGCATGTACAGATTGAATAAAAGGGGTCCCAGGATCGACCCCTGGGGAACCCCACAGGTCACACCCATTCGGTCGGAGACGCAGTTCCCAATTTGAATAAAGTAACACCTGTCCTCAAGGTAGGACTTGAACCAGTTTAGAGCCATACCCGTGATTCCCACCCAGTCTTTTAACCTCTGTAATAAAATCGCATGGTCAACTGTATCAAAGGCGGCGGTCAGGTCCAGCAGAACTAGGACAGAGACTTTTCCTGCATCTGAGTTTAGGCGGATGTCGTTTGTCACCTTGAAACACTTTATCAATTGGCTGGGAGTAGAAGTTTGGCTGCTGGTTGAAGCGCTTCTCGCCCATCAGTCTGTTTTTTTTTTTTTTTTGTAGGCTGTTTGAGATCAATCAGACTCCACAATGCCACCACCAGAAAAAAATTGCAACCTCAGGTTGTGAGTTAGTTCAAAGAAGATCATTTCCTTTTATACAATAGGTAACATTAGACAATCTATTTATACCTAATAATCTTATAATATTTAACCAAAATATAACCACATCAACTATTTAGATTTATTGCATTATAAAATAGATTAAGCTTAGGTAGGTGGGATATGGTTTTATAACCACCCTGCTTTAAATTTCTCTACATTATCCCTGATCTTTTCCAATGGAGTTTTTGACATTCATGCCTCTTTCTGCACCAATTCTTTAAAAAATCTCTTAGAGGGCTCCTTACAGAGTAAGTGGAATCATACAAACAAAACTTTTTTTATGTTAGTTAAAACTATTAATGATTTGCGACATTATAATATAAGATGGATATTCTGCTAAAACTCAACCACTCTGTTATCTCTCTGTAGTGCTACTGCAGTTTACTGAACTACACCCCCAGTCAGAAACAACCAATCAGAGCTGGGAGGAAGGTCTAGGCGCTGTCAGTCTGGCTGGACTACACACTGCTCTTGATTGCTAATTTGACAAATGGCAGAGAAATAACTTACCCTTACAGGAAAAACTGATTATCTGGTAGCTCACTTGCACATGCTTTACATGTGCTACATGCTGTAGATCTGTTTCTGTTGAAGGCAACTAATTTCTTTTAAATGAACAGAAATGACTCCCATTTAGAAACCAATTTATAAGCCCTCTTTTGTTGGTAAATGATGGTTTTCCATGTAACTACAGTGGGGTAAAAAGACCACACTAGACAACATCTTTCAGGCTACTTTATTCATACAGTTTTTTGCAGAAATAAGGTACATAACTTGCTCAGCACTTAATCAAATTCCTTACACGAATCAAGCCAAGCTGAATGTCAGCATTATTGTTAGTGGAAGAAATTTGACCAGCTATTCAAATCCAGCATTCTGTAGAAACAAATGGAAATCAGAGAAATTCAAAATTCTGCAAATGCTGCATTTTGGTACTGCTAGTTAGATGTTAAAAAATAAAACAACCCAGCTAAAGTGTCATTTAAACATGCTTTATATTCAAAGGTCAGTTTGACAATTTTTGTTGTTATATTGTTGTACAATCTAGCTATGTATTTAACATTTTCAATTTAAAAAACAATGTCCAAATTTTATTTTCTAATTTTATAGTAAACTAAGATTTTCCAATTATCTCTTTGTTTAGGGGTGATTGTATCAAAAAAAAAGGTCCTCTCTTTAAAAAAATATGTTTATTTCAAAGGCAAATGGCTATAATGAATTTATTTTCTTAAATAATCCTAGCAAACTCAAGTTTAATGCATGTGCACAGCATATCTTTAATATTAATTTGAAATTCATCTGTAAAAACATAAACAAAAACTATAAATGAATTGTTTAGCCTTCTGCCTATCAATCAAACCTTTGTTCACATTTATATTCTACAAACCTTTAGTTTCAGGTACTTTTGCATGCGGGATCATGCAAATTTTTCTTCTTACATTTAATTGCATCTCATTTTATGTTTCAGTTACTTCTTGTGGTTGTAAATATCACAGCACATGTATTTAAATGCCAGACGTGCTGCTCAGGCCCGTCTGAGTTTACTTTGGCAGACACTTCAAAGGAGTAATTCCATTTGTATGTGCGTCTATGTATAGAGGCACATACAATGGGAATTACTATATGATTTCAAATCAAGTATTACTGCTATAACTGTGCACAACTGATTTTTTTAAAAGAATGTTGCATTTAGTTCAGTTTGACCTCAATGACAAAGAGAGAGAGAAAGGGATGGTGAGAAATATGAAAAGCTGCTAAGGGAGAGGGAGGAGGAAGGAAGGGTGAGTCATACTTGTGGACGTGGCTTCCCTCTCCTTTCGTTGCCCTCAATCCCTGAGTTTCATCTGTTCTAGTCGCTCCTTTTAGTTCCCAAAACCGACCAAAGCCTTCAATTATCTGCTTTTACAAAAATATAGGCTGAGTTCTCTGTATCCACACAACCTCTCTACAATTCTCCCTTACACTGATGATCTATTCTGTTCAACTGAAACTATTAAATATCATAGTAATCATTACATTCTTTGACATTTGATAAGTACACATCATTATTTTACTTAACTAAAAAACATTTTAAAAAGCAACATTGCAGTTTTTTTTTTTTTTTTTTTTACAGTTTAGTTAAATTACAACCAAACACATATTAACATATGTATATTATGTGAACAATTACAAAGTCTATAGAAATACAAAACAAAAACGTCTTTAGAGTTATGTCACTACTAACTTTACACATCTAGAGAATGCCACATCTGCCCATTTTTAAATGCATAAATGTCCAACGTTTCATGTCTGGACATACATTCTCAACTGAATGTAACTGAACTTGACTTTGATGTAAGTAACTTCTATTTGCAACTCTGGGTGTAAATTTAGGGTCTCCGTCCTACTGGGAGATGAAAATCTGCCTTATTCTGTAGCCTCTAACGGTTTTTCTTTCAATATTTCCTTGTATTTAGCTCTGTATTTAGCAACGTCTAATCAACTCTGAGCTTTCCTGTCCCTGCTGAGGAAAAGCATCTCTATGGCAAATGAATTATACCAATTTATGGGGTTTTTGATATTCATGCCTCTGTTTCTGCACCAATTCTTTAAAAAAAAACTCTTAGATACTCCTTAAAGAGTAGATGGATTCATGCTATGTGTATACCATTACATAAAGGTATGGAGAAATGTTTAAATACCGGATACTAACATAGTTAGGATAAATGTGCTCTAATTAATATTTAACTATAGTTTCCAACAAGAGGAGTAATTTTCTGTCTATTTTGAAGCACTGTTTTGAGAATTAGGGGCTCTACTTTACCAATTAAAGACACCAAAAATTGAATAATGTATGAGCATATAAGTAAACAATATGTTTTTAGCTTAGTCAAATTTATTTATTTTTTTTGCTTCTTATGGTAGCACAAATGTGGATCTTTAAAACATTTGCCGGCCTGAAGGCAACCAGGTGAAACACATGATCATTAGGTGTAAACTTCCTGTCTTTACCAAACACACACTGAATGATTATTCATGGAGGACCCCCTCTCTAACACACATAACCCCCACCTGCATAGTCCACGTAAAACTCCCTGCGCTCTCTCGTCACCGTCGGTAGTGTAAACTTCAAACAACCAATAGCTTCCGTTCATAAAGAGCCCATTAAACACACAACAGGCGCACACACACTGAGCCGTAAGCAGTTTTCACTATTATTAAAAGTCCTAAAGGCAGTAATGAGAAAGCAGCAGGTAGGCTTTTCATCGTCTGTCCTCGCTCTCTTACACACAAACACACACACAGCAAACTCACAGACAGGCTGTCTTGCTGTGTGTGATGAGATACAGCTGTGAGTTCAGGTTTTACAGCAACAGAGGAAATGCAAGATCGGCAACAGACATCAAAGCTATTGCTACAGTACACTTAAGCAAAATTTAATGCAAGACTCTAATTTAGTCGTTAATTGGCGCCATCTAAATAAACTTGTTCTTTGTTATAATTCTTGTAATATTTCTTAAGTTAGATCTCTGTCATTGTTCTAAAATTCAAGCATGCCATTTATACAGTCATAGTTCTGGGTATATATTGCATTTGTTAAAAAGGGGTTTTGTTGTATATATTACTATGTAAGCAGAAGCTAGAGATGTTAATTTGGGGAATAAAATACAACTTTTACCATGGAGACAAATGAAAAGGTACGCGGAGCAAAGATGCTCTATATGTGTGTTTAGGAGATCTATTTCTTTGGAACATAAACAATGATGACATATTTTGGAATAAAAAAGGCACTTCACACTTTGTGTAATTATTTCATTTAGAAATATTGTTTTTTTTGTGCTTTAAATAGACATAATTGCTGTAAATAGTGTCCAGTGTCAATAAAAAGTAGTCAATAACACCACTGTCAGAAGTAGAAACCAACTAGAATCAGTGCAGGATAACTATAGCCTGGTTACAATAAACACAAACTGCTCGCAAACCAGTCATATGTTATCTGTCAGTCCATTACGGTTTACACAAAATCTAGTCCAATAAACACTTATTAAGCAATTATTAACCCTTTGTAAAAAGGTTTTTCTAACAAAAGCCCTTTTGTGATTATTGTGCTGTTTCCCCTGATCAAACCCCTGATAAAACCCCTAATCCATCACTTAAGTTAGCCAAAAAGTGTAAAAACCAGTAAAACAAAGAAGTGATGGGTTGCGTAATCATTTTAAGAAATACCTTGTTCAGCACAACCTATGCAAATTATAATACTTGAAAGATATTGAACAACAACATTTCTGCACTGAACAGATCTCAAAATCCCACCTTACTATAGCAAAAGCAATTCATCCTTTTGAGGATTTTGTATCACGATGTCCCTCACAGCTTCTACATCATTGCATCGCACAGGTGAATGCTGTAGATTTAAACTTCATTTTTTTGTTCAAGAATCACAAGTAATCCTGTGAGGGTAGCAGTGGCTCATCCAGTGTGTGGGTTTGTCCTGTAACCAGAAGCTTGCTGGTTTAAAGACCTCTCCATCTAACTGGCAGCACATAGAACCCAAACCCAAAATGCTGTGTGCCTTATTGGTGGTAAAAATGGCATAAATAAATTTAACAGCTCATTTCACTTATTCCTACTCATTGTTTCTCTATTATAGATCATGCTTACCATTGCATATCCATTAAAGCAAAGTAAAATAAAAGGAAGGATCTTTTACCAGATGCCCGTGGTGGCAGTGTTATGGAACCATAAATGTTTAAAGAGTCCTTAGAACAGGGTCTTCAATACAATACAGGTATGATGTTATGGAGCTTTGATTTGAAAGTGGCCAATGTTTTAGATTAGATTAGAAATATTCTATTAATCCCCCAAAGGTAAATTATAGATAAACACAATAAATTAACTCAAGAGATTATTCTTTTATTTCTTCAAAATAAGATTTTCAAACATAAACAAAAAGTTTCTTAAGTTACTATCTTCATCAATTGTTATATTTGGTGACACTACACCTCATAAAATTACATGACTCAATGACTAAAGTTACAACCTGGACTTAAAAAAATATTTGAAATATTCTCAATCTGCTGCGTTTTTCTTCTATCAATTTTACACTAGTTGCTGGTATTTCATAACCCTATCTTTTCATAGTTTGTCCCTCCATAGAAGCTGCGCCTAGTCTAGCATTCTGTTGGCTATGAAACATTCCTGGAGGGGACATCATCTGTAATGGTGCTACCAGCATCTCAATGTTCTCTCTTACCTGCTATTAACTTTTACTTTATTATCACAGTAAACCCACATCTGTTTCCCTTTTCTTATATTTGTGTTTTCTGTCTTCTAAAACCCTCAGGTGGTCATAATGGATGGCCGCTCACTCAGATCCAGGATCTGTTGAAGCATTCTGCCTGTTAGGATAAGATTTTCCAATGATTTACTGTCTCTGCTGGTCCCGGATTATTGAATGCTGCTAGTTAACGACTCGATGCAATCTTCTATGTTTCCTTAAATAGAAAACCTTTAAGCTAATCTCTGTAATAAACTGGTTTGGTTAATTGTCTTGTAAAATGCCTTCGGATGGAAAATGGTGGCATATAAAGGAAAGAAAACTTTACTAAACTACACTGTCAGTGTTTTTAAAGGTGTATTATAATGTTCTGAGCATAAACATGTAGACGAAATTGCAAATGAAAAAGAGCAACACACTGCTAATATTAAAATTCAACCATGAACTTCAGTACAATAAAGTTGCTGTAATATTGTAATGATGGTAACAGTAATATATTTATATTGAAAAATACTGTAAGTCACAATTTACAGCAACTTCTACAGGTTACTTATACCCCTTTTCTGACTTGTATCAAAGGCAGGAACCACTTACAGGTATGAAGCTTAAACTTACATTTTAAAATATCTGCTAAACAGGCAGGCTTACCAATCTACTTTTGCTGTGTTCCAGATTTACATAAATTCTACAGCATTATGACTTTAAAATTCAGTGTATAGTCATAGCATCATTGGAAATTATTATTGTTTTTCGGTTTAAACCTTTAAAAAAAATAGACAATCCTATCCAATAAATTGAATCAAAGTTTTCTCTGTTGTAAATTTATTTTATTCTCCATACCATCTCGCAGCGTTATCACTCGTGTCAGGTTAGTTGAAAAGGGTAATCAAAGGTCAACATGTTGGCGAGCAACAGCAGAGGTCTGTCAATGAAAGTTCAGATTCACTTTAATCCCTATTCCCAAAACAATTACATCTTTTGGCATGTAATCCACTTCACAGCAGATCATATTAAGCCACTCAAAATCTGTGAGTTTAAAGCTTTATGTAATTTTCACTTTAACAAGAAGCTCCCCGAGTTTAAACCCTAACATTGGATATATCTGCATAGGTTTTGTATGCTTCCCCATGTATATACGTGGGTACTCCAGCTTCTTCCCACATTCCAAAATCGGGATCTTTATGACAATTGGTTTCCCTAAATTGGTTTTAAGTATAAATTGTGTGTGTGCGTGGTTTCCATCCCTTGTTGCCCAGGAATGGACTAATCCACTGTCCACTGGTAGAGCTTGGCTGTAACCCTACGACCGATGGAGACAAATATTCCTACCTTTTTGTACCATGTCCGTTATATGTGCATGTGTGCTGTGGTCTTTCTTACATGCTGACTGCCAACTCGCCTCAAATAGCAGTAGAGCTGCCAGTTGTTCAGATCAAGACTCACATCTGTGTGTTTTTGCGTGTGTGGTTACAATGAAGGCGGCTCCACCCTGCAGTCTGTCTCACGGCTAAGTGACCACAGTACATTACAACTGGAGCTCAGTCAGACAGAGAGAAGGAGATGGACGAATAGAAAGTCATTCAGTCACAGAATTACAGGGAGTAATAACTGCTTCTATTTCAGTGTGTTTGTGTGAGTGTGTGTCCTTGGCTGAAATGCATTGAACTATCCAAACACTTATTTTAGTCGTTTTTCAGAACAGTACAGCCTTTTTCCCAAATGTATCTTTTATTTCTATATTTTTGTTGATTTTCATGTTTGTTTTCTTACATTAATCTATACTATTCAATTTTTGTGAATAAATCATTGTCTTTTGTCTTTTCTTTACTGTCTTTTTAAATGTTTCCTCTTATAGCTTAATTTAAAGAATATCTATGAAAGGGAGGATTAAGATTTTTGTTTCAGAAGCCGATCTTCTTATACATGGATGGAAACACCAAACAAAATAAAAATCTATCTCAGCACCTCCCAATACAATGAAAGCAACACTGAAGAACTGCAAGATTTACAACAAGACTCTCGTTGTGCCCTACTTGTGACAAGAATATTCTGCCTGTGCGCTTACTAAGATTAACATTTTAACTGAATTTGAAAGAAAATTTTTCGGATTACGTGAAGATAATGCCTGTGGACAAGGGATGTCCCTCTGATCTGAAAATTTTTATGAACCTGTTGAGGTGGATTGTGCAAAGATGGCAATTATAAATATGGGTTAGACACCCACCCAAATAGAGTACAGAGGCTGAAATAAAAGTTACTGTAACTAAAGCTTGTGGGTTGGCACACTAATGCATAAAGGTTTTTGCAGGTTCTTGCAGATCCTTGCAATGATAATAAGGTATGGATAATGGATGATAAATGTACCAATACAAGTAAAAATTATTTGAACAATGAATGATGGTTAGTTTTTAAATATTTTGCACATCTACTGTACATCAGCAACAAAAAGGGTGCGATTAAAGTTGGTTTGCATCTTAGGCTTAATTTAAATTCAATTCAATTTAAAATTTGTGTATTATCCAAGTTTCATCAAAGATTTGATGTAGATGCTGATGTACATGCAGCAACCAGAAAAAAACTGCTTCTCAAATTATAAATGTATAATCCTCTTCAATTTCAGCAACAAATCTTTCTAACTTTATATAGCCAAAGACTGGGATGGATGGCTTCCAGCACGAGAGAGTTATCCTCAACATACAGCCTGATTTAAAATTGGAATTGTTCCGCATGGTTACCCAACTTCAGTTCTTGACAGCTTCTTTCAGATGTATCTCTTTTTTTCTTCCTTTGTTTGTTTGTTTGTTTATTTACAGACATCTGCAGAACTGAATGGCATGCTGATAAGAAAATTCAACCTTGTGATAATTCATATGTGTAGAGGCAGGGATACATCTGAAGATTACAGGAGGATAGCTCTGTACTGGATTTAGGCACCTCTGGTTTAGGCCAAGACACTCAAAGGCAAAAGAAAAATATTCTGAGAGTGTTGTGTTGTTTTTGGAATTATAGGCATTTTGAGGTATTAAGTTCTTTGGTAATGCTATTCTAGAAAATTTTTATGTTTTATAAATGTACCATCCAGCTTTTGTAAAAAAACTACAGTAAAATTAATTTAAAATAATTTCAAGAAAGACATATAAACAGTAATTTGTTCGTTATCTCAATCTGTAAAATGGATTTATCTGTGTGATGTTCTCATCCCTCAACTTAACAACTTCCTGCCCCTCACAAAACCTGGTTTGCGGTGACATAGCTAATATGTTAAGATCTTTCCTAAGGGGCAAACAGCTGTAAGAAATAGAAAATTATGGTTTTAGGACTCAACAACCGGACACTCCCCAAACCAGTCTACAGAAAGATGGCTAGTGGAGAGCAAACACCTGGACTTTACATATGCCTAGCATTTAAATGTGTTTGCGCTGTTTCAGCAACACAGTAATTTTTAAAAACATTTATTCCCTTTGAGGTATGCGAACAACCAGTCGCAGCATGAACATGGTCATTTTTGTTATTACAAACACAATAGTAGCAGGTAAGAATCAAGAATCAGTTTATTTATATAGCGCCAATTTACAACAAGTGTCGTCTCAAGGCACTTCACATAAAATCAATTAAAATCAAAGATACATCAAAAAAAATTATTTGAAAAAGTTTCTAATCTAACGAACCCCAGCAGCTTTACAGCAATCCCTCATACTGAGGGATTGCTGTAAAGGTAAGAATGGACTTTAATGAAATAGTTCTTCCCACTAAGCTGCTTTACTGTGACAATGGCTTTATCAAAAGCCATTGTCTTCATTACCATGCCTAGCTGTATTCTAACTATATTCTTGCATACTGTAATTCAATGTATTATTAAATGATTTACTGTTGATTTAACTTTAGTAAAATCACCAATAAATTAATGGAAAATCATAGATACGAAAGTACAATCTTTTTGAAAATTGTTATCTATATTCTTTCCCAGCACCTTAACTGATAAATACGTAATAGATAAATAGCAGTTCTCAGAGAACTTACTGTTTGTCACGCTTTAAGACCCTTTTAAAATACATACTAAAACTAATTAAAGCTAACATAAAAATGAAGCCTTTAATTTTCTTGAATTGGACATTTGAAACAGTATGGGTTTCTGAAATGAAAATGATGCCATAACTGTAAAGTTGAAGATGCATTGTGTCAGTTACTTTCAGCTAAGCAATTCAGCTGTTTCGATGAGTCCCCACTAAGCATGTATTGCTGTAAAGAAGCACATGCTAGATCTAATTTGGTGGAGGATCACTGACACTAATCAAAAAAAATACTAACTGCAAAATATGCATTTTTTGATGGAAAACTGTCAAAGCATGCGCTTGATCTTTCTCAGATCAGTACATTTTATTTTCAAAGTAATTATCTACAATTTTCCTAAGCTACGTAATTCCTCAAGGATTGCTATCCTGCAATCTTTAGATGTGTGCCTCAACACACCTTTTGTAAATCCTGACAGTAAAAACTGAGATTAATAATTTTAAGTTTAAGGTTTTAAATGTTTTTCTTTTCATATATTTGGAAGTATTGGCTGGTAATAATTTGGTGGCTTAGTCTGTAGAGTAGATGCACTTTTTTAGATTTCTTAAAATGGTTGTCCTGTGTTGGATTCCTAAAGAAAATACAGCTTGAGAAGTTTAAATAGTGACTTTTTGCTAACTGACTGTACCCCCGGAAGCAGAGATAACGAAGAACAAACACGTTTGCTTCTGTGATAGTGCTAAGACAAAGTGTTAGTTAATACAAATTATGGTAAAGCATATTTGGGGTTATTGAGGCAGTTTTTAGAAAGTGTCAAAAATTCAAAAGGTTGTAACTGTATGGTCCCAACCTCCCCCCCCCCCCCCCCCCCCCCCCCCCCCCCCACACACACTTACCGTAATTCCGTGGTGTAGAGGGAAGTGTTTCCTTGTATCCGTTTCTGAAATTAGGACCATTGCTTTATTTCTTTCCCCCTTCTATAATTGGCTGTTTTATTATTACATTCATGCAAATTAAGTTCACCAATAATAACAAAAGGAAAAAAAAGATGATGAAACCTCTGCCATTCCAGTCTCTCCTGGTTGTCATGAGAAAGATGTTCTTCACGGGTTTTCTGTGGTTGCAAATTTCTCCAACAGCATATTAAAAATATCGATTCAAAGTCCTCATTCATGAGTAGTACAGAACAGTACAGAATATTTTCTTATTAAACGTAACAACTGCATATATATATATATAAATATATATATATATATATATATATATATATATATATATATATATATATATATATATATATATATATATATATATATATATATATATATACGGTATTCTGCATGTTTTTGGTCAAACTTGAATAACACTAACGCAATCCGAAAACACATCTTAAATAATATATCCATCCATCCATCCATTTTCTGTACACCTACAAATCTGTTGATATAAAAGTCTTTTATATGCAAATTGTTGATATCTATAAATGAACATGCTATTTATTTAAGCTACATTGGAAATAGTTAAAAAATATTCTTTTCAAAAATTTTATCAATGTAAGACATACAGCGGAGCAGTTCATTTATCATTGGGCATGGTGGTGGCTTCTTTTCTTTTAAGATGGTACCATAAGCGCTTAGTAAGAAGATGAAAACTTAAATGTTTATTTTTTATGAAATATATTAAAAAAATTATAAAATATATTATTGTATTATAAATAGAAGTAGCTGTTTATTTGTGGCATGGAAGTCTAATGGACAACAGTCCAACATACACTTAGATAAATTGCCACACAGAAAGTCAAGATCCCTTTTAAATTAATATTATGGCATCGATTTGAGTGAAGAGGTTGCAGAAACAACATGATTTACTGTCTGTGTCTTCTTTTTACTATAATTGGTTGTTTAGAGAAGGCTGTTGCAAGAATACTCTGGGTTCTATCCCCCCTCGGCTCTTGGGTCTTTTTGTAAGGAGTTTGCATGTTCTCCCTGTGCATACGTGTACTCTGGCTTTCTTCCACATCCCTAAACCATGACTGTTAGCACTTTTTGGGTACTCTAAATTGTCCTTAGGTGTGAGTGTGTGTATGAGTGGTTGTCCTGTCTGTCTCTGTGTTTCCCTGTGATGGACTGGTGACCTGTCCAGGGTATACCCCTGCCTCTCGCCCATTGTAAGCTGGAAGTAGGCCCCAGGAGACCACCGCGACCCCACATGGATAAGCGAGTTGGATAATGGATGGATGGATGGCTTTTCCTTAGGAATCTGGACTGCAATGCTGTACCTCTTATTCAAGATCTAAAATACATAAAAAAGAGAACAAAATAAAAACAAATAAATAAATCAAAAATATTTGCAGCCGGATATTCAAACAATTCATATTTTCGTGTGTAAATAAAAACATATTTTTTTTTTCTGTTAAATTGGACAGACTAGATAATTTAGAGAAGAATTAGGTAATCCACTAATGCCAGTTTAGGGTTTTTTGTTAAATGGTAAAAGCCCTTTACGTGTAAAGTGCTTTATTAAGTCCAGAGGAAACCAAAGCGCCTAAATGTAGTAACATTCAGACATTCACCAATTCCATCATTTAAAACACAAAATATATTGGAGCAAAACAAAAAGGATAGTAGAGAACAAGAGATTAACAAATACAATAACAATGCACATTTTAGAAAATGTCATCGATAATGCCGAAATTAAATTGGTTTTAAACAGTTGTACTTGTTTAAGGAGAAATTAAATTTTAAATGGCTATAGTATAAAAACTTAATTTAAGGAATCTACAAACAGTTCTTTATATATATATATATATATATATATATATATATATATATATATATATATATATATATATATATATATATATATATATATATATATAAAAATAATATTT
>JAVLVB010000263.1:903018-919399 GCA_032876305.1 Orestias chungarensis
TGTGTGTGTGTGTGTGTGTGTGTGTGTGTGTGTGTGTGTGTGTGTGTGTGTGTGTGTGTGTGTGTGTGTGTGTGTGTAAGAAAAAAACTGTCTAAAATGTTATCCTACATTTCCATTAGATGTTTGTCAAAGATATGAAGTCTGCCTTTGGCCTGCTTGATGTGGCAATGTTATTTACAGCCTAAAGGGCAGGTTTTAAGTCAGACAGGTGAACAGGAGGGCCACATAATGAGAAGATTCCCAAAGGCAAAATCAGGACATGAGAAGCAGGTTTAGTCTTGCCTGCTGGACAGATATAAACATCTTCTTTTTGCAACAATTTACTGCACAGCTTTGGTACTGAACAGGCATAACGGAGCACCATAAGACGTTTAAACTTCTAAGAAGACAAAGAAAAACCAAATCAACCCTGAGGACGGCAACCATGGAGTCGATATTCAGTTTTTCCAGATGTTCGTATCTGGAAAGAACTCAGCTTCGTATTTGAAGCAGATGTGCTTTGACACTATGAGCTATCACACAGCGACACATGGAGGTTCCTCTCTGGGACTGCAGTTACATCTGCTTGCCACGTCCACCCCCCTCATACACCCTCCCTCTTGTCGTCTTCACTTTCTTTCCACTCTTTTTTTCGGATTTCCTTTAATTACAAACACATGTGTAGAGTTTCCATCAGCTCCTGCCAAACCTGCAGTCTGCATTGCTGCTTTTCCCTTTCTGAGCTCAGAGCTTTGGTATGATGCCTGATTTATATCCTCTCTAAAAAGAGAGTTAATATTATATTAAGAGGTGTACTGAAGGACAGTGAGAATCTAACTCAATGGTTAGTGGAGATAAAATTTACTTGGGAGTGTGAAATATATAAGCATTTTTTTTCCTGTTTGTTTATTTTTGGGAAGATCAGCAACCTCAGACAGATTGTGGCCTCTCAGTCACCACTGACCCTTAGGTCTCTTTCCTGTTCAGATTTCCTCCAGCTGTGCAATTAGGCCCTGGTCAATAGCACTTTCTTTACATTTATCCCAATGTAACACACTTTTTGCTTATTTTTATACAAATTTAATTTTGATAAATGGATAGAGAAAACCATAATATATAGTGTTGATAGCACAGATGTCTAATTTAATACTAATTCATGTAAATCTAATCTGATTTACTTTTGTGCAGCGACAGAAACTTGTATTCTGATCATATTTTCATTTATTTAAACTCACATTTCTGACTTCAGATTTTCCAGATCTTGTTACATCTCTTTCTAATCGACCCCCACAGGCACAGGTGCCAGTTGCACCTTTGAAGGCCAGGCGTTTGCGGACCGAGACGTGTGGAAACCAGAGCCATGTCAAATCTGCGTGTGCGACAGCGGAACTGTGTTGTGCGATGATGTTCTCTGTGAAGACCCAACTGACTGCCCCAATCCCATTGTTCCCCAGGGCGAGTGCTGTGCCATCTGCCCGGACGAAGGTATTATACCTGTTTTTTTCTCAATCCTTAATATTTTCTCCATCATCTTATGATAAAAAGCTCAAGATATGATAACAACAAGCATCAATGAGAGCATTAAAAATTTTGGATTAGCTTTATCACCCCAATTACATTTACATATCTTCATATAAGTTATTTTACTATATATTTGAATTTATGTGTTTCTTCATTTCAGGTTACCAGTCTTCTCAGGTTGAGGTAAATATATATCTACATTGAGAATATTACAGACATCACATTTACTAAAACATTTTAGTATTTATTTTTTTGGGTTTGTTTTTGGTCTGTTTTGTGAGATGGACAGTTTTTATTGAACTGAACTAAAGTAAACTAATTTGAATTTAGATAAGTAGGTGTAAAGTGGAGTTATCTCAATTATATTCATATTATTTATACAGTTTATTGATGCGTACTAGAATAGCAAGAGCTTCTGCCTCATAAATGGTGATATGATTATATCAATACTGTTACCAGTGCATTAAAACTATTTTTGATATTTTTGCCTACAGGGACCAAAGGGAGACCGTGGACCCAAGGGAGCTAGGGTTTGTTATAATTCTTTTCCTTTTTGAAAATGCTTGCAGCATAACTTACATGTTATCTCTGTGCATAAGTTTTTGTACTTTGAACAGACTCCTATGTATTTTTTTATTTTTTATTTTTTTTTGAGCCACAATGACCTTATCAACAGATGCATCAGAGATTTTAGTATGTTCTTTAGTACCACCTGTTGAGGAAACAAGATTGAACAATGAGTGATGTGAGAGCATTTAAAGGTGTCTGTACCCGCACAAGTTGTAGTTGTAATAGATTTAGCTTTTGATGCATTTATACCGTGCCTTCTGAAACATGCACTAAAAGCTATATTTTTATTGTTATGCAAGGAGCGATATTAGCATCTCTTTGACCAGAAAACAAATGAACCACATACAACATTATACGCTATGTTAACAAAAGTGTCGGATATTCTCTTTAAGAATGATAAGAAAAGGATGTTGTTTTTTTGTTTCCAAATGTTAATTTATCACAGTTAATTTTCCATGAGCAAAAGTTTATAGCAAACTAAACTAATTTTGTTGGTTTTGATGCAGTTAACTGTAAAACTAGCTTTGTAGCTAGCTACTAAGCTACTATGTAGTTATACAGTTTAGATAAATGACACATCATGCTAAGGTATTATTTTCAAAGTCTTAGTATATTGTTATTATTATTATTGTTATATGAATTATTAATGCAGTTCAAGGTCATATGTAGTACATAACAGAATTCCTACCTGGAAATCTAAGATTCCCACGCATAGTCAGCATATCCACTTCCTGTGTGCTGACCTCACTGGCCCTCCCCTTTTCTTTGTGTGCCTAGTTACATGGTCATCAGTGTTGAGAAGCGAAGTAGAATTTCATTATGTTCTCTGAGATGACAAAACAAGATCATGAAGATTATTACACTATACCATCAAATATCCAAGATTAAGAAAAGGATCAATGATTAGTTTCCACTCAACTGTTGCAGGAATGTTGTGCACGTTTTTTTTTTTGGTTTGTTTGTTTTTTTTCTCTACATAGATGACCTTTGAGTAAAATAATTGTCCTGATGCTTGACCTTTCTATACTTTTTATTATTTTCTAGGGTCCTTCTGGTCCCCCTGGCAGAGACGGGATCGACGGCAAGCCTGGTCTGCCAGGACCTCCCGGCCCTCCTGGACCTCCCGGCCTTGGCGGAGTAAGTTTTTTTTTTGTGTACTTTTTGTGTATTTGTTGATTGAAGAATTTGACTGAATATGGGTCGGGATGTATGAGTCAAAAGATATGTTTGGGTAAAGTTGCTGATTAGCTAACTAAAAAAAAAAGTATATTTAAATCCCATTTGGCATGTTTTCAAAATGTCTAATATTCATATGAAAAACATTTGAGTGGACATAAAGTTCCCAAAAACATTATGTCCTAGGTGACCTGTGGACATATATCCAGCTTTTTGGTCTTTTATAAAATCAGCTTTTACATTTGAATTACCAAAATGTCTTGTGTCAAAAATGCTTTAGAGAGTGACATGGTTAGACACTGTTTGTTATTTTTAGTGTGTACAACATTTTAAGGTGTAATCTGAACAATTAATGATTGTACAAATTAAAACACTAAACTTCAAAGAAGATATTTCTTCAAAACTATGGAAACAGTAGTTGCTACATAAGTGAATATTAAATGTAATAATTCATAATTCAATGCATGCAAATTTAACAATCCTTATGTTTTAATTTTAAAATTCTGAAATAACGCTTGGGAACATTTCATAATTTTATATTTACCTGAACCACCTGACAAGTAGCAAAAATATTGTATTGTTTGGTTAATAATGTTTAATTTTTTGTTTTGGAATAGAACTTGCCTAGCAAGTAATTTCAACTTCCATATTTAATTTATCAACCTCAACAAATATTTTAATAAATCATACTAAGCTAAGCTAACTGCTAGCATCTGCTTTAGTTTGAACAGTTGGGTTAACACTGTGAGACCCACAGGCTACCCTCATTAGTAAAAGTTTATAAGAAACACTACAAAATATTCATCCTTTTTTTTTATGTTTACGCATCACAGAAATCTATTTTCACTGAAGGTTAGGGCTGGGTCTTGGTGTTATTATAAGGCTGTGTGAAAGGCCCCTTAAAATATTGCTTTGCAAAATGTTTATAATGCAGAAGTGAATGTTGGATAAAGGCATCTTTAATGACATCTCTGTTTTCTTTTTATGTTTCAGAACTTCTCCCCTCAGATGTCTGGTGGCTATGATGATAAATCTCCTGCTATATCTGTGCCTGGACCAATGGTATTATATGTACACCTGTGTACATTCCTATTATTTCTCTACCATTTAAGATTATGGCTTTCCTGACTCTGGTCTATTTTTGGCTAACAGGGCCCAATGGGACCCCGTGGATCTACCGGACCTCCTGGTCCCAGTGTAAGAGAACCCCTTCTTCCTTCTGGTTACACTATCATAATATTTAATACAGATGACATGATGCATTCAGCTGGTTCAAAATTTGACATTTCCGTGCAAATCCTCCATAAACACAAGGAAAAAAAGCTTGCAAATTTGTAAATGTATGATTTAAACATGAAAACCCAAACTCAAAGTATTACCTACAACTGTCCCTGTAAGATGTTACACTTGAATTACTTTAATAATCAATCTGGTTGATATCCCTCAATTAGAAGTGTGAAATCAGGTTTTCTCTTTTATCTTTAACAGTATGTTGTACAATTAAAGAAGGCATGTGAAACACAGCTAAGGGGTCAAATCCGATTTTAGTAAATATTACATTTCAAGAAGTTTTTTCACAACCTGTTGGATTCGGATCAGCAAATTTAAAGAAAGATTTTCGATTAATTTATGATGTGTGAGTGTATATCTCCTCCTACAGGGATCTCCAGGACCCAATGGCCATCCTGGTGAGCCTGGAGAGGCTGGAGCACCTGTAAGTAATGAAAATAATTGTATACCTTTACACCTAACTTGTCCGTAACCAGCATAACTCTGTGTGTTGTTATTGTAGGGACCCATGGGTCCACGTGGATCCGCAGGACCTCCTGGAAAGAACGGAGAGGACGTAAGTAATCTGCATGTATATTGTACATTGTGAGAAATTATCACCTTTCATTTTAAACCCAAATAGTGATTGAGTAATTATATGAATCTATTTCATCAGGGTGAGGCTGGCAAACCTGGTCGTGGCGGTGAGCGTGGACCTTCTGGCCCACAGGTAGATTACGGCTGAAAAGCGTTTTGGAAACAACTCATATAAATCAACACCAAGAGCAAAGGGCAGTCACTTTCAAGCTGTCCATGTCTTTTTTTTTTTGTACAGGGTGCTCGTGGTTTCCCAGGAACCCCTGGACTTCCTGGCATCAAGGGTCACAGAGTGAGCTAAAGTCCTTTTTGTATAATCCCAATAATCCAAACTTCAGAATCATGAGTTGGAATTTAATCCTCATGCTTTTTTTTCTTCAGGGATTCAGCGGCCTGGACGGTGCTAAGGGAGACAATGGCCCTGCTGGACCCAAGGTGGCAAAATGTTTTAATAATCTCAAAACTATTCTTTCATATGATGTCCGAATTTTCATATGAATCGTTTTGGATTGGTTGCTAATATGATTAAGAAAATAATGAGTATAGCTCATTATTTTCAATCAATCTTTTGCAAATTTTAGTAACTGAATGATGCTCAGATAGATAGTCGCACATCGAAACATAGCTTACTAGGGTGATTAGTACAAATCACCCTAGTGAGCTTTGCTGCTTTAGTTCAACACCATCAAATTCTGTATTGAACCACCGTCACTGCCACATAATCAAACAAATACCCCATGGTCAAAGCCTTCCATCCTTTAAAACCCATACATACATCGCATCAACTGCTTTTTCAACTGGACTCAAGACAAGTTAGCATACTCTGCTTGTGGTCCATTAAATTTGTCTACATCAAAAAGCCCAAATGATTTCCTCTAGCTTTTGACTGCTTTGCTGCTCACTTTCTGCCAAGGTCTTTCAGCTGATAATGAAAGTATAATCATAGAGATTTATTTATATTAATATACAGGAAAATTGAGCTGTCACAAGATCTGATTTATTGACTGTTTGTCTATTTTAAGTTAGTTTTCAGCTAATAGCACGATATGATCATTAATTTTATTATCTAGAATTGCTCAGAGATAACAGGAGTTCCTGCATAATAATAGGAATGACCCTGCAATCTTTGGACATTCAAAAACATTTTTCACGACAGTTTAAGGCTGTAAAGTTGTTATCTTTTGCTTCCACAAAATAAGAATTGTCTTACCTCAGAGGTAGCAGTTAGCCTAATGTTTAATTTTTCCTTTTTTTATGAGTATTGTTTATACCAAGTGTAAAATTGACTTTTATTTCTCAATTCAATTATTATTTACAAAGTGGGCAAACTGTAAAACTATTTAAACTTATTATCTAAGTTTAAAACACCTTTTTTGGGGTGCATTCCCAGGCCGGTGTAAAGATAACTTATAACACAGAACATTCTTTACCCAACAATTTAAAAAAACAACATCAAGAGAGTAAAATATTCTAGAAGCAGTTGCGTTATGTAGCTATTACCTATACCAAACTGCTTGACCTATGTACTAGCTTGCAGTGGTTACATTAGTCAGATTATTTTTGCATTCAGACTGATTGTTCTGTTTATATGCTGTCACATCCTCACCTGTCTGGCTCTGTTCTCATGTTAGGGAGAAGCTGGAGCCCCTGGTGAAAATGGAACTCCTGGTGCTATGGTAAGTAAAAAGCAACATTTTGATTCAAATGCCATTTGGCCTTTATCTGAGGACTAAATGCATCTAAATGATCTTCCTTTAGGGACCTCGTGGTCTGCCTGGTGAGAGGGGTCGCTCTGGTCCTTCTGGAGCTGCTGTGAGTCCATGCACACACAGTTTCAGCTATAATTTACAGATGGGTCCATCAACAAACACCAACCAGTTCTGTTTCTCTGTCTCCTGCAGGGTGCCCGTGGAAATGATGGTGCTGCAGGTGCCGCTGGACCTCCAGTAAGTCCTTTGGGATTTTTTATTTATTTTTATTAAGGCTTTAGTTTGAAAAAAAAAACTCGGACCAAAACAAATTATTTACATTTTCCGTATTTACAGTTAAAATAAAAATTATATACCAACTTCTTAGCTGAAATATGCTTCAATTGTAAAAAAGAAAATATTGTCTTTTGAACTGACCTTTCGCATCATTTGCTATTATTAAGTGTTAATCTACGGGGTTAGTGGAAATTGTTACTAGCAATTTCATCCACAAGATGGCATTCCATCCAGCACACTGTACCTTGAAGGTGTTGCCCTATTGAGTACAATCTACCAAATTAGTACGAAATTAAAAGAATGAGTTACTTCTGTCTGACTTTCCACTTGTTTGCTCTTAGGGTCCCACAGGCCCTGCTGGACCTCCCGGATTCCCCGGTGGTCCCGGACCCAAGGTAAATTTAGACCCAACTGGTATAAGCAAATTTAAAAAGTGTTTCATAAACTTTTTCTATGTTCATGTTTTATATTTTGTTGCTAATGAATGCCCACAGCTTTCATGTGAATCTAAGTCCTGGTTATTGTTTTGTGTGTACCTAGGGTGATGTTGGAGCACAGGGTGGCCGTGGACCCGAGGGCCCTGCTGGAGCCCGTGGAGAACCTGGCAACCCTGGACCTGCTGGACAAGCTGGACCTTCTGTAAATATAAGGCTCTTATTTTATAACATGATAAACAGTGGTAAAAAAGTAACAAATAATAAAGTAAAAAAAACATTTAGTGATTGTTTGAAACAAAATGAGAAAAAAACTTTTTTAAATTTGTTTTTGAAATGATTTATTGATTTTTTTTCTTCTTAGGGAAACCCTGGAGCTGATGGAGCCCCTGGTGCTAAGGGAGGCCCTGTAAGTTAATTTTTAAACAAATTAAAACATATTGTTCATATGCATTTCTTTTTTTCCCTTTACTCAAATAATTGATCAGAGAAAAAGCTTCCATAGCTCAGTTGTTTTAAGGGCAGCGTCAGTCAATCACATCTGACAAAGATGTGACTGTGTTTTGTGACTTTCTGCTGCCCCCTTCAGGGTGCCTCTGGTGGTGCCGGAGCTCCCGGATTCCCTGGACCACGTGGACCCCCAGGACCTCAGGGTGCAGCTGGTGCCCCTGGACCCAAGGGTAACACTGTAAGTCCAGTTTAGAGGAAACAAATCAAATTTATATTTGGGCCTAAAAAAATGTATATTGTTGTTTTATGTTGAGTTTTTAATCTTTTTTGGAAATCTAAGCAAACAAGCCGAGTAAATATTTCTTCCAGCAAGTGCCCTGATTTTTTTTTTGTTGTTGTTTATTTCTAAACTTCCTTCAAATTTTAATGTCTCTTTCAGGGTGAGGTTGGAGCCCCAGGATTCAAGGGAGAGTCTGGTGCAAAGGGAGAAGCTGTAAGTTTACCCAGATGTCTACAGAGTAACACTTTTTAGCTTGTACGAAAAAAAATGTAACTCTTGATGCCACTTGGTTGGTTTTTATTTGTTTGTTTTCAAGGGTTCTCCAGGTGTTCAGGGACCCCCAGGACCTCCAGGTGAGGAGGGTAAAAGAGGAGCCAGAGGTGAACCCGGCGCTGCTGGTGCCCGTGGAGCCCCCGGAGAGCGTGTATGTATTTCTTCTAAATATCATTCAATTCAGTTTTTTTTTTATTATTGTTTTCAGGGTTTTTTTTAGATAAATGACAAAGAAAATTATAAAAAAATTTATTTTCTATTTAAGGTATTAAAAGATGGCATACCTCTAGCTTCCACCAGAGGGCGAACCTGTAGCCAAAGCAATAATCCAATTTAGTTTCTCTTTTTTTTTCTCTCTTTTTTTTTTATATGTGTGCAGCCTCATTACTAATTCATGCAAAATTACAGTCACACCCCACAAGAGTAAGTTCATGGTTTTGTATCTCCTAGGGTGCACCTGGTGGTCGCGGTTTTCCTGGTTCTGATGGCCCTGCCGGATCCAAAGTAATATAAACAATATAACACTCAACTGGACACCTTCTGATATCTGAATAATTCTATCTAGCAATAACTATTTTTCATCGTTACATTCCTCCCCCTTACCCGTTTTTTTCTAGGGTGCCCCTGGTGAGCGTGGCACTCCCGGTCTTGTTGGACCCAAAGGTTCTACCGGTGAGCCTGGCCGCACTGGTGAGCCTGGCCTCCCTGGAGCTAAGGTACAAATGTATTCTTGTTTGGCCTTTTTACCGACACAGGTAATCATATAATGTTAATCTCTTCTGATCTCCGATGTTTGCACCCTAGGGTATGACCGGTAGTCCAGGTAGCCCTGGACCTGATGGCAAAATGGGTGCCGCTGTAAGTTTATGCCTTCTGCTGTTATTCTTATCAAATCATCTACATTTTGCCTCTGGAATATAGTTCTAATCCATGATCAAACATTCACAACAGGGAGGCCCTGGACAAGATGGACGCCCCGGACCCCCTGGCCCTGTTGGAGCGAGAGGTCAGCCTGGAGTTATGGGATTCCCTGGACCAAAGGGAGCTGCTGTGAGTATAGTAGCATATTTGTTTAATATTACAGATAGTTAGCAAGTTCTCCGCTCATGTTCTCCATTTTGCTTACTTGTTTTGTCCGTGTTTAGGGTGAGGCTGGAAAGCCCGGTGAGAGAGGAATCATGGGACCCACTGGCCCCGCTGTAAGATGACTCTATTTTGCTCATACTTTATTTTTACCAATCATTCCAATCAATCGGGTTGTAAACCCGCTGTGTTGGTTTTTTAGGGAGCTGCTGGAAAGGATGGTGACAGTGGTCCTCAAGGTCCTCCAGGACCCGCTGTAAGTGACAAGTCCACACCAGTAGGCTACATTTTTCTTTAATTCTAGATGGCACATTACTAAATGTTGCAACAATATCTTTTTCTTCATGTCTAGGGTCCTTCTGGTGAGAGAGGAGAGGGCGGGCCTTCTGGATCACCTGGTTTCCAGGGACTTCCTGGACCTCAGGGTGCCCTTGGTGAGAGTGGCAAGCCCGGAGAGCAGGTTAATATTGACATATGCTTTATTATCTTATTATCGTAAATGAAAGTGCTTCTTCTTCATGACTATTTTTTTGTCTAGGGTCTGCCTGGTGAGCCTGGAGCCGCTGGACCTGCTGGAGCAAGAGTAAGCTGCCTATGATTAATATTGTTTAACCTATAATATGTCACCAGCAGTATTTGTGAAGAGAGATATAATAGTATTGTTGGAAATTTTGTGTTTATTTAAATCTTTTTGTAATCAATATTGTTTACTACTGCATGACAGCAGTTGTTTTTTAATGCATGATAAACAGGACAGAGAAAACTCCTATGATCCAAGCCTGGCTATTAATAGCAAAGTACCACACTATTTCGTTTACCTCAGTTTCTGCTACCCGTTTTCCTCAGGGTGACAGAGGATTCCCTGGTGAGCGCGGAACCCCTGGGCCCATCGGACCTGCTGGCACCCGTGGTTCCCCTGGTTCTCCTGGCAATGATGGTGCTAAGGTAAAGTCTCAGTGTCACTTGATAAAACTTTGAGGATTTTGGTTAAAATCAGGTACAAGTAAATTTTGAACATTCCTTGATGTCTTACATTCATCTTCAGGGAGAAGCTGGAGCCCCTGGTGCTCCTGGAGCTCAGGGTCCTCCTGGACTGCAAGGAATGCCTGGTGAGCGTGGAGCTGCTGGTCTTCCAGGACTGAGAGGAGACAGAGTAAGTTATCACAATATTATTCCTTCATGTTTCCCAATTTTTACAACATTTCATCACATATTCACATATCAGACCTAACTTTATGACCAACATGGGACCCTGTCTGGTCCGGGGCTTCATTTGAAAATTAGTATCCAGCTATTACAGGTTTGTTCAAAACTACAATAGGTAATTACCTCAATTTGACCTTCTTTTGCACCAAACTGTATCAGGCAGCCATCACCAGTTCCCAACAATTTCTTTCTTGGACTAGTATTTTTCAAAGCAGGGGGAGCTGTCCTCTGGGGCGCCAGCAGGGGGCACTAGGGAGGCCTCAGAAGGCTGGAAAGAAGATTAGAAAACAAAAGTAAAAATACTACACAGCAGAATAAATAAATTGTTTTTTTTATATCACTGGTATAAAAATTTTCATAATATGCTGAAATTTTATTTACCACGGTCATCGTTTATATAACCGTGTCCTCAAAATAACATAGTAAGTCTGAAATGTAATTTCTGATGAGACCGAGACAAAGTCCCTTCTATGGACAACACTGCAGCAAAAATAAACTAAAAAGTCTGGAACCTTCTCAAATAAAAAAATATATGCATATATTAATTCATGACAGGAGCAATGATGACTGAAAATAGGCCCTTTGTATGGAATGTTTAAAACTTACAAAACTTAAGCCTCACTTGCTGCATAAATGTGTGCTTAATGGGGACATGATGGTTACTATACATAAAAAGAATACATTCTAAATATCGATGTTTCTTTACATATTTTGTTGCATTGTCAGTTATTGCAAAGAGGGTCCCTGACCAGACATTAAAGCTGTCCAGGGGGCCACGGCATGGAAAAGATAGACCATTACTATCAGACCTGAGCACCGAAGCCTCTAAATAATCCATAGGAGCTTCAGTTTTGAAGATTAAATCATCTAGTCATAACAATACAGTTCTTATCACATTCACACAATTCTTTACAGTTTCCTGTTTTTCCTCTTTCTAACATTTGAACATTGAGGACCCAACATTTACTTTCTGTCTTGTATACACTACTAATGTATTGGTGCCATCAAACCACCAAAAGTTGTTCCCTTAAACTGTTATTGGTCAAGATGTCATACCTGATTGGTGTAATCTACTTTTATACTTTTTTTTAAAAATGCTGTGCAGCACACACATTTAGCACTCATGTGCCCAGTAAACCCTCTTCATCCCATAATCCAGGGTGACCAAGGAGCAAAGGGTGCTGATGGAGCACCTGGTAAAGATGGCCCCCGGGGCTTGACTGGACCTATTGGACTTCCCGGATCTGCTGGATCACCAGGAGACAAGGGAGAGAATGGTGCCCCTGGACCTGTTGGACCTTCTGGAGCTCGCGGAGCCCCTGTGAGTAAAAGCTGCCTATTTCCCAAAAAGTTGTATCTGTCCTGAATAAGTGTATTTTTATTTCAACAAAATGTTATTCTCCAAATTTGTTAGGGTGAGCGTGGTGAATCTGGACCACCTGGACCCGCAGGATTTGCTGGACCTCCTGTGAGTGCTTTTCTCTAGCTTATTTTGTTTTCTTATCTTTTTATCCTTTTTTTAAATTAGCTCTGAAACTTCTTGTTCCCCAAATCCCCATCGTTTGATCTCAGGGTGCTGATGGACAACCTGGTAATAAGGGAGAGCCTGGAGATAATGGTGCTAAAGGAGATGCTGGTCCTCCTGGTCCTGCTGGACCAACTGGTGCTCCAGGACCTCAGGTTAAAAACAAATTCATTTGCGGTTTAAATTATTTATCTACGTAGGATGAAGAATTTTTTTAAAGTACCAAAGACTTGAGTTGTGTTGTGTTTTCTTAGGGTCCCGTTGGAAACACTGGTCCTAAGGGAGCCCGTGGAGCAGCCGGCCCTCCTGTAAGTCTTTCCCTAATTAGCAGTAGTTGCATTGCTCTTGTGGACATAATGCAGTTTTCCCCAGGGAAATAACAGCCCTTCTTCTTCCTAGGGTGCTACCGGCTTCCCTGGTGCTGCTGGCAGAGTTGGACCTCCTGGCCCTGCTGTGAGTTTGTTGTTGTTGTTTTTTTATCAATCAATCAAATAAAAAATACTTTATTTATCCCAAAGAGAAATGTAAAACAATTTTTAAAATCTGGGATTACTGTCTTCAGGGTTGGGCCTAGGGTTGGATAATAGGACTGTCTGCCGCACTATTTCTGCTTATCCAATGTTAATCAGCTGCTCAACAAAAGAGCAAAATGTATACAAGTATTGGGGGGGAAAAAACAATCCAGCTGTACAGCATCCAAAACAACAAGGAATAGTTGTCCAAAAAAGTAATTTTTCAAAGAAAAACAGGAAATAAATTTTGAAAAGAAAAAAAAAAGGAAAGATTGCAATGAACGTTAAGGAGCTACTCAAACGTGCTGCCATCTTGAGCGGTGTAATTCTAAAACTTTACTTGTGTTTCTAATACTGTACAATTCAGGTTATTTACAGCTGGTACAAATGTAGACTTTTCTCCACTGTGCAGGGAAACTCTGGACCCCTCGGACCTCCTGGGCCATCCGGCAAAGAGGGACCCAAAGGAAACCGTGGTGAGACTGGACCTGCTGGTCGCCCTGGTGAGGTTGGAGTTGCTGGAGCCCCAGGAAATCCTGGAGAGAAGGGAAGCCCTGGTGCTGATGGTTCTCCTGTAAGTAAGCTTTCCATAATAGACCAAAAAAATGTTCAGTTGAAAACTAATAAATACAAACTACATGGAATATCCATGTGTTTTACTGCATAAAGGATTTGTTCACTCCTATTCCTGGTCTCTAAGCTGTAACTCTATCTTTCCACTTCCTGTAACTTTCAGGGAGCTGCTGGTCTTCATGGACCCCAAGGTATTGCTGGATCACGTGGTATTGTTGGTCTGCCTGGACAGAGAGGAGAGAGAGGTTTCCCTGGTCTTCCCGGACCTAGTGTGAGTTTAATCCAGACATATAAATCGTTTGGTGGATCATAATAACAAAATTAAACATACAACATTTGCTTTAATCGGGGGAGGGCTTATGGGTATTTCCCAAATTACAAAGTGCCATTTAAGAGGAACTGTTCATAACAGCGGAAATGTTCTTGTAAAAAAAGCTGTGTATATCTAAAGCAGCTTAAATTAATTTGATTAAGCATCATAGCCGTATGTAGTTACAAATGTTTTCAAATATGTTATGTATATTAGCAACATTGTATAGTATACCTTTTGCTAACTGCTGCTGCAGTTCGACTAAGGACTCAAGCTCCAAGGCTGAGCTTTGGGGAAATAGGTGGCTCCTCGCATGAGTAAGCATTTAGGCACTCCTTGGTGGGTGCCATGAGAGACAAAATTAAGAATTACAAATTACGTCTAATAACAAGATTTGTGTTGTGTTGGCCTACACTGGCTCTAACTGGTTTGAAAGCTGTGCTAGTGTCAGGATGTTTGCTTTAGATGCTAACTGAACGTGCACACCTAAGTAAATTCAACTCCTTATCTCCACAGAGGAGCGAACCCAGACATCATCCTTTCAGTTCCTCAAATACAGAGCAACAGCACAGTGTCGTTTTATATATATATATATATATATATGTATATATATATATATATATATATATATATATATATATATATATATATATATATATATATATATATATATATATATATATATATGTATATGTATATATATATATATATGTGTGTGTGTGTGTGTGTGTGTGTGTGTGTGTGTGTGTGTGTGTGTGTGTGTGTGTGTGTGTGTGTGTTTGTGTGTTATTAGATAAAAGTGAAATTTATTGTCTCCTTCTGATCTATTATAACAATGGAACATTATATGCCACAGTGTCACCTACTCATAACTCCAAGTAATTAACTTGTGTCTTAATATACATAACACCAACCCTTTAATAACTATTAATGAAAGTTTTTGTAATGGTAAAAACCTTTTGTTAAAAATGTGGCAAAATCTTCTTATGTTTTCAACAGGGAGAAATGGGAAAGCCTGGACCTTCTGGCCCTGGTGGTGAGCGTGGACCTCCTGGACCCATGGGACCCCCTGGTCTTGGTGGTGCCCCAGGAGAGCCAGGACGCGAGGTATAATAAATCCCAAAGACGCAGCAGTGGTTTGGGCTTTTTTATTTTAAAGTAGATGGATAAGTTCAGTGTTCTGATGGTGGTTCAACTTATTTTGTTTGACATCATAGGGATCCCCTGGTAATGAGGGACCATCTGGACGGGATGGAGCGCCTGGACCCAAGGTATTTCATGATAAATACTAGACAGCAGAGCTGCACACAACATCTGTCAAATTCATATCCACTTATTAAAAAATCATTTTTTATCTGGTTGACACAGATTCATCTATGTAAACACTAAACGTAATCCCGATTTTAGTATTATTTTAATAGTAGTAGCAGTATTAATCCCAGGTAATTGCATGACATAAATTAACCTTGCACTTTTTGTCCTTCTGAGGAATCTATGTGCTGTGTTGTTTGCATGGTTAAAGCAATGAAATGTACACAAAAGGAAAAAAAACAAATTTAAGAAATCGGGTTGCTAGTAATCGAACCACTATCCTATTTTTTTCACTAATTCCTAGCAGACTGTAGAGTTCACCTACAATCTTGGATCAAACCTGTTTTAAGTAACATGTTTAAATCTGGTAAAAATATCCAGGCAAACTGAATTTTATGTCTCTGCTTTAGGGAGACCGTGGAGAGAGCGGCTCTGCCGGAGCTCCTGGTGCTCCTGGACCGTCTGGTGCCCCTGGGCCCGTTGGACCTGCTGGAAAAAACGGCGACCGCGGAGAGACTGTGAGTGACAATTGTGCCAAGTTTACCAAAAGACTCAATTTTCTCATATAAAAATCTACATACACATATTGCAGTCTACCTTCTGATAAAATAGAGCTTTCTGTTTTTCAGGGACCTGGTGGCCCTGCTGGTCCTGCTGGCCCTGGTGGACCTCGTGGCCCAGCTGTAAGGAAAATTTTATCAGTGAGTACTAAATTAAGTATATAAGGACCAAACAAACGTAATTTTCTTCATCCTTTCAGGGACCTGCTGGAGCTCGTGGAGACAAGGGAGAGACCGGAGAGGCTGGGGAGAGAGGCATGAAGGGACACAGAGGATTCACTGGTCAACAAGGACCTCCTGGACCTCCTGTATGTTACTTTTCAATATATATATATATATATATATATATATATATATATATAAATATATATATATATATTCTATATCTGATTTACTTTTAATCTCTGAAATCCTAGGGAGCCACTGGAGAGGGTGGACCTGCTGGTGCTTCTGGACCTGCCGGACCCAGAGTACGTTTTTATTCACATATCCATAAGTGTTCATGGCAGCGATCGTGTTTGCTTTGCTTTAGTTATTTATAGAATTGGATTTTCATAAACGTCCAATACCTTTTTCTTTTTTCCAGGGTCCAGCTGGATCTGCCGGTTCTTCAGGTAAGGATGGTATGTCTGGTCTTCCTGGACCCACTGGACCTCCTGGACCTCGTGGACGTTCTGGAGAGATGGGACCTGCTGTAAGTCCAGCTAGTCCTCCATTTTCATAAATCAGACTTTCTAGCAAAGAACTAAGATTACCTTCCTTTTTTT
>JAVLVB010000263.1:927953-938604 GCA_032876305.1 Orestias chungarensis
ATTCCTGAGGAATGATAAACCAAGTGGGATTGCTGTTCAGGGCCGGACTGGGAGATTTTTTCAGGCCAAGAGTCAGTCATGTAACCAGTCCACTCTGGGCTTGCCGCGCATGCATGTTCCCACACATACATGTTCACACCCACAACTAAATGCATGGGCACAAGCAAAACGCATTTGGCGTGTGCGCACACACTTATAGCAAATTCCAAATAAAAGGCCACCTATTAGACCTACTGTAACTTCTGAGGTTGTAATATACAGCAACTTTACTGCTGTTAATGCAATAGTACTAAGATAATAAAGATTTTACACTATAATAAGTGTCTAAGGTAGAGCTTTACATAGTCAAGTCATGTAAAAATCAACTGCCTCAGTGGCACATCATCATACCAGGAAATACTTATGAACCCCAATCTACAGTAAATCCAAGGTTGGAATACACAAATGGTCATGTTTGATCTGGGATACATAACAGCAAATCAGCAGCAGACAGAAATATTTAACAACATAATCACTTAATAGAATAATGCCAAATTGCAAAGAAAGGTATTATTACAGATTTAGGGGTCTCCCTAAAGGAACTTTAAACAAAAAAATGTTGGTACAAATATATTATTAAAATTAAAAATATATATATTTAACCTTAAAATAATATTTGTACCAACATTTTAAGTGTGCGTGTTTAGTTTTTGTTTTTATAACTTACTTGTAATCTTTATTTTAATGGCAACAAGGGGGGACTAAATAAATAAATTAGGTTTCTTTTCTGCATTTTCCTGCATCCTCCTCCACCGCCTTTCTCTTTTTGTCTCTCTCCCTCTCTGTTCCTTTTACCCCGTCGAGAGACCCGAGTCACTTCTCCTCACTTCTTGCACGGCTCGGTTGTTGCGCGAGCTGCAGTCAACAGACACAGCAAAGCCCCTTCCTCCACACCTGTGTGGTTGATACGGACGTTTGGGGCGGGTCTTAATCGAAATAAAAAACAGACCAGCCCTTGTCCCAGCCCTGGTCTGTCTGTCTGATATTCGCACTGCTGGCAGTCTCTCTGCTCCTTCTCCTGCCAGTTCCTCCACGTCTCCCAGTAAGCCTTCCCCTCTTGCTCGCTGATTCTCTGTGCTGGTTTTTATCTCACTCCTCCTTCTTTCTCCTCCGTTCCTTTGTTGTTCTTTCCTCATGGTTTTTGATTCTTTATAGTCTATGGTTACCCTCGTGTCCTTCTTTGCTGTTAGTAGTTTTATTCCTCAGTTGTTTGCTCCCTCATTGCCTCTGATTCCTCTCACGTCTCCGTGTTGCCTTTGTTCCAGTTTTTGTTCTGGTAATTTTTCTTCCCCAAAACAAATTATTTATTCTCATAATTCCACCTCTGCTCAAGTCATTGATCCTACTCTGACAAGGGGGTGCCCACACTTTTCAAGTTTGCATGCTACTTAAAAGATGACTTGTCCTAAGGGATCTAAGAACCCCCCCCCCCCCCAATAAAAAAAATTTAAAAACACAACGCCTATTTATTTTATATTATTTAATTAATTTCAAAGGTATACTTTTTCCTTTCTAGGATAAAGTATAATTTAACTTTAATCTATAACATATATTAGTTTGTTTTGCATAACTGCATTAACCCATTTTTTACCCATGTTTCTCGCCAAGCCCAAGCAGGCGCAAATAAGTCTATAAATCAAACATATATATATATATATGTATGTAGATTTTAGGGGGAGCTAGAGTAGCTAGCTCCTCTAGCTCCCCCTCTGCTAAGAGAGACTTAAACACTCGCTATGTGATACCGTAGTTTACTAAGACTACTTAGCAAACTACAGTGTTTTTCTAGACAGTTTTCCCTAATCCCAAATTATTGTTTTAAAATGTGTTTTTTAAATGGTCTGATGGAATTTTCTGTTTTATTATTAAAAATAATATTTTATTAGCTGTAAGTAAAACATCATAATGCTTAAAAGAATAACGTTATTTCAGGAATTGAACTGTGTGAATAATCTATATAACATGTTCCAGCAAGTGGTACATTTTGTCACATACTTAGACATTTCAAAAATATTTAATATATTAAATATGACTAAATATTGGACAAATGAAAAATTTGGCAAGTAAGTTATCCCAGATGAGATGAATTTCTATACCTGGTACAAAAGTGTATTGACAACTGGTAAAATATTAGTTCAGCAATTTTTTGTTTGAAAGTAACATTTGAGTTTAGGTGTGACAATGGATTCTTGTCCAAAGAGCAGATATGTTTCTGTTTAACATATGAGACACATGGTGGTGCTAAACATTTGAAAGATAGATGCTTGATTTACAAGGAAGAGCTGACAAAAGAAGAGTCATGTGATTGGAAGAAAATCATATATCTTGCCTCTCTTCACTTTAAATCTCTGAGGATATCGCTGAGATACGTTCCAATGAAGAACTCACCAGTCTTCATCATGATATTTGTCTTTTTCTGTTGTTTTGCTAGTACTGATTTTTTAAATTATTTAAAAATAATAGATTAATTCTGTCTTTTATTCTGCCAAAAAATATGTCTTTATTTTTATGTCCAGGTTGTTCTCTGGCTGTTCAGATTCTCCAGACTCCCTCAGTTTTAACCCTGAGTCCTAAGGATATTGTACAGCTTGTCTGTACTCAGAATCTGTCTGAATATAGAGTGATGCTGTGGTACCAGCAGCCAGCAGGGAAGACAGAGCTGAAGCTCTTTGGATATCTGGACTATACAGACGTCTTTGTAGAAAAACCATATAAAAATACAGTTTAAACACTCAAATAAAACCTATAACTGCTGTGTTCATAATCATTACTAATTGTTACATTTTTTTTTACAAATAAAAAGCTATAACAAATGCCATGCTTTTCTCCTTCAATACCACTTATCAGGAGTGTGATTGTCTGAGTTAAACTTGTTGAGATCTCTTTTTACAAACTGGTTTGTGCCATTCCATAATTATAAATCAAATCAAACAAAGATCTCATAGATCCGTTTTCACGCTTCATTTATTAAACATCTATATAATCCCACTTACTCAGAGTTTCAAACATCAACACATCGACTGCAACATTTCCAACAATATCTATGCTGATGACATACAAGTGGGGCAAACATTTTGTAAAATATTACCCATGGTAAAAATCTTTAACTGCTCAAGACCCAAAAAACATAACCCCCAAAGTAAAACAAGGGGAATGCAGTATTAGGCTGTAGGATTGTTTTATTTTTTTTTGTTGTTTGGTTTTTTAGTAGCAGCAGGACGGTAAGCTAAGGTTTTAGGAAGACAATATTGGGAGCTAAACTTCAAGCAACAAGACCTTACAGTGAGAACATGCGACAGAGTCTTATGTTAATGACTTTATGTTTTTGAGTAAAAAAAATGGTGCAAATGTGTAAATAATGCAAAGGGAGTTATAGTAGTTTTAATCACCTACAACAACAAAACAGAATCTTTGGAAAACCAGAATTTTCCTAGTACCCAAGTTCAATCTTTAAACTGCCTTCATTGAAACAGCAAGTTAAACCAGTAGGTGGAGTCAACGTTCATAATGTAGATAAGAGTTCCCACTTTGGTAACAATGCAGATGCAGTTTTCAGTCTCTCTGCATGATCATTTTACAAATTTCTTTTAGCAATTTCTGAAGAATATACATTACAAAATGAATACCTTTCATATTGTTGTTTACTGTTTTCAAAGTATGCATGCTTTACATATTACAGAGTGAGGATTATTGAGGATGAACTGTAATATTCTGGCGGCTAGTCTGGTTTGTTTACATTCATGTGTCCATCCAGCCTCCTCTGACCACGCCCACCTATCAACTTTCATGATTTCCACCCTTTTTTCCTGCCTATATAAACAGACCCTATTTTCCATTATAACCGACAGATGATTGAAAGTAATCAGCTAGCAAATGGCTAGCGGTCCTTTGTTGACTGTCCACGTTTTCGTTCCACGTTTTTTGCCTTGCCCTTCTAGGACTACACTGAGCTTTTTGGACTCTGGACGAAGCCCTCTGACTACCACCTCCAGCCTCCCCGACTGATTTGTTAGTCTGTTTCTGTTCTCTGACCCACGAGACTGGAAACGCTCTCTTTTTTCTTTTTTTTCCTTTTTTTTCTCATAAGTGGTTCCTGAGCCTGTTGGTGTTCTTGTTTTTAAATAAACAATGGCAAATATCAAATCATGGATGAACTTGGATTAACCACGCCTTTTGGAAAGAGAAGAGTTTATTTTCACCAGCCACATAAAGCCCTGACAACTGCCAAATGTTTTTAATAAAATAATCTGTGGTGACTACCACCAGCTTTCATTAGATCAGAGGTGGGGTAAAAGTCCAACAGACCAACAAGGACTCACTAAACCAGGGGTGAGCAACTCCAGTCCTTGAGGGCCGGTGTCCGAAAGTTTTAAATTACTCCCTGGACCACCCCAGCTGAATCAAATGGCTGAACTACTCACTATCAGTCCTGCTATTGACCTGATTATTTGACTCGGGTGTGCTGAAGCAGAGACGCATTTAAAACTTGTAGGACACCGTCCCTCAAGGACTGGACTTGCTTACGCCTGCATTGAACAATTTAGGGAATCCAGCAGATCGCATCAAGTCATTGACTTACAGCATTTACTCCTCCTGGATCAGCATACAGAGAATAGCTTGCATTTAGTTGCTGACTTTATAGTTATCCCTGATGCTGAGTGTGCATGGAGCAACAGTGGAGAGAAAAAAACTCTTAACAGGACAAAGTCTCTAGAACCAGAATAGGGCTTAGCACGTCTGATGGAGCGACAGACCAGGTATTGTTTCTATGGGGAGAAAAACATAGAGGAATCAAAAAGTTAAAGCAACAAGGTTGTATAAAAAGAAAGCAAGGAAAATTGGTACGATTGTCCTCAGCAGCCTGAGCATATAGGAACTTAACAAAAGAGATAGCTCAGGATCCCCTAATGCTTAAGAATGAGATATATAAAAGAGCCAAGGACAACTTAATTCCCAGACTGAATTCCTCCTGCCAGATCCGGCCAAACACGCCATAGTCTTTACTGTAGACTAGGCAGACATCACTCTGTTTTTGAATATAACTTATTAAAAATAAAAGTTTTAAGTCAAGTCTCAACTCGACAGATTTTCTGCCTTAAGGACTAGTAATGAAAAGCTTAACTATAGAGATAGCTCAGAATAAAAATAAACTATAAGCCATATCAAAAAGCATTGTTTTAAGGCATATTTCAACGGTATTTCAAATTCCCAGACTACGTGCAAACTGCACATTGTGTTCCCGTAACAAACTAAAATATGGGAGCTGGTTTCACAGGATAGGAGCCTGATAACTGAAAGATTTGCCTCCCATTCTACTTTTAGAGATTCTAGGAACCACCAGTAAACCACTTTGAAATGTAAGAAGGAAAATCTAAAAATCTATTCTGGATTTGACAGGGATCCAATAAAGGGGCCTAAAGCTCTTTTTAATGTTCACCAGAACTTTTGCTGAGGCATTTTGGATCAGTTTAATAGTTTACCTGCATTGTGTGGACTTGTGAAATGCAAGCGCATAAACCCATTCATTAAGACCCCTCCTGGGCAGAAGATTTCTACTATTGCCTGAGGGAGACCTGTTTGATGTGGGGTTTAAATTTTGCTTATCAGTAACATTGAGTATCTTTACTGTAATACTGGAAGGCAGATAAAGTTACTGACTAAGCAGTTTTTTTTTTTTTTCAGATGTTCTGCTCCAAAAATTACAACTTCTTCATTTGACAGAAAAACGTTTAAGGTCATCCACATTTCTATTTCTTTCAGACATGCTTGTAATCTATCAGATTGATTGGATTCATGAGTGATAAATATAAATAACGATCATCTGGACCAAGCACAATTATATTAAAATGCTACATTTTAGAAAGTAATATTTTATCAGTAGAAATTAGCTTTCAGACAATTGACATTTAGTCTATTGATCAGTCAACACAATGGACAATCTCTTTTAATATTTTGGGATCCCGAGAGTTGAGCAGACATACAGAAGCTAGTGTTTTGCTGTTTTAAAGGGTCTCTTTCAAGTTCAACCTGACCTTTAAACACCTAACGTAACAATGACGATGCCATGGTTTACAATGACACAAAGTACTGCTCATGACAATCACCAGGGTAGTCACACACTGCTGCAGCATTTGGATGGATGAATGGAATGGATGAAACTTCAATCAATAATCTAAAAAGTACAATCCCCTGTGCTGTCTGAGAACGTTTTAGATTTAAATTGTAAAACCTTATATAATGTGTATGTTTATACCTTGCTTTTGTCTTTCTGGTATTTTGCGCATTTTTAAAAGCTAGAACTTGTTAAATTCTAAACAATATTACTTTTTTTCAGTGATCTAGCAGCGCTGCAGAATTGATTGATTAGGTAAGTACACAGCTGTTGTACTAGTTAAGAAACTAGGGGAACTACCAGTAACAGTCTAAATGCTCTATATACATTTGTCACTTTTTCCTTTTTATATTTTACCCTCTATCAATTTCTACTATCTACTACATGTCTTTTAAAACGTGAATTAAAGAAAAGATTTCAGAATCGATCACATCCTGACATCTAGAGGGTAAAACTTGTATTACATGTGTGTCATGTAGGTGAGGGAGATAAATCAAACAGAAGCTACAGTACTTAATCTGGTCATCCTCGGTTCGTTTCCAAGATTTAGCCATTTACTGGATGTCCTCCCTTTCTCTCTCTGCCGGTCTTTCTTTCAAGCAGCTAATAAAGATAGACTACATCTACCTAAAATGGTAGGGAATCTGATTCAGAAACACTTTAGCAAAGTCAAGGATAACATTGTAGAGAGTTTAAACCAGTGTAAACTGCTGAAACTTGAAAATATCACAGACCACCATTCGCAGAAAAAAAAAGGTCCATTCACATACTCTGACAAGTCAGTCAGAAAAGGAGGATTTGTAGAGATTCACAGCTCAAATGGGACTGTCTGTAGACAGATCACAAAATACACCACCCCAACATGTTCTCTGGCATTCGTGGGGAGTATCCGAGAACTGGTCACAATTACTGAGCCATCGTGGAATCACCCCTGTCAGAGGATCTAAAAGGCTAATTCCAGCCAGAGCAACAATGGAATTAAAAACACAATTTATGTGTCAGCATAATAGCTGTGAAAATCTCAAAACTAAGCCTAAATCACAAAACTAAACCTTATAGTAGTAAATTGCTGACTACAAACTAAACTTATTCTTCAAAAATGTTCTAAGCTTCCTCTTTGGAATTATTTGGTATCTTGAGCTGGTCTTTCATATAAAGTCTAATACATTGCTATATGTGACAAAGCATTATCAATTTAAAAGAGGTTGGCTTGCCAGGTGCTGCACACATTAAAATTGGCTTTTAATTTGGAATCACACATCAAAGCACACCAAACATAGCAAAAACCCTTTTTCCAAACTTTCCCTACACTAAATCCTTCAAATTTATCTTTGGAGCCCTTTTTCATTTGATTCTAAGCCTATATATTGAGAACTTACTACAAGCTACAATTGAGACAATTTCTGCCTTCTTCTAGCTCTATACAGAAAAGTTGACACCCAGCCTAATAATACGTTGTTGCCTGTGTGGGACTCAAAGGTGTGTCCAGCAGACACGTCACAGTCTACATATGGCATTGTCTTTGATTGGTCTGCAGCTTTTCTTAGCTGACTAAGAAATACTGAAATCAGGATGTGTACAGCGCACCTCAGCTGTCTGCCCACACAGCTTTTGTCATGCATAGAAACAAAGAAAGATGGAGACTGAGATATGAAGAAGAAAGGTGGGGGTTGGTAAAACAGCAAAAGCAGCCAGTCTGGTTTTTGTGTATGGTACATTTTCACTGTGGGGACAGTGGGGCACGGTGATACAATCCAATGGAGCCGCAATACAAAAACCTGTCATACATTATATGCTAACTGCACCCTTTTTCAAGTTACTTTGTAATTCTGTAAAAATCCTATCTGCTGCATTTTTATAATGCAAAGATGTATTTGTGTTTTATGAAATAATAGTAGGTAATTTGTATAGGATTAATAGTGAATTTGTAGCTTTTTTCATTTTTATTGGAGCACTGTTTTTTGGGGGGTCTTTGGAATAAAAGATCCTTTTAGTGTTATGCTGGAGCAGAAGCCCACTTTGGGATTTGAATGACTAGAACTGTTGTAGGTAAGTTAAAAAGTAAATGGCAAATCATTTTCTTGTTAGGTCAGCCTAAAATTAGAGTATACCTTAATTTGCGTTTAAAACTGGACCAAAACACATTTGTGCTTAAATTTTATAAACACAACAGAGCATTTTTCTTTTTTTTTACCAGATCGGGGAAGAGAAAGTTAAGGATATATCTTAGAGAGCATTTGAGCAATGTTCAGTCTCACTTTGTGGGAGGTGTTTTCAAGGCTCTGTTTAAGTAAAGGAACCAAAGTCACTGTTTTTGGTAAGAAATCAACACGAAAATAAACATTTTATAATATTTTTTTTTTATCAATTTGTATGGCTCAGTGAGACTAAACTTAACTGAAACAACAGAAAATCCCAACTATTTTTGCCGTTTAAAAAAACAAAACATGAAGTGACTTTAAAAAAAAAAAGCTTATTGATTTGAATAGACAAAGTTGAAAAAAGGCTGAAAATCTGAAAAAACAAACAAACAGCAGATGGAACTCACTCTAAGTTTTTGTTAGCTCAGTGAACAACTGTGAGTTTCCTATCAAAGGCAGTCTTCGGAGGGGGGACTAAAGTTTCTGTTTTGGGTAAGATGAAAACATTTAATAAAAAAACGTTACTTACTTAACTCTTATCAAAGTTATTGTATGTTGGTTAATTTCATTTCCATACTTTGGTAAAGTAAAAAGAGTAAATCAGAAATGTGTTAAATGCCACTCTTAATCTGCCTGCCTGCCAATGATAAAATAAACTCTTTACCATACATTATACAAAAAAACTGTTATGATATGAGAATACAATAAATCATTTATTGAATCCATTTTTTTATTTAAATCTGAGGTTCACAGAGAAGGTAATTAAATCAACAGGATGTCCTTTGCTTTAAATAAAAAATAAATCTTTCTCGCTTTATTTAAAAAATAATTGATCACATTCTAAAAAGAAGCGCTAAGTGCCACAAACAAGGATTGTTTTTTTATGCATTAAAAAAATATAAAAATGAAACTATAGGTTCATTTTACGAACTGCCCTGCAAATCTTTCCCTGCAATCTAACCGTTTTGACATAAATCATGTAAAGTTAAAATATATTAGTGAAGTTTCAGCAATTTCCACTTGCAATAATTACAATTCCTATTTTTTACTAACAAATATAAAATTTTCTCAGAGAAAACAATGTTTTTCTTCTAAATTAACTTTAAAAACTAATTCAATCTTTAATTGATAATTCAATCAAGTTCCAAAACGAATTCCATGTTTGTGTCTATGATAGAGTCTAAAGATCCTGCTACATTATTTTATTTCCAATATGTTACATTTTCTTTAGTGTTATGCTGTTGCTGGTTTGATTTGGTGTAATACAAAGACATTTTTAAAAATAGATTCTAAATCTAAAAAGTGCTTTTTTGATGTCATTGTTTTTTGTTTTGTTTTTTAGATAACATCTAAAAATAAATAAATAAATAAAAGAAAATAAAAATACATACATATTTTGCTTTTGCCTGACCTTGACTAATGGGTCAGAACTACTGATCATGTAAAACAGTATATTTCTTTTTTTGCCTACAGAACTTGAGAGTGATCCTAAGCAACCAAGGATCCAAGTGTTTCCCCCATCAAAAAATGAGTGTGAAAGCAGTAAAGATGATAAAAAAATGAAGACGTTGATGTGCTTGGCTTCTGGGTTTTACCCTGACCATGTGTCAGTTTCCTGGCAGATCAATGGGTTTGATGAAAAACATTGTGTGATTACCGATAATGCTGCTAATAAGACAGGTGATGCTTACAGCATTACAAGCATGCTGAAGGTCCGTGGTTGAAAAAGGGCACGAATGTCACCTAATGCAGGTGACATTCGTGAACTTCTTTGATGGGAATAAAACCACTCCCTATTCAAACTGGACCATAGGTATGTTTATTTAATCCACACTGTTGCAATAGAAATGCCAAATTACATTTTTAAAAATATAACAAAGTTGCATATATTTTTTATTTCCATCAGGACCTGGAAATGAAAAAACAAGAGGTAAAATTAGGTTGGATTTTCTTTTACAATCAATGCATATGTGATGAAGCATTTACCTTATAAGGAATTTTCATTTTCCACAGAATATATCTACGAATAACTCAGAGTCTCAAGCTGTCCTACACTGTTTTGGCCTTAAAGAGCTGCATGTATGGCCTGTTTGTGGTACTGTTGGTGTGGAAGCTTCAGGTTTGTTTTGACGATTCCAATCATTGTATGTATTCTGTGTTTGCTGCATTGCTTGTAAATATTTTGTTGTAAAAATGAACCTAAATATATATTGGAAATGCTTTAAAACCTGTTAGGATGTGTTCAAAGCACTTATTGTGTTGGTTCAAGAAATATAAAGGTGTGTGTGTGTGTGTGTGTGTGTGTGTGTGTGTGTGTGTGTGTGTGTGTGTGTGTGTGTGTGTGTGTGTGTGTGTGTGT
>JAVLVB010000263.1:964530-978369 GCA_032876305.1 Orestias chungarensis
TATATATATATATATATATATATATATATATATATATATATATATATATATATATATATATATATATATATATATATATATATATATATATATATATATATATATAGGATTAGAATGTCAAGAAAGAAGAAATACGAGAAGACAGTTTCAAAATAGTAGGGAAAGATTTAGCACATTTGTAATCTTGTAAGAAAAATTAAACCATTAGGAGCCAAGCTCCAGCCAGTTGATGGAGGTAATGTACACCTTTAGTTTTCAACTAAAAAACCAAAGAAGAAGAAGAAACAACAAGCCAAAATGCTATTAAATCCGTTGATAGTTGGGCATATAACTGGGGAGTTAAATTCTCAGTAGGTAAAACAAAGACGTTTTTTTAGGAATCGTGTTTGATTCCAAGCTTTTATGGGGTGATCATTTAAAGTATATTGAAGGAAATGTAAAAGAGTTATAAATATAATGAGGTGTTTAACAGGATTGGATTGGGGTGCAAATAAAATTCATTTAAAAACGAAGTATGTTGCCTCGATCAGATCAGTGTTGGATTATGAATGTGTGGTTTACAGGCGGGCTGCAAAAACAATAATTAATAAATTAGAAGTAATTCAGAATCAAGCTTTGAGAGTATGCTGTGGAGCTTTGAAGACTCCCCCATTTTTGGCAGTGCAGGTGGAAATGGGGGAGATCCTTTAAATTTAAGACAAAAACAAATTATGTTCAATCATTGGGTGAGTTTGCACTGCAGGACCATAAGGAGGAGAATAATCCTGCAGTAGGAATCCTGACACCCTGCTGGGAGAGTGGAAAAGCTAAAATAGACTGTTTTGCCTTGGCAGTTGATCAATGTGTTGAAAAAAATAGGTATACAGGGAAAGAGATAATGTGCTGCGGTGCCTTATCCAACTACTCCTTTTTGGTTGTTCCCCTATGCGAATGTTGATCTACAGGTTTATAAAGAAATGCAGAATAATAAAGATAATAACTGGGTAAGTTGACAGAATTAAGAATATGTATAAATCCTTTACAATAATATATACAGATGGTTCAAAAGATTTAGTTTAAAAGAAAACGGGATTTGCTTATGTTATTCCTAAACTAGGCGTATTTATGAAACAAAGAACATCTGACCAGTTAGCTGTATACAGTGGAACTGTTAGCGATACTGACGGCTTTAAACTGGGTAGAGCGAAATAGAATTGAAGAAGTTCTTATATGTTCAGATTCATTATCATCACTAATGTATATTTTAAATATTTCATCTGAAAGTCGTATGGAGTTGATACATGAAAGTTACATTTATAATGGCACAAACTCAGAATTAAATCTGAACGGCAACAATTGTGAGAGGAAGGAATTAAAGGTCGTCATTTATTTCATATACAAAAGAAAGTAGGGAATATGGAAATAATTGGAGTAAACCTAAAAGAACTAGTAGTAATGACAAGATTGCGGCTCGGACATACTGGATTAAATAAAAGGTGACATTTAATAGGCAAACATCCAACAGGTGAGTGTGGGATGGAAACAGTAGAACAGGTAATAAAAAACATAGTGAGTAAAGAGAAGCTGAAACAAGAAATGAGAAAATATGAAATAGAGACATTACAACTTAATAAGATATTAAGGAAACATAAAATAAATAAAGCAGTTATTCCCTTTTTGAATTTAGAGTAAAGGGAGACACTCTGGCTCACCCTCCAGAACAGTAGATGGCGATATTACATCTAAACGGTAGATGTCACCCGCCATTAAAAATCACAAAGAAGAAGAAGAAAAACAAGCAGGGGAAGAAGAAGACGCGGTGTGTTCATGGTAACTCTGTCTGTAAATGCTCCCTAGTGCTGCAGATTCCGTTACAGAACCTGGAGAACCAAACACACAAGAACTGAGATGTCTCGTGCAGCGCGAGCTGTCGTTAAATCGCTGCGTGATGACGACGTAGTCTGAAGACGCGGCGTTGACGCTGTTCTGCTGCTGAGCAGGAAGGTGCGTTCAGGCTCATCACGTTAAACTAAGCTGTACCTCCACGACCTTCCATGTATGACTGAATAAGACAAACTATTCATTCATATGCCATTTTTTTGTTTGTACAAAGTGGTTACTAAAAAATAAAAATTTGAAATGAATAAAAGACGGTATATCTGTAGTAATATTTAGAGTAAATGTATACATATATTTTGGTATTTTAATGAAACTAGGCGTAGAAATCCCACTAATCAAAGAAAAAGCCTGTTAAATATTTAGTTACAATAACATCCACATTACTATATCAAAAATTAATTAAAAAAAAGGGTTGGGCTTAAATATAAACACAGTACTTCATACTTCAGGTTTGCTACATAAAAAAATATGTTGTCTTATTTTCTGTCCCATATTCTGGACTTAAATCTCAGTTTTTCATCAAATATGTTTACAGAATGATATAAAACTGAGTAAAGTAACGACGGTGAACCCTAACCTGCTCCAAACGCTGTTTGATGGTTAGTTAACTGCAGAAAGTAGAGTAAGTACTTTGTATTTACCATCACAGTATAAAAGTGACATTTTCCCCTCCTATTTTCTAATGTTTTCTTGTGCTCAGTTCTTGTAATATGTCTCTGATGAATGAGGTGGAGTGACGGGCTTTTCTAAAACATCAGGAAAACTAACATGGCGGAGGCTGGAGCCCATCTGACCTCCACGGCTGTTAATGAGCAGCCATCCATCTTTGAAGTGTTGGCCCAGGAGTCTCTGATGGAAGCTGTCAGACCCGCCCTGAGGCACGCAGTCAAGGTAAGCCTTCCACCTTAGAAACTATTCTAACTGCGGTCTATTTTCTTTTTCGTTGTTGTTGTTTGTAATACACTATGTTGTATTGTCTAATACATATAACATTTAATACGTACTCCAAATATACATTTGTACAGTACTTATTCATTTAATGCCAATATTAAAGTATTTAATGCAATATCGGATGTAATTACATTACATTTACATTTATGCATTTAGCAGACGCTTTTATCCAAGCGACTTACAAAAAGAGGGTTTAACATTGAACTACGACACAATTTACCTGCACAATGCTAGGAGTGGATTTAACATTAATGATGACACCCATTTACAGAGGTAACACAGAAGGCCCAAGTACCATACACAGAGAATCTGATGCTCTGATAGAGTATGTAAGGTCGTTCCACCAGCCAATGCAGTTCAGTAAAAAGGGGTGTGGTATGCGCTCCTTTTGGCTGGTTGAAAACCAGGCGATCGGTTTGGCTGGTTGGAAACCAGGCGAGCTGCAGGATTCTGGATCATCTGTAGCGGTCTCACAGCACAGGCTGGAAGACCTGTCAGGAGGGCGATGCAGTAGTCAAGTCGGGAAATGACCAAGGTCTGAACTAGGAGCTGTGTCGCATGTTGAGTTAGATATGGCCTAATCTTTCTGATGTTGAATAGAGAGAAGGGACACAATCGAGCGACAGAGACAACCTGAACCGCAAGGTCACATTGCTTAGCATTTTCTTTTTATAGTTGAAATAATTTCACACACCTGACATGCTGCCTGTCTTTGGTCTAAAACCTTCTGGCCTCTCCAATCCAAGTTTCTGCGTTTATAAAATATTATATCTCATATTGTCCAATTATAAACCCTTCCTTTTTTTCAATATCCTGCCTCGATACCTCCTCAGGTTCTGGCTGAATCCAACCCGGCCCGCTTCGGATTCCTGTGGAGACGCTATGACGAGATGTACCTGCTGCTGGATTTCCTCTTACAGCACCGTTTCCTGTCCTATTGCAGCGCTTCCTTCTCTGAGAACTTCTACGGACTCAAGAGAGTCTCAGGTGGGTGGGGCCTGTGCAAGAGCTCGCGCTGGCGGTCCCTGTTGCTCTTGTGCCTGGTGCCGTACCTGCAGGCCAAGCTGGAGGTGACGCTGGCTCGGCAGAGGGAGGAGGAAGACTTTTCCATCAGGCTGGCACAGACCAGGAACCAGAGGTTGTACCGGGCGGTGGTGGCGGCGTACCCGTACCTCAACTCGGCCTGGCACGCGTGGATCTTCTGCCAGCAGTTGCTTTTTGTTTTTGGAGTAAGCAGGACACACAGTCCCCTGCTCTGGCTGGCCAACGTCAGACTGGCGCGGCTCAACGCTCAGGACCTCAGAGATATGGAGCGGAAAAGCAGCGGCCATCAGAAGCCGGCTAATGGGAGGTACATGATCTGTTTTGAAACTTTCATGATAATTTGCTGAAGGAGTGGAACATACTTTAGTCACGTCAGAAAACAGGGATTTAAGTGCGGCTTCCTGAACAGCCTAGAAAAGTCTTGAATCATTAGAGAAGTATGTCAAATGATTTTTGTTTTTAAATTACTCTACATTTTACTCTAGAAAAAGATGAATCCATTAAGCATTCTATCCATCCGTAGCATCCTGTACGAATCTCATTTTCATCTTGTAGTCTCCCCATTTCTCCATCAATCTGTCCATTAAACAACCAAGTTGTCTGTCCTTCTCCATTTACCTATCCATGGATTCAATTTAGCTGAAGTTATTTCTTTTTTTTCTTTTATATTTCTCTTTTTTTTATATACAGATTATAGGTTTAAACTCTCAGCTTTATAGAAATGTCCTTTTAAAAAAAGGGGCAAGGATCCCTGAAATGTAAGTTTGAAAAGGTTAAGATTGACCAGGAAAGTGTGTAGGAACCTGCAAAACTGACTAAAATAACCCCCAATTTAGTATTTCAAACAACTTTCATTTGCAGAACTAAGCTTTGTTCTGTATGCTGTTTTTACATTGTAGTTTTCTAGTTTAGATTTGTCTCTTCACTTGATGGGACTGGATTTCCGTTATTCCTAGTCTTCGCTAGTTATAATAAAAGATCCTGCTTTCAGATTTGATGATTACTACAGTTTGACCAGAGTCAGCGTTTAAATATGAGTGTGGAGGAAAGAAGCTACATGAGTTTGTTCCTGTGGTTGCAGACTGGTGCAGAGAGCATGGTGGCTGATGTCCCAAGCAGCACAGGGCGCGGCAGTCTCGGTCTCCACCTCGCTCTCTCTGGGCGTCTTCTTCCTACAGTTCCTGGAGTGGTGGTATTCCTCAGAAAACCAGAGCACAGTGAAAACCATCACCTCCCTGCCCGCGCCTCCACCCCCGCTCCACCTACAGGAAGATGGTGGCGAGGACGTAGCAGCAGACAAGAAAACCTGTCCGTTGTGCCAGAAGTTTCGAACCAACTCCACTGTGTTGTCCACATCCGGCTTCGTCTTCTGTTACCGCTGCATTTACTCGTACGTTAAAGCTAACCGCTGCTGCCCGGTTACTAGATTCCCAACAGAACTGCAGCACCTCATTAAGATCTATGAGCCAGAGAGCTGAGAGTGCTCCGAAGGTCATTTCAGACGTTTGCCTTCTAAGTGTGGCCTTATCTGATCAGAAAGTTTATTATCAGCAGCTCTTTGTGAAGAGTATTTCTATTTTATGCAGGATATTTTAATATCATTGTTAAAACAATATCATCTCATTCTAAACCTTATTGGTTCACATTTTGACTTTATGATTTATTAAATCAGTAAATATATTACATTTGAAATGCTGTTTATAAGAAATGAAATTAAACTAAAGTTTCCCTAAGTAAAAAGTGAATATTAATTTCTTCAGGGTCCATAAACTGAGAATTATTTCATGAACTAAACCCATTAAAAACTATTTTGAATATATATCACTAAGCAAATCTTATCAATATTGTAGGAATTGTTTTTAGAATACATTGTAATAATGAAATATTTTAGCCTACAGGTATTTGTTTTCCTTCATCAAATAAATTTTTATTACTAGTCAAAGACAACCTGAGTAAATATAAAAAAATGTTTGCAGCATCCTAACCAGTCCGGCCCTATGAGAAATAGAAATGGCCCCTTTAATCTAAAAATTGGTAATGAAGCAAGTAAAGCTGCACCTGAGTTTACCTAGAGAACACATTTTATGGATCCACTAAAGACACTAAGTTGCATCACACAACCACAAATATGTTTGGCTTTCTGTCAAATGTTCTCTTTTTGAAAAGTTGGTTTTAAACCAAATCCAACCAGATGGACATGTGTGGAGAGTGACGAGTGGCTAATGACAAAGAAATAATTCATGAAATAGTTATTTGCATGTGTCAATATTCTAAAACTAAAATATTGAAATGCAATGAAACTGAATTTACTAATGCGTCTCAATTAAATTGGTCGATTACGTTTTAAAAACTACATATAACTGCTTCATAATTCTAATAAATGACTTTATGTTTCTGTGCTGACATGAATTCATTCATAGTGGCTGGATTACTCCGGCTTCAGTAAAACTACGATGTAGGATTGGTTGCTTCAAACAACAAGTCAAGGCAACACATTTGCTGTTAAGGTAGATACATATTTTGACTGGAACTGTGAAAATAGCTTAAATCGTTTCTGTATTTTTTTTTCCAGCTTCAAGAAATTATGACACATTTAAATAATTGTTACTTACTGATCTGTACACTATTTCACTATTTCTCTTCACTCTTTGTGACCATAAAAAAAAGTTTCACTAATCAACAATATTTTATAAGAATCATTTGCATGTTTTTTATATTTTGTTTCACCTGAGAATGATGCTTGGGTTTTATTTGGTCAGCAGTGATTTTCACCAATGAATGCTGGTGTGGGTGTGGCTTGCCACTGCTTTTTGTAGCGACCCACAGTTGCCACCCCTAACATATTTATCTCTTGGAAACAAAGCCTATTTCCTATCCTGAAGGAAATCAGGCTTATAAATTTCAAATAAATATGTAGAACATTGAGGTTTTTGGAAATTGTATTCAAACAGGAACCATATTTGCAAAGGACCACAATTCTTTAAGTGTCTTAGATGATCTTGCTTGATTTTGATTGCCTAGTAGAGGTGTGGCTCTGTTAACCCAAACTGTTGTTCAACATCAGCGAACAAACCACAAACCAACATACTCTGGGCCTTCACAAAATGTTTAGTCATAGTAATCTGAGGGTAATGGACACTTCAAAGCTTTAAGAAAGTTAGAAAAAGTGCAATTATGACTAGGCATCCTAATTATTAATAATAAATGTGCTTGGATTTCATAAATACTATAAAATATCTGGGAAATTCTATCAGAACGTAAGTCTATAAAAAGTTTTTTAATCAGAGCAGATCTGAACATAACGACGGCGGCAACGGTCCGTGAATTGCTTTATTAAGTTTCCAGACAAATGTATCAACAAGCCCACTATAAAATAAAATAATAAAAAAAAGATGTCACACAACAGTACAGTGAGTGTTTTAAAAACAAAAGGGCTTCATTAAAACATCCACAAACCCCTGAATTCAAACTGAATGTGACGAATCACAAGAGTCAACTTCCCTTTTGTTGAGATCCTGCAACATGATCCTTAATCAGGAAACCAGGACGAGGAGCAAAAACAGGCTGAAACGTTAAAAAGTAGAAATTATCATGAACATTTGTCACAGTAATAGATTGCTTGAGTAGCGTGTATTGCACATGTGAACACAAATTTGCACTTTATTTACATGTGAGTCAGCGAGAACTAGACAAAGGACGGTTTTCCAACAGGAAAAATCTGAAAAGGAAAAAAAAGATAAACACACCAAGGATGGAGATGATTCAGGAATGTGTCTGTAAGAAAATTCAAACAGCAGCAAAAATAAAAAAATAACACATTTGCCGACTCTTCAGTGACTAACTGGAAACGAGATGCAAACAGGACAGGTCTCCCCAAGAACGAAGGGGAGGAAAAGAGATAAGAGCACAAAGTTCACCCCGACACCCCTTTTTTAGGACACTAAATTACACCACTGTAACAAACGTGAAGAAATATACAGAATCTAATTAAGTAGCAAAAGAGCCAACATATGTGTGAGATTCACCCCAGTACGGATAGCAACAGTAACCTTGTGAAACACCTTCACAATGTTAAACACTTCTTTCAGTGGAGCCACTTTTTCTCAGCCTTTTATGGTTGCCTGAAAGAAATGTGATCACCAACGAGCTGCTGGAACACCTGTGTGTACACGATGTGTGGACCGAGCAGCAACTGTCGCCAAGTTTAGGTTTGGTGGAGTTTTGGTCACAGCAAAATAATATAGTATGACAATACAGTATCAGGATAAAACAATGAATAAACGTGGAAACTGTTCGTTTCCACTTGTAAATGTAGCAGTGTCTCTTGTAAAAATCTTGTGAAATCTTTGACCCTGCAGTTCTTTAAATGGCTATAAGGTGTAGACAGAGACTAGGGAAATGTCACGTTTGACTTATAAAATCTTTGACTTCAGGAGTATGGCGGACTCAGAATGTAGGGGTGGTTGCTGCTTGCTGATCCACATCGATGTTAAAGGTTTGATCATGTAAAGTGGGGTTCAGAGAAGTTATTACTGTCTTCAACCAGCTTTGGTAGACAAATGTCTGAGTGAATTAAAAGAAAGAAAGAAAAGAAAACATGAAGAAAGTTCTCAGGGTGGTGAACGCCTTACAGACCCAGACAGGCATTGATATAAGAAATGAAAACATTTAAATCTGTCAGATACAACGCTATTTTTGGATTGTTTTGCAAGAGTTTCCCCAGCTGAACACAGTTACCATCTCAATCTGTCCATTACAAGCCTGGCCTGTTAGAAATGCCTTAGATTTTGAGTCTTTTGTGCAAAGACATAAGATATGTTACGTTCCAGGCAGCATCTGCCAATATAACTTTATGCCATTATGTGGATGTTGGTTTGGCTTAGTGAACATCTTAATAGGTTGGTAGTTTATGTTAGAAAATTGTGGCTCCGGGGGAAAAAACAACTTCTTGCCACTGTTTGCTAAAGGATTAATTAATATGTTGTTGTTTTTTTTCAGTTTCTGTTAACAAGTTTACACATCAATGTTCTAACCACAATCCCTGTTTGGACGGTGGAGACTGAAAAATAGTGTAATTCTCTTGCAGTGAGACTAGTTCTAGTGTTCTTTAAATCTCAACATGCATACATGGTGGAGAATAAAGTCTTCCTATGATCAGATGACGAGGTTCAACCTTTGCTTCAGGTGAAAAAAACAACAACAAAAGTAACTGAGCAGAATCAAATTAATGGTTACAGATGAAAATATCTCTTACAGAAAAACAGTTTTTTTTGTAGGCAGATGTTATGTTGTTTATTCATTACTATTTTTTCTGTAAACTGGACAACACAGGCTGGGACTTTTTGAACTTTTACACTCTGGAAACTGTTATAAAATTGTGCTGTTGTCAAAAGGAACATACACCGTTGTCGTGTAAATGAACACAACCGAACAAAACATTTCCATTTTAAACAAGAAAGCTAATCGCTTCACAATCAGGAAGTTGGATGCTTAAGTTTCTATTAAATGTCAGTGTTTAATAAATGGATGATATCGACTTTAATGGTTGTTTGCCTTACATATATAAGAACCTAAAGCTGTTTTCAGTAACTAAAATCCATTACAAGAAGGGTTCCAATGTTTTTTAAAGCCTTCCACACTCTCAATTACTATCTGAGGTTTTATCTGATGTGAATCATCAACCCACTGCTAAGTTAACTAGAGTGGAGTTACCAGCGCTGTCCAGCTAATATTCGCACAATAGGAAAGAAGATGATTCTGTTTTCCTCAAGGTCTTGTAGTCGTTTGTTGCCAAAGCAAGAAACTCAACTAAATTATCATGTAAATGTTAAATATCCTGTAATATATCATAGTATATAACAAGAAAGATCATTTTTATGTTTGAATGTTTTAACTAGCTAGAATCCGTCATGTGATTAGCTGTTAGTCTTTCACCATTCTGAGGATTTATTCACTTTTCTATGAAGACCAAAGACACAAACTACTTGTCAACTGTACGGTTAGTGAACTGTAACCCGTCATAACTTCAGTTTAGATATTCAAATTATCCTCTCAATTGCTTGGTGCTTATCTAAACTTCCGTTGACCGTTAGTCTGCAATATAACGCCTAGTTTTTTGCTTTCAGTTTCAAGTCTTCTGCTCACATACCAAGAAGTCAGACGCCATGAGTGACTGACGGTTTAATGGATGAGTTTTAAACAGAAAGTCACACACACACAAAAATCAAGGGCATGAAAGGTGTCCATATATCAGTGATCATTCGAGCAGAACTCAACCATGTACAAAGGCAAAGACAGCCCCACAAATGATTTAGGGGTTGAGGCTTTCTGTTGTGCAATCACATAAACGCTTAGGTGGAATACGGAGCAATCTTTCACTCTTATATTGCTATAAATGAACGGTAACCACAAAGGTAGAAGTGTCTGCTGCAGTACTGAGCTTTTTTTACGTCTCTCCGTAGAATGTTTTATTATTATTATTTATAGAACTGGTTAAAAAGAAAGGTCCAGTTCTAAGGCTTTGCATTTTCAGGAAATAATGTGGGAGTCAAGTTTTAAACAAAAGCTGTCTGTTTAAATCATGATTTCATCAGGAGAAGGTTATGTTTTTGAGTTAGCAATAAACAATATTTACCAAACTGTTTAACAACATGTTGACAATCCTTGCGACCTGTAATAAGCGATAACAGTATGTCATGACCGCTTAAACATCTTCAGGCAGCTAGGAATGACCTAGCAACTCATGTGAAGGTATTCTAAGGTTTTATAAATGTTTCAAAACCATTCGGACAATTTGAAGTTGATTTGATGAGAGGGTGACAGTTTAACCTGCTTTATGCTGGTGACCATTCTGTCTATGTAATTTTCCTTTAAATCACTGTTTCTTCTTCTCTGAATGCGTGAAAAGCACATACCTGTTTCCCCATGTGAGGCTGTGATAAAAACCGGTTCCTGTGAGTTGTGATTCAGGATGAATACAATCATGCTTGTGCTCATCCAGGATGTCCTAGCGCAAAATGTTCGGATACCAGGCGAGGTATGCCATGACCATTCAATCTTATGCATAACTTAGAATTTATTTGAATCAATCAGTATTTAAATTATTGAATCGATGAAAATGTCTTTAAAATCCTTTGTTTCATTAATGCAAACCTTAACATTGAATAGAAAGTGACCTGTTGACTTTGGATTGGCACCCTGGCCTTTTATCTCAAAAGGAAGGAAATTTATTATTTGCGCTACAGGTGACCCTGTTTCTTCACACTTTACTTGTGTGATGTTTTACCCACAAACTAACAAATGAAGATGCCAATGTGCAAAAAAAGGCACAATTGTTTTTTGTTTAAAAGGACTAACTATTGTAGTGTTGTACAGTTATTCACCACAGCATGTCTATCTACCATGTAGAAAGAAAGTCTAAACGCTGCGGCTGCTTTTTAGTTCTACGATAAATTCAATGAGTGGATCAAGGCTGGGCTGGAGTTAGCGTTAGCTAATTTTTAACCATGTCTAAATTACAGATACTTAGGAGTATGCTCGTGAAGTTCTGTCGGAATATAAAGCCACGGTCCCTGGACCCACCGATTAAACCAGTCATAACCTTTGATTTAAACACCTCTTGTATATGTACAGTTGCTGCTGCTTGCCTGAGGAGGGCAGTACAGAGCGGCAGTCTTGCCAGAGGAATCTGAGCACAACATTCACCTCCAAAACAATTCAACTTCCTATCATCCAATGGCGTCTTTAAACAACAAACAAGCAGGCTGGGGTGACGGTGGCTGCCATCAAGCCGTGCACTAACTTTCTGTCAAATAGCCAAACGTTTAAAATATCAGATCCTCAAATAGAATATATTCATAAATCTAATCTGACTGGATAAAACACTGTTTTACACATTGTTGCTCGTCATACAAAAAGAGAAAGTTCTCTGTAGTTTATACATACACATATGTACAGATATGGTAAAAACAGACCAGACTACAGATGCTGTGACGCTGCCATGCACAAGTGAACTGTGGACTGTATTTACACCAAAATAGAAATATTACACTCAAAAACAAAGGAAGGGGCATTTAGTTGTGGCATTTCAAAAAATAGGCCACGGTAGGGATGGGGCTCAGGTCACATGACTTTCAACAAAACCGACCAAATGAATTTGAAGGACTGCAGTATTTATGTAGAAGGTGAGCAGATCCTGAGGTCATTTCCTCAGAATCGTTATATTACATTAACTTTACAGCGAACATTCAAGCTTTTAAACAAACACTTTCACTGAAACCAAATACAGGTAGGTCTTTTTGGGAATACTCGGAAAGATTACAGCGTATGAGCTCTTCTGATCCCCTGTATTCATCTTTGTCACACAGAAAAACACTAAGGCATTCAGATGATGAAACAAATATAAACCGAGCGTGTTTGTGTGCGTACTGTCTGACTGCCTCTTCAGTCTGCATGGGCTGTTTGGTTGGCTGAGGTGCACTGGCAGTGACGTGGGGATTCTTGTTGATTTATTTGTGTTAGCAGACAGAAAAAAGGCACCTATAGTTCTTGCTTCTCCGCTCCTTGAAGAACAAATCATCCCATTGAACAAGTCTATTAAGTCTTCGCACTGACAGACACAAGGAGACCAGTCGTCAGCTTGTTTCCGGACATTTCGACCAGACGAAGGTTTTTTTGGATTCCACAGTAAAAGTCCCTCAGTGGAAACATGAGTAGGTAGGAAAAAATATAAAACGACTGGACAAAGTTCTGTGATGCTCTGTGTACAGAAAATGCAACCTGGCTGGCGCTCCTTCTCTTTGGTTTCCACCGAGATTGCCAAACAAGTCGTCTGTGCCTCTCTTTGACGGATCAACCAGAAGAAAAGAGATGCGTCGCTGTTTTGTACAGGACTTGCCTTTGCCTGCCTCACTTCTCGGACAATCGGAGTCCTCCACAATGATTGAGTTCCACACTGCTTATGTGTGTGTGCGTGCGTGTGTGTGTGTGTGTGTGTGTGTGTGTGTGTGTGTGTGTGTGTGTGTGTGTTGGTGCACATACACACTCAGTGGAGGAGCAGGAAAATGAGGATGAGCAGAAGGAGGTGAAGGTGTTTTTCTGTGCTTTATGTCTGAGCTCCTCTTTACAAGACTGGCTCTTCCTCCATCGGCTCCTCTGTAGACCTATAGAAAGTTTAACAGTAAACGTCAACCAATGGCATCACCAACGTAAAATGATGAGATTTTTCTAATGTGCTGAGTCCTTCAACATCTGTATTTTCTGTTGTAATGTTGTAACTACAAATTCATTCGTTCGTAATGGTATATTTTGTGGGAGAGCGACACAGAAAAGTGATCATGCTCAGTTTCGGTCAGCTGATTCCGGAGGACTGAGCGCTGCAAGTCAATGACTCGATGGATCTGCTGGGTTTCCTTAGATTGGAAACTTTCAAACGGATTTGCAATGAAGTAGCTATAATTGAATTGATTCTTGAGACGACATCGGTTGTAAATCCTTTACTCTGACCCCTTAAAAGGTACTTTGACTAAGTCTACTTAATATTAATTCAACCAATTTCTTTGAAAAATGGCCAACTTAGTAAACATAATCTAGCTCTCTCTCATTTAATTGCCATATTATTACAATAAATTAATAGAACTCACATGAGTTTTGTTATATTCTAGTAAATTAAGAGTTTCATGGAGCAACACACTGTACAAGTCTTTTACGATACCTTTTTAAAAAAAACAGCTGCTGTAATTCCAATGAAAAATAAAAATAGAACAAATATAGAAAGCTGGCCTGCGTCTCTGTAAAAAATAAAAAAAATAAAAAATGCGGTGCAAATATCAGATAGACAGATCAGCGCTGGGACAAGCCATAGAGGCAGTCAGGCCAGCAGCATGTGAGGAGGGAAAGATGATTGGTTTATTTCAACTAAGACCCGCCCCAAACGTCTGTATCAACCACACAGGTGTGGAGGAAGGG
>JAVLVB010000263.1:992216-1026309 GCA_032876305.1 Orestias chungarensis
GTGCGTGCGTGCGTGCGTGTGTGTGTGTGTATCAATTTCTTGATTCAGGTTGGAGAAGTTTGAAAATGCATCTTCTTTTGTTATTGACTTGTGCATTATAATGTAAGTGTAAACTTCTTGTCATGAGCTTTACATTGCCTTGCAAAATTCATAAACCACAAATCTAAGAACTGCAATGACTCTACAAGCTTTACACTTCTAACAGAGATCTAACATTAAATTTAATTATTATAATTTATTTCTGTACGTTAGACCAATTTGAGCTAAACCTGTAGTAAGAAATGTGTCCCAATATTTTTTACTTCATGGGGAGGAGCTTCCTCTGAATGATGCCCCAATGGTGCCTTTCTGTTTGTCTGAGTTGCCTTTAGCAACAGCCTTTCTGTTGGCCAGTGTGGGGTAAATGAAAGTGTTTCTATTGGTCAGTCCTGGACTCAAAAGTTTAAGACATAGCATGGAAAAAATAACAAACTAAAATCTGAAAACAAAATAAACTAAACAATATTATTCACTAATTGCATGCACAATGTAAATTACTCTAAAAATGTTTTTCCTATTACTGATTTTTTTCATTTTCATGATTATTTTATCTTTAAGCTTCTAACTGTTTTGTAGAGGTTTTTATTGATCACAGTTGGTACAAAGGATTTCTATATATTAACTCTCATTAGGTTCCCTGTCACTATTGAAGGGAAATCATCACACAGCATTATGCTGCCAGCACCTTAGTTAACCATGGGGATGTGGTGTGGTGTATGTATATTAAAGTTGGTAGCTGTAACATAGCATGCAACAAGTGTGTATGCACATCATCAAATAATATAATTACCCTAAACAATAACTGTGTTGGAGTTTAGAGGGCATCATCAACACTATTTTCAGCTTTATTTAGTTAGATATGATCACTCACTTGGCATGATTGTTTTCCCCCTTTATCAAACTGGTCAGACATAAACATTCCAACTTACATCAATCTCAAATCACAGCTAATATAAGGTGCTCAAGAAAAAAATAACAATGTTTCGTTCTCTTGCCTAATTTACCCACTTCCCACAAATTGCAGTGTGGGTAATGTAGGAATCTGACTTTTCATCTGCTTACATGTCTTGCTTCTTTCTGGAGTAGAAACAAGACATGTAAGCAGATGTCGTGTTTTTTGTCATATTGATCAACCAGGTCTTAAAATGAGCGGCTCCCACCAGACTCTTGGGCATTACTGTGGTATCAGTGGCTCAAATAATAAAGAACCCATGTGGAGGAACATTTTATTTCTCCACTCACAAAAGACCTGTAATTTGATCAGCAGTGTTCTGTATACACATAAACCGGAGCAATCCAAATAACACAAACACTCAGCTTGGTGAATTGGGATAACAGTGCATGAGTAATGTGACCAGAACAAACGGTCCTGCAGCCAAAGGGCTCTGTCAAGGTAATAATCAATTTTTGCGGGGAATAAAATGCAGGCAATTCATTATTTGCACTTAGTTCAGTAAACCCGGTACAGAAATGGCAGGCCAGAAAATTGTAGTGTTGCAGCAGCTGTGCAGAGCTTTCCTCAGGTAGTTACAGACTGAGGTAGGAGGATAACTGTTAGAATTGGTGAGTCAGTTACACAACACAAAAGCCACTGAAATGGGACAAACACAGTGAGGAAGAAAACATCATTACATCAGCTGATGGTGCATTTGATTGACTCCTCTCTTTGGGATACTATACATATCAGGATCCTGGTTTAAGACTGATAGGATTCTTGAAATATCCCACATCACTTCAAATTAACTGTTATACGTATTTATTGCCCGGGTTTTGTTTCATAACCATGCAATTGAATGTAAAATTTGTAATAAATTTTTTTTTGAGATATAAAATATTCCTATAGTTTATACTTTTTGTTTATATAGTCCCTTTTCAGGATTTAATTTCCAGTGTTCTCTGTTCATTTAGCCGCTTTCATATCATAAAGACGAAAAGTTAGCAACAGACTTAGGATTGATTCTACAGGGCTAAATAATATTTACAAATCCAGAAGAAAATAACTTAAGGGTTTAAAGGAAGGAAGATGGTGAAAACAAGGACAACTGTAAGAAAAACTTAAAAGAAGGACTTTTGGTTTGATAGAATGAATGAATATAAGATGAAAGGAATAAATTAAACTTGAGAGGAAGAACGTTCTTAAATAAAGTAAAGAATTTAGGGTTTAAAAAAATTAGGCAAATCTGGACAGTGCTAGCAGGCCATTGTGCCTAAACATATTTACATTTATATTAAATTATAATATACTATTAATAAGAACAATTCTGAGCCTCAAACAATGAAAAATGCCTAATTATTAAGAATAAAGAATAGATGACTTTGCCACAAGTCTTGCCTAGATGTAGTTTATTGTTGCAGGTCTGTTTCCACGACTATATAAATACATTGTTAACCACACCTGAAAAATCACGGACCCAAATTTTCTACTTTTGCAACATTTTCCAAACTGTATTAAAATCCTGAAATCTAGAGGTTTGTATTGGTTGTTGTGTTGAGATCCTACAGAAAACAATTGCCTGCACACCGACCTGTATGTAGCTGCCCCTTTCCTCTTCCTCGCTCTCCCTTAGCTGAATGACATCATCATCCTCCTCATCTTCATCCAGCTCACTCTCCGTGCTCTCGCCTTTGACGTGCATAACCCTGGCTTCCTCCTCCCCCGTTAAGCTGACACCCAGTCGCTCAGATGAATGGCTGCTGTCATCTGATCCCTCCTTCTGCAGTCTTAACAGCAAAAAGATAAAAAATAAAAACACCCCAGCTAATGCTTACAATTCAAAAGCAACAAACAGAGACTGAAGATAAAAACTCTCACTTCACCTGTTAGGACCCGCTACTTCATCTTCCTGCATGTCATTGGTCTCCGTTAGCTCTTCCTCTGTCTCCTCGGGATGAGTCGGTGGGGGTCTAGGGAGGTCTCCTGCCTTTGATAACATCTACACGCCACATGTTAGAATACTGCACAGACCTTAAACAGGTCAAGTTAGAGCAGAGGAAGTAAGTGTGAACCGGTGTACCTTGTAGTGTTTCTCAAGGAAGTGCTGGTGCTGCTGTTGGACCACCAGCTGCTGCAGAGCCTGTGGCGTCTGGGGTAAAGGTGCGCTTTGTGTGCGAGCCAGCGGTCGATGGCGGGGCAGCTTGTTGACGGGTCGCATTCCAGTGGTCACTCCTCTCTCTGCAGTAACCAGCGGTGATTGATTGTACATGGGCACTGAGTGGGTGGAGAGTCATGGTACAAACATAGTAAGGACTGTATTCTATTAGTGCATTTTGTTAAAAGCAGTTTGGTGTTTGTGTTACCTAACATAGCAGTTTGTTGTCTTGCCTGCTCGAGCAGCAGGACGTGTTGCAACAACGAGGAATGGGCCGAATGAGAGGTGGGGGGTGAAGTCTCCACGTCTTGTGCCGCACCTGCCAAATGACCCAAATAATTCCTTTCAGCAACAGGCACTCCATCAGTTTCCTTGCATACATACAAGGGGCTTTCAAAATTTCAAAAAGTCGAATCGTTTACTCTGATTTGATGTCATGAACAAAGAGAACCCAGGCAAAGAGAAAACCATCTTTTACTGCAGTTACAGCTGCCATTCGTTTTGTGTTAACGGATGGCTCTACCAGTTTAGCACTTTAAATACCTTTTGGCCCGCCACCTCATTAAAACTCATCTCATTTAGATTAGATGGAGATGATATGTTAGTAAATATTTCTCTCTTCTTGACACTTTTCAGTGAAGAGCAACTATAAAATTACAATAACATGCCTGAATAATCATCTAACATGGCCTGATAGTTCAAATAGACAGCCAAACCTTGCCAGGTTTGTATTTGTGCCATAGTCTATGTTCGGATAATAAATTGAAATGAGCTGTGTGAGATGTTTAAATCTTGGAATATTGTTTTACGACCAAAATCTGTTTTAAAGAACTGGACTCTAGCTACTAATTTCTGAATGAAGTTGAAATGCTGGTAATATTATTGATTAGGGTCACTGTGGTTACAGAAAAATTCACCTCACACAGTTTCAGATATTTTTTAGTTATTACATATTTATTGGGAGTGAAGACAGTAAATATAGAGATTTTTTTATAAAAAGGGGGGGGAAATTAAAAAGGTTGAAGTAGTATGGATTATACGGTAGTGTATTTGCTGATGATCTGTTTAAACAGTTTGTGTACATCTTACCTGCTGGTAAGGAGGATGTTGAGAGAAACTTCCCCGTTAGAGCTCCACCTCCTTGCAAGGATTGGATGGCCTGACGTTCTGCCTCTTGCTGGTTGGACAGCTTTGAGGGTGCCTGGGAGAGGAATTTTTGTCTAAGCAAACATGTTTGTTGCACATGATCCATGAAGTTCTATTGATACCATTAAAACTTTGGACAAAAATAAATCTACGGGAAAATAATGCCATCAGACTAAAGCTAGCACTTAACATACACATCATTTAGCTAAAAGTAAAATAGATGCTGTTAGTTCTATGCAGTACAAGGAACAATCAGAAACTCAGGAGATGTTGGACTTACTGTTATGTGCGTGTTGGCAGGGAGGCCTAGAGAAATATTGGGCAAGGAGGGTGAGGTGTACAGACTAAAAGGACTCAGTGTCCCATCAGCTCCCAGTGTTTGATGCAGTGATCTCAGCTAAAAGAGAAGAATGACAGAAATTTTAACACGCAAAGGTGTTTAAGTTCAGGTGGTCTCAGATGCATTTTATGTAAGGCTGCAGTTGCCACTGAATAGATCTTGTATTAGTTAGTACTGTGTTTTTCTTTTCCTACATCCATCTCTCTCTTTCCTTCTCTATCTCACACTTTCCTTTTAAACATGTTTTGTTTTGTACAATTTTCTACAATTAAACTAAACCTAACCCAATTCTCCACATTGCTTCCTTCTGCAAGGAGGTCTCCCTGTGCATGCGTGGGCTCTCTCCGGGTACTCCGGCTTCCTTCCAAAGTCTAAAAAAACATGACCAGGATAATTGGATTCTCTCAAATTGTCCTTAGGTTTTAGTGCTAGGATGTTTGTCCAGTCTGTTTCTGTGTTGCCCTGCGATGGACTGGTGACCTGCTCAGGGTGTAACCCTGCCCGATGACTCCTGGGGAACAGCACCAGCAGCCCCATAACAACTCACAAAGATAAGCAGATTGTAAAATAAAAATGTATTTTATTGTATTTTTGGGTTGTTGCTTTTTTTGTCCTCATAGGACTTGACAACATTGAGCTTTGTGAAGAAATATATTTCATTAGTATGCCATTGCTTAGGAAGCTTCAACATACATGTACATTTAAATGTCAGTATAGGGCAGTATTAATCCAAGTCATATCAGGTCTAAAGACAGATCAGTCATTCTTGAAAAAAGAAAAGAAAGCATATTTCTACAGTGATTAGACTTTTGGTAGATGAATAGTAGGAATGGCTAAATGTATCTTTGTCCTAGAGGGCTTAAGGTGATTGTTAGTGTAGTGTATTTGACTTATAGAAAATGATTCAAATTAGTTCTTTATAATTCTTTTTTTAAATATATTTCTTTATTATATTATAAAACAAGAATACTGGGATCATTTGTACGTCCAAATCAACTCGTTCTCGTCAGATTTGTCTTCAACTTAAAAAACATAAGAATCCATGTCCTGGATTCAAAAAGCCAAACTCAAAGCTAACATCTGCTTAAGTTCGGATAGGGAAGATCATGCAACATCTACTGAAAGAACTGAGTTTTCCTCTGGGGTTCTCAACAAAATCTTTGAAGACGTTTTCCAACCACTCCAGATATCAATCGGATGTGCCATCCCTCACTCCAAAGTCTTAACTATTTGATTCCGTTGTCATCCAACTACACAACTCATCATCAGAGAGGGAACGTTATAGGGGAGCTAAAACAAATGTACTGTAAACAACGAGGAACAAACATGGAGGGTTCTGATATAACCTTTGTTCCCTCACAAAGAATCGGGAACATGTGCGTAACTCGAAAAAACAAGAATGTTATTCCAGGATATGACCATCAAATTTAAGAAAAAAACTTTCGAAAAGCTGATACTGCCAACAGCACTATTACAGGAGTTAATGTACAAAATACACATATTTACTATATCAGCACAGCATCAACCACCAGCAGGCTTTTTGTGCATAAGTATATAAACAAGGTGCGACCTTATGCATGTATTACTTGCATCAGCGCATCAGTTGCACAAGGTAAATCTCAACCGTTTCCTGTTGTGATATCATTTTCATTCCAACCAGTATAGTACAGTTTCAATCAAAAGTCATAAGAAAACTGACTTTGTGAAGCCAGATTTCTGAAATTTATGCTGTACAACATGATACGAATAGATTTCAGACTCAATTTGTATTTTTTTCACCGTAAGCTTACATTTAGAAATGCCACCTTAGTCTAATAATATTGCTACAGCACAACCATACTATAAGACGTACCACCTGTTACAAGTTGCAAACACTGACATTCTAATTCTAATTTGTCCATCCATCAACAACACAAAACACAAAACAACAAAGAAACAACTAATATCGTCTGACTAATCGGTTTCTACTCCTACCATCACATTTGCTGAGTCAGAGTCTAAAACTGAATCTGTCCCATTAATGATGATGTTGAAACCATCTGTAACCAGCAGCTGCCCTGGGTATTGAGCTCATTCATAAGTAGCATCAAGTCAAGTGTTCATAGAATCATTTATAATTTTGCACTACTTTGTACTAATTTGTAACAAAAATAATCTTGTTTTTGAAAATTCTGATTCATTGAGCATAACGTATTATAAAATAACATAAAAATAAACACAATCTATTATTAATTAGTACTTATCATTTATTTTAACACAAACATTAATAAATAATAGAAAAGTTTGCAATAGAATAGTGACTTAAAAAAAACCTATTTTAACTTTGTTTTGGACGGGTAAGTTGTGTTTCTGCACCTCAGTCTGTATGTTGGGGACTGATCCTGTGTTGCCATTGGCGATGGCTGTATTGGAACTGTTTGGACTGCTGGGACCTGATCCTGGAGCGCTGCTACAAAGGGAGGAAACTGGGACAGAAACACAGAGAAATGGTTAAATATTGCAGTTAACTCGTCTTTGCCGGGCGGTTTTCGGTCTCTACCTGATATCTCAATGGCCCTTTTCTTGAACGTGCTGATGACAGTTCCATCCTTCCTGCGCAGCAGGGGGGAGCTCCGTCTCTCTGCCACTTTCTGCTTGAGCCTAGATCGGACCTTCAGGTTCGGCTCCGAGACTGAAAAAGTCGTACATGGAGAGAGAGGTTATTTTTTACTGCTTATTCCAACTTCATATTTAAATGTTTTTATGTTAATAAAAAATAATGTAACACAAAAGAACAGATCTGTGCTGAGAAACCTGGCACAAGGTTTATAACCTATGCAGTCTTACTGGAACAGCCGGTGGGACTGTCAATTTAGTTGTAGACTTCTGGTTACTTCAACAGATATTGGAAATTTTTTACCTCAAATCACCACCACACATGTGCTTTTAATAAAAAATTTATTTAGTTAGATTTTTATGAAACTTTAAGTGCGACCCCTAAAAAATAAACGTTTTTCTGCTTTTTTTTTCCCCCTTTGGGAAAAAGAAAGTATTTTTGATTGATTTGATTGATTCATTATTGAGCCCTAAATGGTTGTGCCATAACTACGACCCTGGCTATGTCAAACTATAACACGGACAACTGTTGAAACTGAAGGCAACGTGTTTTGATTGACATCCGTGCAGAACACTTTCTTACCCGTCTTCCGCAGTGGAAAGTCATCTTTGCCCTCGTAGTTGCCAAGCAGAGGGGGGAGTTTATAGGAGGGAAGCGTTCCCGGGATGTTACTCTGCTCCAGAGGCGTGTGCTGACCTCCCCTTCAGGCACAAACACACACACATCAGAGAGATGGCACATTTTTTTTTGTTCTTACTGTTCAGGCGTAAGTGTGACAACAGATATAAGATTTCTTGATACCATGATCAAACTGAGTCTTTATAAATTAAAATTCTAACAAAAATTCACCAAGTTTTTAGTTGAACTTCTGTATAAACCATTATATTGCTAATGTATTCTCACACATTGAATTGTATTCAGCTGTATCAGAGTAGAGATGGCTGAACATACATCAAAGTCGCTTGAGACTTACCAGAGAAAAACTTATAACCAGGAGGGGAAGCATTATTATAAGACTCAGGATCAGTGAAAGATGTGACCAGATGTTGGTGCGTTCATTTATTGTTCGGACGACCGAGATAAATTTCCGACTTGGATTTCAAGATGTTTGTTCCCAGTTTCACTTGTAAGTATTGATTTTCATTATGTTTGGACCGCTATGTTGGTTTAAAGACGATTTCAATTACTCATATGACTTTTTCTGCGTCCGTAACTGTGGCTATGGGGGTCGGTGTTTGCGGCAAAAACTTGTTTAAAACTGGTGTCTCTAAATGTCTCTAGGATTGCTAGCAGGAAATAAACAAAGAAATTAAGTGAAAATCGCATGGTTGCCCTAAAGGTTGAACGAAAGCAGCATGAGTCCAGACTGATGGTGTTCTAGAGCGATGAGTACATCAGGGTAAGAAAATAGGCAGCTAAAGTGATTGCACCCGTGGTCACTGGTCATGGTTATGTTCTGGGGTTTCTGCAGTTAATCAGATCCAGATTCAGCAACATGATGAGTAAAACAAATGAGGTCAGCTGACTTCATGAATATACTGAATAATAGGGATGCTACAAATAGGAAAGTTTGTGATCGATAATCAATGTCACAAATACTCCCTGATCATTTTAACACCTTGGAAAAAAGACCACACCACTGACATGGTCTCTCTGCTTCACTTTAACAACCTATAGTCCTGCCATCTGTTACATTGTCAATATAATACTATGCAACCAACTCCTTCCACTTTAGAAATCAAGATATTGCAAATAAACTAATAAAAACGCTGGATAGAAATAGATTCTGTGGCATTCCAAAAAGATTTTGAAAACTATGCCACAGCGAATGATTGTTGTAATTAAAGCTAAAGTCCTGGTATGTAGATACAAGCTACTATCAACATTTTGAACTTGTACAAGGATGAAACTAACGAAGCCCCCGCATGTGTCCTGTAGAGAAGTGGCCATTCTCACCAGCACTTTGAGGAGAAGGAATGGTTGAGTCCTCCTGGACCAGGCTCTTTTTTGCTGAGAAGAAACTCTTGCAGCTTCAGCTTCACCTCTGTGCTGGCTATGGCACCTTCCAGAACACAAACACATGCTGACGGCATTCAGGATGCTGAGCTCTCTCTACATCAACGTGGATATTATGTGTGATCATGCAGCGCAGAATCCTACTTTCTTTTCCTTTCTCCTTGTTCCTCAGCAGTAACAGCTGTTGCTCTAGTCTCTGTTTCTCCTGTTCTTCATGTCTCTGCTGCTCCAGTTTTCTCTTGTGCTCCATCTCCTGCTGACGCTTTGTTGCCAGCAGCTCCTGTTGATGCTTACAAACACAAACCCACACCCATTGTTAACTTGGTTTACAGGCTGCTTGTGAAGACGACTAATAAAACAGCGATACAGTAACTGTAATGAAATCGTAAGCTACCTTTAAATGCTCTTGCAGCTGGACTTCATGCTGCCTTGTTAACACCTCGTGTTTTTTCTGAAACTCAGCGAACAGGAGCTGTTTCTGGAGTTCCTGCTGTTGTTTGAGTAGAACCAGTTCCTGCTGTAGCTGCTGCTCTCTCAGGCCTGTATCCACTGCTCCACCAGCAGCGACAGAACTCACCCGGGTCTCTGTTCTCAGGTCCACTGGACCTCCACCCGGGCTTTCTCCAGGACTACCGCCTGGACAAGATACAACACATTGGGGTCAACTCTTCGCCTTCTTCAGAATTCAACTATTTCTTTAAGCACACTCACAATTGAGGATTTTATTTTTGACAAAGTTAAAATATTTTTTTTTAAGTTAAGAAAAAACAAATAGTTTCAAGGTTTTACACGTATAAATTAGAAAGATGGTCTTAGAAAAACAACTGAGTACTGCGAAAACATAAAATAAATGTTGGTATAGTTTGGAGGCAAACAACAATCAAAATAAAAACAAAATGGAAGTTTTCAGGAACATATAGAATCTTATTATAAGTCAACAAGTCTTTAATACTTATAAAAAGTTCCTCATTCCATTGGCAGACTTAAAACAAGCTCCCTGCATCTTGCAGAGAAGTTAACTGTAAGTTAGATTTTTCTAATTTTAGGTTCCATTTGATATTTGCACAAGAAACTAGACAAAAATATTTATTTGCAGTGTATTGTTTATTGCAATTACAGGTGCAGGTTTTTCAGGAAGGGTTCATGCCAATTTTCCTCCTATAGATATTGTAATTTGCAAAACAACTCAAGCTCAGTCGGACTGGATCAACAACATTGGTGAACGTTTTTCCACAAAAGAGTGAAAAGTATTTTCCAAGTTCGTCTAAGATGAACATCACGGTGGCAGCATGATGCTTTGTGGGTTCCCTTCTAGTACAACCAAAATTACAACAGAACGGTTCAGCTCAAAACATGTAATAATGTTATACTTGCAAAGTAACTTTAGCCTTAAATGTTCACATTTGTAGCACCAACATGAAAGTTTGGGCAGATACTGATATTAAAACTGCAATTGTGGCCGATAACCAATATCTACAAATGCTATTTATACTTCTCTATCCTTTAGATACCTTCAAAACAAACAAACCTACAACAACAAAAACAACCATACTAGTGACATTGCCTCCATGTTTCAGTTAAACACCCCACAATCCAGGCATCTATATTATCACTATTAATGTCACATGACTAAAAAAACATACCATCTTACCATCTCTGTCTCCTACAGACAAGCAAACAAAAGCAGCAAAAATATGTAAGCAAACTGATGTTTAAAAATGACTAACAGCAGCTGACACCGGTGTTGAAGCTGATATATTGTGCATCCATACTTAATATTAATATTCATGTCCTATCCGTCGTAGCTGCACAGTGGGGCAGTGGGTAGCACTGTTGCCATGCAGCAAAAAGGCTCTGGGTTCAATTCCACCTGGGGTCTTTCTGCAAGTTGTTTGCATGTTCTCCCTCTGCATATGTGGGTTCTCTCCGGGTACTCCGACTTCCTCCAACAGTCAAAACTGTTAGGCTGATTGGGCACAGTGTGTGTATGAGTGGTTGTTTTTCCTGAATGTCTCTGTGTTGCCTTGCGATGGACTGGCAACCTGTCCAGGGTGTACCCCTGTCTCTCGCCCGTTGTAAGCTGGAGATAGGTGCCAGCAGACCCAATGGGGACAAGGGTGTACAGAAAATGGATGGATGGATGGATCATATCCATCCAATCAGATTGGGAATAAGCAACTTGGCAAATAAAAACAAGAGGCACATTTTGTACTTTAGACGTGCAGAGCTTTTCCAGTAACATGTACCTTAAATTGCACCGACAGTTTAGCCTCCGTTTGTTTCTATACCACAATTATGTTAATTTTTGCATCTTCTGAAACTAAGTCATGTTGCTAAATTTGATTTCTAAAGAAGAAGCTTTCACTGGGCACCCCTAACAAAAACTGAACTGAACAAAACTGAATTTGTTTGTTCATTTTCTAATTAACAAGGTATAAACTTATAATTAACCATGCTAACTGGGATCAGGTACAGGTAAGCCTAGCTTCAGGTACACTTATTATTATTTTGAAATGTAGGCTTCTTTTTTACATATCCTAATTTTAATTAAATACATAATTTAACTGATGCATCTGCAATGGGCTTATAAAACGTTAGATTTAAATAATTTTGAACCTGGTTGAGATGAGCTACTATTTATTGGCCTATGTTAATTCCAACAATAGAATGGAGAGACAGTCTTTGACTGCATTCGTTATTTTTTCAGAGAAAACTCACCGCTTTTCCCACCACCTCCTCTTGGCTCACTTGTTGCTTCAACTGGACTCTGCATGCCTGATGTGAGGCTGCTGTTCACCTCCAAGACTGAAAAAGAAAAACAAAAGGAATACTGATTGATTAGTGTGGACACAGCCGAGTGTTACATCACTCAGGGACGTACACACAAGGTGTATCCAGCCAGCTTTCATTTCATTCACACAAGCAGCGATAGTAAAAGTCAGGGACACAGTGTCCTGCCTCCCTAAAATAGCCACAATCTTAACGTTAGCCATAGCAATGGACAGCACGGACTTGTAGTGTTACCTTGGCATTAGTCTATGTATATTCAGCATGGTTCAGCTGAAGGACACAGAGGAACATAATTACTAGTGCAGGAAATAAACCTGAATTATCACAGAACGTCTAGTATTGCTAAAGAAAGCAAGAAAAGGCTTTGTTTACATTGCTAGAAACAATGGAAAAGATTTTTTCCCCTATTTCCTTCAGCATCTATTAAAGCCGGGCTTCACTGCAAAAAAATGAAAGATCTCACTAAGTATTCCTGTCTAGTTTTAAGTGCAAACATCTTATTACACTTAAAACAACACACAACTAACTTACAAGTAACTTTTCAGCAGGATAAAGGAACCTGTTTTAAGTCAATAATATTGGATATTCATAAAAAACAATTACTAGATTCCATCGTCAGATTCCTTTCACTAACACAAAGTTCAAAAATACAGAAAACAAGTGAAAACTTAACTGCAAATGAAACTGGTACAACATTCAAGAATTATTTTTTTTAAACAATCTTCTATATCTTGCTGAACAAGTTTTTGATTATTTCAAGTGTACAAAGATATTCATGACATCGCTTGTGCAGAGTTTGAAAAAAAACTCTCCGCTGTGATTGGCTTGTACGGTTGCGTAGATGTGGGATTAAGCCAATTCTTGGAAACTAGAGCCGGCTGCCAAAGGCTGAGAAGTCAGGATATTTCCTACCCACTAACCAGGGGGTAGATTCAATTAGGAATTACTTACAGTGAAGTTTGACCTTTGTATGGTGTCCTGATTGGTTAGCTGCCACTCAATCCAGTTCTTCATCCCACATCCCTTCTAATCTATTAAACAGCAACATTGGAAGCAATGCCAAGTTGGTTAGCTCTATCCTGGAGGATTCAAACTAGTTGGACCAAGAACTATGACATAGTAAGCAAAGAGCATCGAGTAACAGGTTCTGTTTTTTGAATAGGTATATTGCTCTGGCACAAATCTTTAAGTAACAAACAAGACCCAGATCTATTTCAGAGGATTAAACTATAATTCATAATTAGGGATCCACTGATATGCTTTCCTTATATTAAGCAATTGCCAAACCAAAGTAACCATCAGAAACCTTTCAACTTGGCTAAGGACAGAACAAGACTAGTGGGTAAAGGCATCTTTTGTATTTTAATTACAAAAATTAAGGGTTAAAGGTTCACCTTTTCTGGAGAGGCACAGAATATTAGCTGCTGAAATCCGAGTATGAGGCCCTTGCTTTTGGGAGCGATGTCAGCTGCTAGTTTTGGTCCAGCAGCAAATGACTGATTATCAGTTAACTACTGAACTGGCATCAAGAAAAAAGTCAAGATAACGATGAAGGACAACAGAGCCAAATTAAGTCCATCATTAAAGAGACCTGGGGTTCATTAACCCCCCCAACCGAGACACAAGAAAGACGGTGCAGTCGTTTATGGAAATGGGGCCCTGACCAAGTCCTGAGTGCACCTACTTTGTTGTAAAAGGGCATTCTCTTCATAAAGCTCATACTTTTGTATTTGAAAATAATATTTTTAATTCCAATATAGTTGTTTTAATGATCTGTAAGCTATGATCATCCACACTAAAATAAATAAGCAGTTCAATTATAATACTTTAAAGCTGAGTTGCAGAACATTTTTATGCCACTTGGGATATTTTCCACCAACCCTGTGTCCGTTCTTTCCCTCTTTGCTTTAAGGAATATCATACCATACCATAGTATGATTTCATACAATTTGTATAATCTGCTGTATAAAAATTTGGTTTTATGGTTCTATTGAATCCTTTCTAACAGCAGAAGGACACTGTTATTTAATACAATGTTCAGTTAATTTGGTTACATCAAGAATAATATTACATTTTATTCCAGGAAAAATGTAAGAACAAAACACTAATCAGTTCAAACAGAATGCAATATAATGCCTTCAACCAGATGTAGTTTTTTGGTGTAGAGTAGTTTGTTTAGGGGTAAAGAAATTTGCTAAATGTGCTAAAAATCACATAGAGTAAGAAACATTGAACAAGAAACGCATATAAGAAGAAGAAAGAAAAGAGGCAACAAACTAAACTAATATAGTGCAGCCCAAACTGACACAAGGTGAGCCAGAGTGAGTAGAAGCTCATTCTTACAGCTGCTGCTTTTTTAACGGTTACCTAGGCTCAGTCAACGAGGCCACTCAAAGCAAACATTCAGCAACTGAGAACCGTGGATAAACAAGGCCATGTGTAGGTGTTTTCATTTTATACGTGCACATGTGTGCAGCTGCTCGCATCAAAATTACCTAAACAAATATCCTGGCGCTTCACTGTGACGCACGTGTCTCCCTTTCACTACCACACACCGTGTTTGAGTGTGTGTGTGTGTGGGGGGGGGGGGGCATGCTTGTAGGGACAGACTTCTCCTCATATGGGCTTTGGTCCCCACAAGGAGCAGTGCTGAATCTTGGTAAGAGGGCAGGCATAAGACAATGGTGTGGATTTAGTTACGGTTGATTTAGGATTAGGGATGAACTGCTAATAGTTAGGTTTAGGGTTAGGCTACAGTGATGAATGGACGTCAATGGAAAGACCCCAGTATTACAGCGTTACAAGTGTGTGTGTGTGTGTGTGTGTGTGTGTGTGTGTGTGTGTGTGTGTGTGTGTGTGTGTGTGTGTGTGTGTGTGTGTGTGTGTGTGTGTGTGTGTGTGTGTGTGTGTGTGTGTGTGACTGCTTTGTGAATGTGTACAACAGTCCGCTTGGCAGGAGAGCAGCATTCCACAGCAGCAAGCGTCTGACGTCAAAGCGGGGACATTTATAGTCTGGTAAACACACACTCACATGCAGTTTGACAAAGAGGTGAAATAGAGGAACAGTTTCAGTGAATAAAAGAAGTTTTCTATCCGACAAACTCTTACACTCATTCATGTACCAGTACGCAGAGTGTGTTTTTCCAGAATTATTATTAAAGCCAAGCTTCAAAACAAAAATGTTGCAAAGCAGAATCAAGCGGCATGGCCAGGTCCTTTGCTCAATTAGCTGCACTTAACTGGGACAAAACGTAATCTGCTGAATGTGAAAGTAATAGTACAACTAAATCCTTAATGGATTTGAATAAGATTTAAGAAGACAGACAAACAGACAGGAGATTCTCACATGTTTTTAAACCAAAAGATCTGACATGAGAAAGGAGTTGCTGCAATTTTCTTTTTGTGAGGTATGGAGGATGTTTTCATGAGGCTTGGTTTGTCACATTCAAACTAACTTGAGAAAACAGTAAACTTAAACAGATATTGAACATCATTTGCATTAAGCCTTTATTTCTGTATCAAAAATATATTATGTGATATTTTTGTCTTCATCCATAGTTGGATTTTATGCTGTAAGACCCGAGATCCTCTGCACACTTATGCATGTTTATTGATGAAAAATAGGTGGAGTAAAAGGCTTTTTAAGCAGTCAGAGAGATTAAGAAAGCAGCGGCAAAAGAAAATGAGGTGGATTAACAGTGCTTGCTGTTGTTGTCAATATTACTGTGAAATATCGTCTGTGGTGCCATAAATTAAGCCGTTAGTGTGTCATGATAGTTATGAGGCTACTCTGATACTTCAATGAGTTAGGACAGCATTCATTATGATTGGCTGGAATGGAATCAAGTGCATTTATTAATGCAGCGGAATACTACAACCAAACAAACAGATAAGAATAAATAAATAAAATCACACTAAAATAATCTAAAACCTCTTTGTCATCATCCTTCTGTCTATCTGACTAAAAACCTGGGTTTCTAGTAAGGTTGTAGCAAGGTTGTTCCCCACTTCCTATTAATCTTACTCATGCTTCTGTGAACACTGGGCTGCTATGTGGGGGTTACAATGACGAGGAGAATGAACAACATATCAAAAAGTTGGATTTCGAACTGCTGATCGAAACGCAGCCTTACAACAAATGGTACCAAAGGCACAAACTATCAGGAGGAAAAACTTGGCCAAAATAAAGAAATGTAATGTTTCTTCCCTTGATTTGACCCAATAGTTGCATAAAAAGCAATGTTCAGATACTCTCAGGTGAATGGAAAGGTGAGCATGTCCTTTGTCTGCTTTTCTCTCTTCATCGCCCCAGTTTCACACACTGCTGCTACCGGGAGGTATTTCTGAAAACCAATGTTCATTCCTTATTTTCCCACTCTTTTTTCCTGTCTTGTTCATTTCGTATGGCTAAAGAAAATAGGCTCCATGACGTCAGCACTGCAAAACACTCAGCTAAGGGAAAGAGAGGACGAACAGAGCAAGCAATAAAAGGGTGAGGTAAAAATAGTATAATGGCTGTGTGTACTTTAGACAAATTAGAAGCTGAGAGACAGAGACAAGAGGACTCATGAGTGGTGTTGCTATAGAGACTTAAGGGTAGGATGGTAAGCTGTGGGTCATACACTCTGGATATTGTGTGCTGGGTTACAGCTGTTATAATGTCTTAGAAAACAACAGCTTTAACTTGTTCCATGAATACTATTCTGCCAGTCCACTCAACTGCAATTTCCACAATAAAACCTCAAATTTTAATGTGCTGTCAGGTTGTTGTTTTTTGTTTTTGTTTTTGTTTTTTTTAAGTTGATGTGCAGCAGTGATATAACAATATGTGTGGTGGAAGAGCATAACCACACATAAGCCTTGAAATAAAATCCTCTGAATACTAAAATATGGTGGTGGCATTTTGCTATGGGGATGTTTTTCTTCAACATGGATAGGGAAGCTGTTCAGAGTGGAGACAGGCTGGTAAGTTGCAAAACAATAAGAGAGCATAGTTATGTATTTTACAAGGCTTTGTATGTGGCCCAGAAATGTGAACCATCGTTCAAACAAATTCAGATGTGCTTAAACCAATACCCCCTACCTGTATGTTATCGCTATGAGGATGTATATCGGAAAGGCCAGCATAGAATAAGGTTACGTTCAGACCGTGTTCTGCACGCCACAATATCACTGAGGTTCGCCACTGCCATATTCTGTTCTAAATCGCATAAATATCTCATGGTTTTTAAAGCGTCCGCATTCTAATGTCACATGATTAATGACTTTTTTGTGACTGAGTTGAGATACAGTTGCGTGTGATATAAATGCGCACCAGAAGATGCCAGCCGTGACAAATCTGGACGTGAGCAATTGCAGAAGCAAGAAGTGCCTAGTTTTTCTTTATTTTTTCATTGCTTCCTTCCTCTTGTTCCGATCTTGCAATATGATCAGCTCCCATTGTTCAACAAAATCAATTCACAGACAGCGGCAATCTATTGTTGCTTCCATAAACAGCGAGCTAGTGAGTGTCGTGCGGGTGGTTCTTCTGTGCATGTGGGTGGCTTCTGGCTCATAATCCCTTCACACAGAAGTCTGATGGTGGTCGCATTCAATTAGTAATAAAAACAACTGTGGAAAAAAAATAGTTACTTCCTTAAAAAAACGCAATCAGGGGGACGTGGTGCTGAATATTGGTGCAGTAAAGTCTCCCAATGAAGTTTTTTTTATGCATTTTTAAAGCTTTATCCCCCAGTTCAGCATGCCGGGGTGATTGTGCCAATGATTGTGATTACTCTTACGTTATTTATTTTTACATAATTAATGAAAAAAATGACATTAAAATATCTAATTAAAACATTCAAAAGATATAGGAAGTTCTTTAATGAAATATTTACCGGTAGACCTATTAATTTTCTCCATCCATCCATTTCCCAACCCACTTATCCTGGGTGGGGCCTATCTCCAGCATGCATTTGCCGAGAGGCAGGGGTACACCCCAGGCAGTTTGCCGGTCCATCGTGGGGGAACACAGAGACAAAAAGGACGAACAACGACACACACACACACACACACACACACACACACACACACACACACACAGACAGACACCTAAGGACAATTCAGAGTACCCAATCAATCAGCAATTAGCCTAACAGTGATGTTTTTGGACTATGGGAGGAAAACATTGGGTTTAATTCCCTTGCAGAAAGGAATTTAACTACATAGGAAGTCTACAGGTAGTCACATCACTATGATCCTAACTGTGTGTCTTGAACCCCTATGTTGGAAACCTTGAATTTAGAGCACGTGGAAAAGTAATATTTACTAATGTGTCCAGGAAATGTATTTCAAAAACATCAAACGGACTCTGTTTATTTCCCTAAAGATCTTTATTATAACAAAAAAAAACTCTGTGGTCTCACTTCCCTTTACCAATAACATATGTAGACCTTCTTGCTCTAACAAACTCTGATCAATATTACATTGAATATTGATATTGCAATTGGGAAAAATTTTCCTTTTTCTCTGTCTACATTATTCCTTTATTAAAATTTAGCATCTTGGACAGCATCTCACCGCCATGTTTTCATGCATCTAGCAGAGCATGGAACTGCATTAAAATTAGTGATGCACCCATATGAAACTTTGGGCTGATTTTGATATCCGATTTTAATATTGCTCCTGTGCTGCATCACTATTGCACCACTATACACTTGAACAACCCCATTCCCAGACCCTCCTAAAATACCAATAAACATCAGTTAATATCAGACCAGTTTTACTTATCAGACAGACACTGATATTTTAAAGATCATCGGCTGATACTGATATAAATGACAATATATGATGTGAATGACGATATATCATGCGTCCATTGTTGGATTTTTTAAAATAGTATAATCAAAATACTGTTCTATAAACAAACCAGAGCAGAAACCGTAAAAAATATGAAGACTCTAATTAACCTACATATTAGCATTGCAAGAAAATGCTTAATTGAACATATTTAATACATGATACCAAATACTACATTCACAAACAGGTCTTGATGCTCAATTCAATTTTTTTCTTGAAATTCACTTCACTATTTTTGTTTTTTTGCTTGGTCTTTTATATTACTAAGTAATGTGAGTGTCGTCAGACTTTTGCGTGAGCAATTTATGACCCCAAGGTGAACTGCAATTAAAGAAGAACACAGATGTGACACCGCAGCATCTAGGTAGGTCTCTACCAGTTTGTAAGGTAATAGAAGCCGACCGTATCATCACAAGATCATAGTTAGATTGAGGAAGCTAAGAGAGAAAGCAAAACTTGTCACTGCTTTCTTCAGCAAATTGTTTACTTCCAGATTTACCAAATCTGCCTTTTTACGGTACGAACTTATGATGCATGTCTAACCTCAATGACATCAAGGTGGGATACGGCGGATGCTATAAGAACTATCAGATATGTATCCAAATTAGTACTACACAACAACGTGGTACAATACAGATTTTTGTTTTTGAGGTGATAAAAATATCGTACATGCCAAGAAAAAGTCCGATATGAGTCACATTCGCTTGTTGTGTGACCGTAGCCTAAGACTGTAAGAAGTGATGTCATCTTTAAAAAGGATCGCTAGACTTAGTAACAGTTTTCTGATTATTCTTATTTCTATGTTGTTTGATTGAGTACTGTGTATTAAGTAAAGGTTCTTCAGTAAAACTAATGCTAAATCGTTTTTTCAGAAAAATGTACGAAGTATTCAAAATTTTACGTTTCGAAAAACATATAGGACTAAGATGATACCATGTAAACTATACCCTGGAATCTGTCACTGTATTAGTTTGTCATTAAGAAGCCTGATATCCATACCAATATGTAATGTCTACAAGGTGAAAGGCAAGAACTTTGCCTTTCACCTTGAAGACTAAACTTTGCCACAAAGAAAAAGGGATGGTGAAGAACTACAAAGCACTTAAAGCAACTCCCAGCAGCATTACCACGGCTTTGTTATTTTGGTTGTAGTGTGTGAGGAAGTGTACACTTATTTAATCCCACCCCAAGCCTTTACTGTAAACCAAAAATTTAAAATAGATAAAGCAATTACAAATTGACTAAATTTCAGTTTCCCTGTATTGTAGTTTGCGTAGGTTTACACATTCCTTGAACTTGATATGAGAACATTGCTTCATTTCAGTCTTTTAATGTTGTGAACATTAGCAGCTGTAATGTTGAAACTATATTCCAATGGAATTATATAGATATAGAAGCCATTAACTTAGTAAAGAAAAGTCAGTCTTCTTTTATTTTTTTTAATGATTCTCTAATCTATTTAGGTCTGGAGCTGGACTGGCCTTCTCTGGCACAATGCTCATCCAGCTTTAGGTGTATAATTAGGGAAAGCGTGTCTTTTGAAGCCCCTAACTAGTTTCCTCCAGGATTGCTGTGTATGTAGCTCCATCCATCTTCTCATCAACTTTGACCAGCTTCCTGCTACTGTAGAAAATCAGTTAAACTTGATTTTGATATGAAGACGGTGTGAACATCTTCACCAGCACATATCTCCTTTTCACTGTTACGCACCCTAACAGCTTTCCTCCTAATACTGCACCCCTTCAAACCTCCCATTATCTTTTACAGCACAAACATCAAATCAACTAATTCCAACACCCACACATTAAAAAGGCACGATAGCAAAAAAAAATACAAATTATTAATTAATTGGATCAAACCACGGCGTCCTTCTCGGCCCCACCTCCTCTTTCCCAGAGATGACTCACCAGCAGCGGTCATGTCAGCGCCCCTGTTACCGCTCAGTGGCTCCAGAGGCTGGTGGTGGCTATCTGTGCTGGCAGAGGAAAAGCAAGACTCAGTCTCGTAGATGGTCTGCAGCATGGTGCACAATCCTGACACAGTGGGATGTAACAGCATGCCAGGACAAAAGCTGCTGCTTGAGTTGGCAAAGAAAAAAAAGCCTGTCAGCTCGTCAATAGAGGTACCAACATAGCTTAGAAAGAACAGAGTCGGTTGTAGACTGTGGAAAAGAAAGACATAATTTTATGTGTAAAAAAATGACTCTAATATGAGACTTTTGATTTTATTTTGTCTCGGTCAGGATCGCAGATTTCTTTGGAACTTCTGTGGCTGCTCAGTTCGAGTAGTTTTGACCGACCACCATCACCTTGAGCAAAATCCTCCTCTCCGTCATAGAAGGTGTGTGTTCCAGGAAGTCTTGTCTCCAATGAGATTGAGGGATTTGAGTCAAGGTAAATGAGAAAACACTGAGCTTGCATTGATCTCCCTAAGTACTCAGCTGCCCCATGAAAACCCGAGACCACGGCTAGTGCATTTTGGGATGTTTTCAGCTCAGGAAGGAAAGTTTACTTCTTTTGTTGCACTGGCTCAAAAATCCCAAGAGAAGGAAGTCAGCTGATCCCGAGTAATCCCCGTCCTGCTGAGCGATTCCGTGAACAGAACCAAAAATAATAATAATTCCCAGGCGACGGTGAAGACGAGTTTCCCTGCTCCGTGACATCAAAGGATCTTCTCACTGTTTGCCTCCTTGCTGTCGAGAGGGAGCGAATAGGAGGACGGGCAGTACGAAGAGGGAGGAAGAGCAGCAGGGATGTAAATAGCTTCGGGAGAGCACTTCCCGAGGTTCCATGTTTCCAAAATTAGAACGAAGCTTTGACTGAAAGGCAGAGAGAGTGAAACAGTATGGAAATAGGATGGGAAAGCCTCCCTGGAGGAGAGGAGTGGAGAATATTGACCCCTCTTCTCAAACCCTGCAAGGAGTGCGAATCTAAAGCAATGAGCAAGCTCACGTTTACAGCCTGGCGTGTATGTGGGTTTGTCTCTGAGATGCTCTCTCTGTGCTGGTGAATGAACGGAGAGATAGAGAGATGGAGGGAGGAGGCTGAGAGAGAGGGAGGGAGAGGGAGAGAGAGAGACAGAGAGAGAGAGTAAGAGAGAAGCTACTGAAAGTGGATCACTGGGTGGGAAGGAAGTTAGGCAGACAGAGAGGAAAGGCAACAGCTTGTTTCATTTAAGCAAGGGTTAGAAGAAGAGGAGGGAAACGGACACTTTCTAGATTCTTCAACATTCTTTCCTCTTCTCACTGTCTTTCATTGATGCCTCTGCTGTGAGAAGAAAAGATGATAGAGAGGAGAAGAGAAGAAAAGACAAGCCCTGGAGATGTTGCTGGATGGAGGGATTGAGGCTGAAAATAGTCTACTGTAGTGAAGGAGGAGCCACAGATAAAAATAGACAGGCAGAGAGACTGAGAGTGGAGTATGTTCAGCTCTGGGTTGCAGTGGTGGAGGGACTTTGCGTTCACTCCTGTTATTGCTCTCCACTGCACTTCTTAAAGGCCGTTCATCAATCAGGCAATAGATTTGTCAGCTGATTATGTGTTTCTAAGGTGTAGTTATGCTAATAGTAAATTCTGACTTGATTTGGTTAATTTATATAGCTTAAATTCATAAAGCAGGTCATCTCCAGGTTCTTCACAAGAAAAGTAATTTCGTTTCAACCACCCATACGTTGTAATTGATCCCAGTTATCAGACAAGCATCAAGTTTACGTTATTGTTCAAATTAGTTACAATGTTTTATAAAAAATGACAAGTAAGAGAAATTAATTAGTTCTAGAGGAACATTTAAGTAGAAGGAAGCACTGGTGATTTCCTCATCTCAAACAATTTATTGAAACAAAAGTTAACAACAATGGTGTGTACACCACAACAAAAAATGTCAAGTCTCAATAACTCATGTGCCATTGAGCATCAATTACCGCTTGACAACGACGTCTCATGCTGTTCACAAGTCGACTTATTGTCTGCTGAGGCAGGGCATCCCACTCTTCTTGAAGGGCAGCCCTCAGGTCATTGAGTTTTGGGGTGCAGAGTTTCGAGCCTCTACACGGCAACTCAGTTGATCCCACAGGTTTTCAATGGGATTCAGGTCTGGAGAAAGTGCAGGCCGCTCCATTTGAGGTACACCAGTCTCCAACAGCCGTTCCCTGATGATGCGACCCCGATGAGCTGGAGCATTGTCGTCCATGAAGATGAAATTAGGCCTGTGTTGTTCATGTAGGGGCACAATCACTGGATTAATGATGTTATTCAGGTAGTATGGTCTTGTCACTGTACCATTCACAAAGTGTAGGGTAGTTCTATACAGACTAGACACACCTGCCCACACTGTGACACCACCATCACCAAAAGCTCATCTGGTGACAACAGTGGCTGATGCATAGCGCTCTCCTTGACACCAACATCGTTGGCGGCCATCATTTCTGCTCAACGTGAATCGACTTTCATCAGACAACAGCACTGAGGCGTGAATGCTCCCTGGCCCATGCAAGACGATAACGCCTGTGCCTGCTGGTGTCAGTGGTGGTGGTGGTCAGGTACCTTTGTCGGTTGTCTAGCACGCAGACCACGCTGATGTAAATGGTTTCGAATGGTCTGATGCGACACTTGGGTGCCTCTCACCTACCTTAAACGTGCCTGGAGTTGAGTGGCATTCATCATCCAGTTTCTCAGGGCATTGTTCACAATGTAGCGATCATCAGCATGGATGAGGCCAAAGGACGTCCACTTCTACGCCTTTCTGTAACTCTTCCAGTCTCTCGGTATATCTGTTAACCTGCTGACGACACTCTGTGACACTCTGAGCTCAGTGGCCACGTTCGTCTGAGAACATCCTGTTTGAAGCATTGCAATGGCCAGGTACTATTGATCCATTGTTAGGTGTCGTCTTGGTCTCATGATATCACAATGTGAACAGCCTGATGAGGACGACTGTTTAAAGGTTTAATTGAACCAGGACATTTATTGGTCAATTCCAGGATCAAACACTTGTTGTGACTTTTGCCGTTAAGCTCCTCATTAGAGAACGGCGACATATGCAAAAAGTACTGAAACATTTAACAGTTGGACAGGTGCGGTCAAAAGCTTAGAGAAGGTAACATTAAGTCCACCTGTTAAGGTTTGAATGCATTTTGGGCTCATCATGAAATTCAACCCGACAGCCAAATATCCCTAACTTTTTGTATATGTATGTATATATATATATATATATATATATATATATTTGTGTGTCTGTGTGTGTGTGTGTGTAGTTGTGGAGGATAAAAACTAAAAAGATCTAAAAATTTTGCAAAAATTTATTTTTCTTAACTTCTCCCTTAAAGAAAGTGGTTTTAGACATCTGGTCGGCACGAATATGTTGTCTGTAATAATACAATGATTGCCTTTGTATGATTTTTGTTAAAGGCAATGGAAATTTAGTAATGCTGTAACTAATTTCTCTGCAAGTTAAATCTACATGAAACGGTGAAGTGCCTCGAACCTGTTTCCAGTGTGAACATTCTGTTGCTCCGTTAGAACAAGGTGAACAAACCTTTCAGTTTAGATGTTGTGTGTCGCTGATTAAAAATATATTAACAACGCAGAGCAAGGTCACTTTCAAGAAAAAGCCGCGGTTCTCACTTCGCTCAGTGTGGAAACGGTTCATTGAAATTGCCGGTTGCTATTTTTAGTTTCTGCTTGTATCACTCAGCGGTTCAGTCTTAAAAGAGGCTTTACTTTAAGACGGGTTTTCTGGCATCAAAGCAGATTATCATGGAATTTCTTTCATTGTTTACAAACACAGGATGTAGGTCTTTAAAAAAAGGAAAACAAAAGTATCTGTAAGGAATCAATGGAAATACTTTATATGTCAATTAAAACAAGAAATGTTAGAAAAATTTCAGTTTGTATCTCTTTATTAAAGACCTCTTCCTCTACTGACTGACATGTTCCCGGTCTGTCAGTTATCTTTCCCAAAGCAACGATCTTTGCATATTACCATAATTTCATCAACATTATCATCTCACCTCCCCCACATCACATCCTCTGTATACAGCTACTTGTGTCCTAGAGCTCGTTTTTAAGGCTTACTCAGTAGCAAGGACTAAATTCCCATAATTACGGAGAAGTCTAAATAGCACCAAAGTGTCCTGCATTGCTGTATCATTACCTATACCACTTTGTTGTGCTTTCTATTGTCCATGGTTATAACTGCTGCTTAGCTAGAGCATATAGACTTTAAAACATTTTCTGGAGAAGAACCAGACTTTGAATGGTAATAAAATTTGAAATTATATAATGTCTCTTATTAATTACCTTTTGCAATCATTTTGACAAAAACCTACTCGAGAGGTTAGCCTTACATTTTTCTGCGTTTGAGTCATACAGAACGGACTAAACTTCTCATGTAAAGAATGCTGTTATTGCATTTTAGGCAAACAAATATTTATAGGAATGGTATTTTCATTAGCATTTTTTATGTTTTTCTGTTATTTTGAAAAACAATCATAAGTTAATACCTAAAAAATCTGAAGAATGTGCTAATTTTCTTAATACAGTTGAATACTCGATTACTAAAATAATCAGTGGCTGCAGCCCTAATCAAAGATGATGATTTTAAACTATTTTGATGGTGAAAACAGTAGCAGGTCTCACGCCTGCAAGGTGTGTGTGCACGTGTGTGAGGCTGAGGCTTGGTGGATGACTCATCTCTGCGTTTCTATTAGAAGTGCATCAACTCTTAGAGCCACAATGCCGTCTGTGAGTGTGTGTGTGCATACTATAGCTGTAGCCATGACAACCAGATTACACTGAACTAATCACTTAGATAAGATGTCAATTAATAAAAAGTAATGTGTGTGATTCTACTGAGCTCTAACAAATGCAAGATTTCCACGAGACACAGAACAAAACAGCTTTCTTTGACAAAATAGTAAAAAGCATCATATTTCGGTGAAGCTCTGACATCATTGCATTTTGTATTCTCTCTATCTTGCTATCAAACCCAAATAAATAAATAAAAGGTATAAAGCTGCTGGTTATTATTAATCTTATTTTCTTTGCCCAACATTTTAACTACATACATAGCAACACGCTTTATGTAAGTAATGCTCCAGCATACTCGTCCTACACATATACAGATATATATTTATCTTACCTGTGATGCTTCACATGAGGCAGTTACACATATAAATACAAATACGAATGTAAAAGTTGTGCATACACCTTTTTGACAGCGATCTTACTCCATACTAACACAGTTGAATTAGATCCTTTCTTAAGCCAGGCTTAGCCAGAGATCATAAGAAAAGAAGCTAAGAGAAGAGAAGAGAAGAGGAGAGATGGCCCGATTCCATACCAAAACCTGCGGTTATAACCCTAAAGATGTGAGTCCTTACAGACTTTACATTGTAGGGTATTATAAGCCATTCAAAGCTAAATGTGGTTTAGTACAATTCCTTTTATTTCATTAATAAAACCTTAGAGATGTGTCCTAAAAGAGGATTACCACACACAGAGCAGCAGCAACACCTCAGCTCCTAATTTTTATTTGTTTTCTTTCTATTTTTTTGGCTGAACACTTACATTTTTCAATTCATAAAATGTTCTCTTTGAATAAAGAATTTATTCCATCTTCAACCACATACTTAACATATGTTGCAGGAAAAGGTAAAGGAAACAGAGAGCCATCTAAAGCCTGGTCATCTTACATACCCTGGTAAATGCGGTACAAATGAAGGTGTTTAATAATAACTGCAGAAAACTACCTTGGTTCCTGGAAAAATGTCCAGTAGAAGAAACACGCCTACACAATACATAATATATAAAACGGGAGGCCTCATTCATATTTAAATCTGCAATTCATATTCAAATAAGTCAACAAACATGGAAAGATAAACTGCTGTCATACTGTTTTCCGAATGCTAACACAAACAAATTACGTAAACTTTGTTTTATTTTTGCAGAGAAATTTAGCAAACAATAATATAAGAAAACACAAATCTACAGGTGGTTTTTGGGATATGGGATAGTTTTGCTGCTTTAATGCACAAGAATAAAATATTCAAGCTTTCTTTCAATGATAGATCTCCTGATTAACTGTTTGATTTTAATCACAGGCTTAAAATCTATCAAAAATAACATTTTGTATCTAGTTCAAAGACTCCTTTGTTAATATATAATTGCAGTCATCTACACTGAAAGACACTAGGGGATGGCAGGTAGGGACTTACATTTTTACACAATGCCTTGTAGTTCCCTCCTGATAAAATTAAAAGTAATGATAAACACAAACACTGTTCTTGAAAAACATATCAATTTAAAGTAGGCTCCTGCAGGGCAACAGTTACATAAAGAAGTGCAATTTTTAATCATTAGACTGCACAACAAGCTGCAATGAAACATATTTTTACATTTATTACTAATCTAATAATTTATCGATATCTAACACTCAAACTGTGGATTTATGGTGTCAATATTGTTGTAACGATTACATTGCGATAATCCGCACCTCTAGTTGTTACACAGGTTAACACAGCAGCCCTCCCTCTGCTTTGTCATTGTGAGATTGGCTGAATACAATTACAATTATAATGAAAAAAAAAAAACATTTATATTCAAATTGAAATTATAAATTGAGTTTGAATCTGCTTTGACAGCACTAGAAGAAGAAAATAAGAGCAGGGATCTAAGGAATACACTAAAATGCATAATATTTGAAAATACATTTTGCATGATTTATAGTTTTCTGAATTTTCTAAATTTTCATTTAAACGTGTCAAAATATTTTGTTAAATTTCATGATTTTATATAATCCAATCTAAAACCCATACCAAGTAAATATTGGATATTATTAAGTCTAAAAAGACATTAAGTGCTTAAAAACCTAAAAATCAACTTTAGTAAAGTAAAGTGTAACGGCGGAGAATTAATTGAATAATGAACAACATTTGATTAGAAAATACAAAGTAGAAATTATATTTAATATCTACTTTGTATCTTCTAATCAACTCCTGTCAAACAGCAGCTTTTTCTGTGACATAAGCAAATGATATCATGATGACAATATTAACCTCTTTGCCTGAAGGGGGAATTAAATTTGTATAACCCGTTTATTATGTATTCATAATAAACAGGTTATAAAAAGGTGGGGGGGGGGCAGATTGTGAGCCACAGTAGATCCCAGCTTTTAAACACTTGACAGAGACTTACTGGGTTGGTGTGATGAATTCATGAAGGCTGAACCTGGACGTCGGCCCTGCAGAAGCTTCTGTTAAAGTGGGTCTTCTGAATCAGCCATGAGTTAGAGAACAAAGGGAGCAGTTAACCTGTCAAACACACATAGAAACCATGTTGGAACACTTTGAAGGTCCTTCAAATGTTTTCATGTAGTCAGTATCTGTCAGTCATAGAAAATTGTGGATAAGGAAGTCTAAGCGATGATCTAAGGTTCTATCTTTCTTTAGAGAATACACAAACTGTTCTTTGGACCAATCAATGCTAACCCAGCAGTTTTTTTTTATTCTACCTCTGTTATCATTCTCACATTTCTTAATGTCATCTTTGAAGTATTATTAAAATTCCCTTTTCTCTCATGCTGTGACATCTTTGGTCAAAATATTACCAATGAAGGATCAAACAAAAGTTCAGTTTAGGAGTTTAGGGTTGGATATTTTGGTCTTACATGCATCTACAATCTAATAATGCCAACCTAGTTTCAAACATTAGCGTTACTACAGCTTTAAATATCCTTCTTGATATACTATAGAAAACATACAAAAAAAAACGTACTCATGTATGTAAAAATCAAAGAATTAACTTTTGCTAACTTGCGCGATTTTTTTCAGTTTGTGGCACATTTCTAAACTAGAAAATTACATTTTAGCCTGAAGCTTATTAGAGCTCCTTCTGGTGCTTTGGCTCCACCTACTGCTAAAGGAACAACATGGTAACGAAGAAAGATATATGGATTACAGACGAACACTGAGACATCCTGTTAACAAGCATGCCGAGTGTTCCAGATGAGCACTTATTTGTCCAGCACCTTCATTAGGAACAGTGAAACACACACATGCAGTCTATCTGCATCAGGTCAGTGAGAGGTCTGCTGGCTCTCAGCCTGGACTCTGATCAGAGCTGTTTAATGCTCTTAACTAATGAAAAGGCCTATCTCACTCAGGTTTTTCTATCTGGATCATGATGTCACCTTGATCCAGTATTCACTGATATCTAACCGCAACTAAATTCCTCAGATTTGTTTTTCTAAGCTGCTTTTCGGGCATTAGACTGTCTTCCAATATTTCATATTTAAATGGGGTTAAAATGTTTATTCAATTCCCGAAAAGCAACTACAACTGTTTGCATCACTGACAACAAAATGTATCAGTCCATAATTTATATTTTGTCAAACATTTCATGGAAAAAACAGAAGAGATACAGGGAAACTGACAAGCAATTAAATTCTCACTCAACATGTTTATTTAACCCAGGTTTTTGCAACCCAAACTGATTCTTTGGACCTTCCACCTTGACTCTTAATAACTTTGGCTTTTTTGCTGACCTCATGTGTTTTTGATCATTTTAAAACTGAAATATATAAAATGCTATTGTGCTTTTCTTTTTTTTTTAATCCCAGCAAATATCTTATAGTAGATACTATTTTAAAGATAATAATAGTTTTTTTTTTAAGTGTAATATTAGCTGTCTGATTTTTATTTGACGGGACTGAAAAAACAAATATCTGTTTGGACTATAGAAGGTTCCAGACCACTGATCTAACCTTTTACTTACATAATGCTGAGTGATATCAGCAATAACAGGACAAAAGAACAAACTGTTACATGCTGTTTTGTGAATAAAGAGAAATTCTGAATATAACCCATAACTATATACAGGTGAATACATTCAGTCGTGCCAGCGCCTGCTGTATGTGTTAGTGCTGCTGTTTTTTATGTAACATCTCAGAAACATTTAAAAGGTCAGACATTTTATCCATCCTATACGGCTTCCAAATTCTACATTAGATGGAACTCAGCTTTCAGTTCAAAACTTCTGCTTTTGATAGGAGTTAGCTTTATCTTTTGTAGATGTAAGATACTTAAATGTCAATTTTTTATTGTGAAATAATTTGGAAACAGGATCCGTCCATCCACACATCCATTCTTCCATTCATCCATCCATTATCCATTTACTTGCTCATCCATCCATCTATCCACCAATCCAGTTCTCTAATGATTCATGTTTGAAACATTGGCTACTGCATTTCTGCTATAGCTGCATACAATGAATACATTTTTTTTCTCAATCCCATAGATTCCAAATGTTTAGGAGGGAGCTACGCTTTGACTTGGCTACATGCTCCTCGGTGTCAGGAGGGACAGTTTGTTTGTTTAAGAAGCACGTTTATCTTTTATTTAAAACATAAGAGTTAAATGACATAACGGTTTGTGTTTTTTGAGATCAGAGGTGATAACTGGTTCTGAATAAAGCCTGTTTGCCAACTACTCTATTAACACAGTGACATGACACTCACATACATGGGAGATGGAAAAAATACTTCTGTTTCTCCAAACGCTACTGAAAAATCCAGAACAGCCCTATTTCTCATTCCCTACCACCTCCTCCTCCTCCTCTTCACACCAGCATTTCCAAAAATACCTAGCCCCTCCCATTCTGAAGAGGAGCAGGAAGTGATGCCTGGCAACCAGGGGTCTGGCTACCGTGGTAACAGTTCACCTGAACACCTCCTCCCTAAACAAACAGTAAGTGTGAGCAACAGAGAAAAGGGAGGTAGCAGGAGCTTTAAAGGTGAACTACATGCTGGTCCTTCAGTTCTCAGACACAAAGTCACAGACGTAGCATCAGACCACTCTCCCTGTCCACCTTAAGAGATGAACAAATGCAAGCAGGAGAAGAGGCAAATACACACACTAATACAATTACACACACACGCACACACTGCTGTTCTAGTTGTCCTTACGTAAGTTGTCCTATGATTGCAAACCCAGAATTCATTTTACTCGCCGTCGACACAATTAACGGATATGTTGGTAACCGGAAGTTACTAATTCTTTCTAGAGACCCTTTTAAAAATACAAAAATAAATAAAATAAAACATAAGAAATACAAAAATGATAATAAAAAAAGAGACCTATTGAGAGCAATTGTTGCGATATGGATCACAGCCTGAACAGAAATTTTGAAATTAGTATTCAAGTATGTCATGTAAAGATACCATCACGCTACCAATAAAATAATAAATACACAGGTCCCAATTAAAATGGGACAGAGTTGACAATCTAAGCCCCAACTAAGCTGGATCATATTTTTTTATAGGAACATTCATCTAACTGTAAGTTACTTTAAAAATAGCCAACACTTTACTATGAGGATACCTTCCTTGATTGCTTAACCAGTTTGTAAAATGTTATTTATGCTTCTTTAAATGCTATAAAAATCATTGTTTCTCACGTAATAATTAAGGGAAAAGAAAGAACAAAACAAGATGTTTCTTGCCTAACAGTGAGTCAAATCTGTTCATATATTATCATTACAAACTAATATGCACAAAAAGCAGTGTAAACATCATTTTTCGACAAGGAATACAGTACAGTACAGTAAAAATAGGAAAAAATGTATTTGTTTTGTGTGGAACGGTTCCTGCCACCGTCCTCAAAGTTTCTTAGCACCTGTTAAAGGGATACGCACCCCCTCTGGTCCTGACAGAGATCTCATTCAACGAGCTGTAAGTCAAAGTATAATCACCAAAGTTCTGAAAATACTTTCTGAAGGTGAAAAAGTTACTTTCTGTTGCTTTAATTTCTACATTATAAGTATCTGTAAGTATGCTAAAAAAAATTGATTCTGAAACATTTACATACTGCTCAACAACTTTGATTCCCAGGTATCATCTCATTTACTAAACTCGCTTATTAAAATATATATTATATATTATATACGGTCAATATGTGGCAGTAATGAGCTACATAATGCTGTGATCTACCAGTGGAGCAATAGAAGAAGAAAGCAGCCAATCGTTCAGCTTTGTTTTGTATGCACAGATTCGTTATTTTTTATATGTATTTATTTCGTCATTTTGTGTTTCTTGTGCAGAAAAAACAAACACACAACAGAAAATGAATAAACATGGAACAAGATCCTCACCCCCCAGCAGCTAACAAACTCTGTTCTAAACATGCTGGAAGAGACAGTTGATATTATTTGTTAAATAATGGCCAACTAAGAAAGTCTCCTGCTGAACATTCAGCATAAAGATCAAATAAAATGTCGATTAAAATTTATATGTACAGCATATTGTTCACAGATTATTGTTAATTTTTGTTAATATTCTGTACACGCATGTCTCATTGTTTTATTTTTTTTCTATAAATGAACACATATATTTAATGCTGTTCCTTTAAAAAAGGGTAAATATATTTTCTTGTGTTTTTCTTTTCATTCTCCTTCATGAAAATGTGGTCTTAATAGCTTATATGGGAACGTATAGGCTAAATAAAATTAATAATAAAAAGCTATTAATCGTAACAAACGATGGATTATAAGAATAATAGTTCAATGCAGCCATAATTGTTACGTCCATAAACATTGGACTGCAGTGTAAACCGTTCACTCAGAAGTCTTGCAGAAAAAAGGAAACAACTGAAACTGAGCATCAAGACCTGCTGTGTAAATGTAGCCTTCGAGTCGTTTATCAAGTTCAGCAGGTCAGTTGTTTACAGACATGCTATAAGATCTCCTCTAATGCAAGGTGGACATTAGATACATTTTTACAATGTGTGACTAATTTCTATTTTGTTCTTTGGTTTGAGCAATGAGAGACGTTTCTTAACAATACAAATGTCTGAGGAACAGGAAAAAGTTCCTGGACCCCAGAGAACTTACAGGCCTTCACATTAAAGTGTGGTAAAAAGGAAATCCTCATATCCTGACTTTAAGACCGTAATAAACATAGTGGCGGAAACCAGCATACTGTTTTCAAAGGAGTGAAATAGTGACAAGGTTTTACTGGCAAAAACAAAAAGCTAAATTTAACATTTAATTTTTTTAAGTTTTACTGAGAATAATTTTTTGTTATGGTGTTATACCTAGATCTCTACAACAATAACAGTATATTAAAGCTGGAAGGGGGTACTTGGCCAATTTTCAATTAAAAATTACCTTGTATAAAAACTCAATAGTTACATTACAACTAGAAAGTCTGAGTGTAGTGATGGACTCAGACCTGAACCTTCAGAGACACATTAAGACAATTCTAAAGATGGCCCTCTATCACCTTAAGAACATTTCTAGGATTAAAGGACTGATGTTCCAACAAGATCTGAAGAAACCTATGTTTGATGGTCACATCTGGCCCATGTATCAAAAACACACAAGTTTGTAAAATTTATTACTGCAAAAGTTTCTTTAAAAAGTTCATCAGCTGCAGCTGATCCAGAACACTGCTGCTCGTGTTCTCACTAGGAACGTGGAAAACAGAGCACATCACTCCAATTATAAAGTCCTACAAAAAATGAATATGAAATAAAATCACAAAAAATAATGACACTCCTCCTAATCAGACTGTTCTACAACTGTTCTACAACTGTTGATCAACTTTCCTTAGCAACCTAAACATGCAGAAGAAGAATGCTATGACTTATGACAACATTTAATTTCCCTTTGGAATAAATAAAGTTCTTTCTCAGTTGAATCAAAAAACACAGAGAGTGTGCAAAATTGTAACAAATGGGAAAGTTTTAGCCAAACAATAACACAAAGGCCTGTCGCACATTTCCTAAAAAAAATTCTTATGTGTCCCAACATGTTTGAGCAAAGCAGTAGGTGGTGAGACAAAAGTAAAACATTTTGGGTTCTGTTTACGTCTGACATAAAACTAAGCACTTCAGAAAAATTGCCCACAGTCAAAGAAGGCGGTAGTAATGTGGTCTTGGTCTGCATTCTTTTCTTAAATAGAGTTGAAGGAATTCAGCTATCCAATAGGTAATGCTAAAGTAGAAGCTCCAACCATCATTTTATGGTCTTACATTGACACTCACTTGGGTAAGGCAAACCGACCAAAAACTACAACAGCCACAAATTCAATGTTCTCAATCAGGGGCTTAGCTATGCTAGGCTAACTTAGGCCCAAAGTCTAAGCTGAAGTCCTTATAAAATTACATTTAACGGGATAACATTTCCAATAACAGAGTATACATGTTAGTTATTGGAGGTACACTTCTATCTTTTCATCACTTTCATCTTTC
>JAVLVB010000263.1:1044158-1083357 GCA_032876305.1 Orestias chungarensis
GGTGCTGGGGAGGCTGACTCCAACAGTCCTCTGTGCAGCCTTCACCACCCTCTGCAGAGCTTTCCTGTCTGCAGCAGAGCAGCTTCCATGCCACACGTTGATGCTGGAGCACAAGACGCTCTCCACCACACATCTGTAGAAGGAGGTGAGAACTGAGCTCCCGAGTCCAGCTCTTCTCAACCTCCTGAGGAAGTAGAGCTGCTGGTGCGCCTTCCTGACCAGAATGGTAATGTTGTTGCTCCAAGTGAGGTTGTTACTCAGGTGTACACCCAAGTACCTGTGGCACTTCCACCGCAGATCCTCCCATGTGCACGGGGAGGTGGGCATGCTTGCCCCTTCTGAAGTCCATAATCATCTCCTTTGTTTTCTTTACATAATGCAGAGGTTGTTATCTCTACACCAGCCCTCCAGGTGTTCCACCTCCTTCCTGTAGCTGGACTCATTACTGTTTGTGATGCATCCAACCACTGCTGTGTCGTCCGTAAACTTCACAATATGAAAGTCTGGATGGATAAGGGAGCAGTCATATGTGAGCAATGTGAAAAGGAGGGGGCTCAACACACAGCCATGAGGGGAGCCAGTGCTGAGGGTGATGGTGGGGGAGGAGATGTTATGAATCCTAACAGACTGCGGCCTGTTGGTCAGGAAGTCCAGGACCCAGTTGCAGATGGAAGAGCTCAGTCCAAGTGAGGAGAGTTTATTAATCAGAGTCTGAGGAATCATGGTGTTGAAGGCAGATGTGAAGTCCACAAACAGCATACGAACATATGAATCCTTCTGCTCCAGGTGGGTGAGGGCTGTGTGGACCACGGAGGAAATGGCGTCCTCTGTGGATCGATTTTTCCTGTATGCATACTGATGTGGATCAACGGTGACGCTGATGTTGGCTTTGATGTGAGTCTGAACCAGTCTCTCGAGACACTTTGTGACTATCGGTGTGAGGGCTACTGGCCGATAGTCACTCAGACCTGTCACTGCGGAGCTTTTGGGGACCGGGATGATGGTGGCGGTCTTCATGCAGGTGTCTTCAACGACACTCAATGAAACGGTTTCAATGTGGAATATAATACAGGGAAATCTAAAAGCAAATGTTTGGATTTTACTGTATTTAGAAGCATAAGGGTTGTGAATGCCACATTTTCAGAAAAACAAAAAATGCAGTCTTGACTTGTGTATGTCTAACACAGAGGAAGCATTTTACAGAATTTTTGGAATGCTGTATTTATAATGGGCTTTGAATGCCCACCATTAAACAAATTAGTTTTTCTTATTGTGGTCACATAATTGCATAGTTGGATTTAAAATAAAATAATAACTCAAGTTTGGGGCATTAAATCCCACACTTGCAGGCAGAGTGTCTTGGGCCATGGGGTGTAATTAAAAGTCATGAGGCAGTTATTGAAAGAGAAAAAGAGAGAGAGAAATCAACAAATAATCCATCAATACGTAATACATACACACATAGCTAAGAGAGCAGTGGTGAGTCAGCCGAGAGTGAGTCACAGGAGAAATCAGGAATGTCAGACAAAAAAAGAGCTCTCACAAAAAGTCCACACACAGCACATACACACATATGCAATCAGCCATCAGTTTCTGACATTAATCAACACAGAATTGTCACCTCCTTCTGCCATCTACCAGATCAAGATAAACTAAGAGGGGAAACGTTGACGCAATGATAGACACCAAGTCACTCTGTCCTCCTGTTTTACTAAAAACCTTTTACTTTGAAAACACAATACCTTATCTTCTTTTACTTGAAGTCTTTGAACAATAAACATTGTTATCCATCAACATTTAATAGAAAATCTGTCTGTTTTTTTTCATCAACTTCCAGTGATCTAGCTGTGCTGATTCATAAGTGGACATCAGACATCCTGCTGGAGTTTAAATAGATTTGTATTGACATAATAAATTAAATAAGGCTACCGCACCCTCAAGAGGACGAGGAAACAGACAGAATAAATTGAGACTCGTTCCTGTTGCTAAAATTTACGGGCCGCGAGTTAATAACGCGTGGGAACGAGATACTTTCCCGTGGCCACGACATGTTAAACACATCTGTAAAGTAGTGCCTCCCTCCTATGCGGGCCAATGAAGGGAAAGATGGCGGCTTCAGCTCTTCGGTTTCTCCCTCCTAGGAAACACGGTTGTTGATTTAGAAACAATCAATAAACTTCTGAACAGAACACTATTGAGAATCCACAATTAATAGCTGTCTAGTTATGGCACACAATGACAAAACAATATTGTGGAATTATTTCAAAGGATGAAACAGATGAGGCACACCAAGTTAAACGCCTATTTTATTATACATTTGTACTGTAGATATTTGGCATGTTTCTTCAACAGCTTCCAGGTCATGTGACCCATTTAATAAAAATTTGTCTTAAATTGTTCCTCTAGATGGCAAAGATTATTATAAAATTTGAGATGCTCCAAGAGAGAACATGCTGATTATGTTTGAAGATTGCTGGCCACTTTGGGCCAGAAACACAGCACATAGGAGAAGTTCAGCTTTTTCTCTTTGTTCAAAAAATACTTTACATAGGGCTGAAGAAAATCTAGAAAAACAAAAGAAAAACTAATTTACGTTTCTGAGACAGGCAGACAGCACACAACATTTGGGAAATTCAACAACGATGACTCAGAACAACAACAACAAATAAATTAAATTCCCTTTAAAAAAAAACAGTCACACAATCATACAGGTGCAGCAGGAGCCACTGCTGGTGAAACATGTGGTGGTACAGAACATTTTGTTCCCCCTGCATCTCCCAACTCCATCCCCAGCAATGCTCTTTATTCTTTATTGCCATGGCAACGAACCTCTAGACCCAGGATGTGAGGCGTCAGTCAGCCCCTCCCTCCTGTCTGTAGACGTAACTGTGACGTTTCATTTCATGTGTGCATGACTGGGAATTTATGCGGAACAAATAATAATGTATGTATATATATATATATATATATATATATATATATATATATATTTGCAACAGATAGTTATGTAGAAAAAAGAGTCAGTCAATATAGTTTTCTTCACTATTAAATTGTGGGGTCACGTGGTGTGAGTCCGCCTACCGCCTCTGAAACAGACGCTGCACGCGCTGAGAGATGAAAGAGAGAGACAGGAGTACGGAGCCGAAGTCAAGACTTCACTTCCTCAACACCTTCAAGCAGAAGTCCGCAGCGCAGTAAGTCTCGACTTTCTCTACTACCACCGCACGCTGCTTCTCTTTTGAACCTTCAGTGGTGAGTTTTGATGGAAGGGTTGACGTCTCAGCGCAGATACAGCGGTTACCGATGACAGGTAACAGGTGAGCGAGCACATCATCCGGACCTGAATCCGGACCTGAATCCTGGATGTGGATGTGGTTTACTCTTGTAGTTTACTCTTTTACTCTGTCAAACGCGAGCCATGTTTGTTAATTGACTTTGCAGAGGTGTTGCTAATGGATGTCAGTCGTCATAATACGTCTCATAATGGCTCATCGCTGCTTATTTAACGGACTCATGTAAGTCTGTCAGCTGACTCTTCCTGTTATGTGTTCTCGGCCTCCTCAGCTGATAGTAAACAGGATAGGAGGGAACAGATGAGGCTCTAGGGACCAAACTTTCAGTAACAATCCACTGAAGATCTCCTTCATTTAGAAAAGTCCAGTAGGTGTTCAGTAGGTGAATAAAATCTTAGTTCAAGATTTCTTACTGCCGATATCCAACAATTGGATGTCCTGTCATATTTCTCAGTGTTTTCACATCAGGAACCGAATCATGACATGAATTCCATCCACTGCTGAATATCCAACAATGAGACCCAGTAGGCATGTTGTCTTTTTTCCTGAATCACCTTTTAAATAGTTTCCTTCCTTGCATGTAAGTGCAGAGTTTGTACTGTTAAAAGTATTGTTGGGGAACTTTGTAGTGGCTTAGTTTGTAGGTCAGAAAGTAAAATCTAATACAGAATCCAGAGAACAAACGGCAACAGGCCAGTGAGTTAATTCCTAGTCTGTGTTTATACACATTTCTCAAGCAGCCAACTTTGAAAGAAGTGCTAAAGCTGCTCTATTATGCACAAAACGAAGGAGCCTATAGTTTTTTGTTTACGAAGGAATCAAACCATAACCTGTTTAAATTGTTTTTAAAGTATTAAAATTAAATTCTTTCAAAGTTAAGATGTAAAATTTGTAGAAGGTGGCGGTTGCTTCATGGTATGAGCTCTACTGTTGTCTCTGAGCCTGATCAAAACCTTGACTGAGTTAAGATGTTCCTGAAGGATAATGTTTTATTAGAATTTGGAAAAAGGTCAATTCATTTGTAAAGCACATTTCATAACAAGACAATTTCAAGTTCTTTACATTAAGATGAATAAGCACAAAAAAACGTAATCGTTTATCAGCGTGAAATAAAGTAGAAGGACAAGACATTAATAATTAATATTATAAACAAAGGCTTATAGAACATTATAGATTGGTGTGAATTAACTTGACTTTTGATCAAATGATAATATTACCAAATATTTAGATTTCTTCTTTTTTGCTGGTACATTGAAACAGTTCATATCAGAATGTTCTTTCAGGTTTTATTATTTCATTTACAGATTAAAGCATTTGTTTTACCTGAAGATGTACTTGTTTTGTCTTTTTTTGGGCCTTGTAAAGGATGTTTTAAACGTCATTTCATGCATCCGAAGAATTTGACAGTTGCCAGTGAAGAATCTTTAGAATTCCTCATGTGTTTGATGTGAGGTCCAAATAAAGAATTCACACATCTTGTATGGTAAGACTAAACCGCTAAAGCTTTGTGGCCTCTGTGCTTTCTATTCGCCTGAGTCCGACTTCACAGACCTCACTGGGAAAATGTATCTGCCGTTTTATTCCTGCATCAAGGAATGAATAAACACCAGTTAATTCTGATTGAATTGAGTGTTATGGATCGCACTTAAAATTCTTCCTCAAACTTCTTAGTTTAGTTCAAAGTAGGCGCTGAACTGCAAAACTTGTCTCTCAAATGTCTCTTATGTTACCTGCGGCACATTCACATAATACATGTAGTCGGCTTTCTGTTTGATACATTTCTTTCTGTTTCGTTAGAGAAGCCATTTATTGTTATTGTGCTTTTATGTTTTTCTTTCTTTGAAAACCTTTTTTTTAATGTAATGACAACTGAGTTTCTGTTGTAGAGACTGATCCAAAAAGTGTGAAGGTTTGGCTCTAAGTGATATGTATTTGGCTGGCCTTGGGGGGGGGGGGCTTGTTCTAATTATTGGCTCCAGGGCTTCAAATAACTCTGATATTTTGTTTTTATATAAGTTTAAAGTTTGTTGTTGTTACAATGTTACAATACGAGACACGAGAAGAAGTTTAAGTCCTATACCATTGCATAGGTTGTGTGTTATTGTAATGTTTTGGAAAGCAGTGCATCAATCAATATGTTTGTTCAGTTTCTTGATGTAAATGAAGTCATTGTGTCTGTTTCTGGTTTTCAGATGATGGAGGATTTAAGTCCCCGCTATGGTGGCTCTGTGTTTGCGGGGCTGGTGGGAGCATCGCAGGTGCTTGGTCTGGTGTCTGTAGTTCTGACCGGGGTTTGGATGGGTCACCACCGAGGTGGGTTTGCATGGGATGGTTCAGCTCAGGAGTTCAACTTGCACCCGCTTTGCATGGTGCTGGGCCTGATTTTCCTGCACGGTGATGGTGAGAAAACTTACTCATCTATTTTGTTTTAGTCCACACAGGATCATATTTTAAAATACGTCTCTTTTAACAGCAAGTGTGTCCTCATATGAATGCATTAGAGAATTATTTAGAGCATCTTAAGCATTTAGGGTAAATGATTTTGTCTCTGTATTAATTTAGCATGATCCAACCATGCAACTATAGGCAATACTTGCTAGAACAAATGTTTTCTGAAATTCAATTTGTGGTCATGGTTACACATCAGCTTAGATAGTAGCTGAGTAAATGAGGAAGAAGCTCTCAGAGTATGACTGGTGCTTTTGTGTGTTGCAGTGTATGTGGTTACAAATGCAGATATGTGTTTCAGCCTCAAGCTACTGTTCTACTGACATGTTCCATTAGGACAACAAAGACCATATGTCTGTCATTTCCAATGTGATCCAACAAGTCAGATTTTTACAAAAAAAAAAAAGAAAAAAAAGAAAGAGATTGTATTTTCTGTCATATTTTTGACCGGTTGTAGAGTTTGGTCAAAAGGACAACTGTTAGCTGCTAACTCTATAAATCAGACCCTCATGGAGGTATTGGAGTCGGAGAGTCAATTAGTGAGCAGCTTGAAACCGTTAAACATACACAAAAGAAAATGAATTTAGTTTTTAACACTACATAAACTGTTTTACAGATACTATATTGCATAATCCTTAATCAACCTTCATGTAGCTCGACAAGTGTCATTAAAGCTATACCTTTTGCAAGCTGGACATTGTCATACTTAACTAGGCTAGCCGCATACAGAAGCCTGAGGTGATTGAATGTGTATTTACTTTTTAAAAGTTTTGTTTTTCCTAAAACAGCAAGTTGTCTTTTTCTGTTAGATATGACACTTTTGTTGACAACAATAGATTTAGCAGTTACTTCAGGGCGCATATATCTGGTGATGTATTTTTACTCGTAAGGGAGACAACATGACTCATCCTCCTCTCTGGTTTGGTGTCTGTGGCCCTCGGTAGTTTCACAAATGAGAATAACCACATTAGCACAACTGGTGCACTCCTAAATTGCATTAAGGCGATTAAGGGAAAGGTCAGTTAGACGTTAGAAGGTGAGGGTAATAGGGAGGCTGATGTGAGATTGAAAACCCCTTGTGGCTTCGTCACCCAGGCAGAAAGAGAAATTGAGGCGACTGAATATCTAATTTTAGGCATTTTTCCTTTTTTTTTTTCAAAAATGAAAAGTTAGCAAAATAATAAAATAAAAAAATCTGTCTAGTCTTGATTTAGAAGCATTACAAATGTATTTGATGAACTAACTTTTGCTCTATAATGCAGAAAGCGTTACTGTTATGTCACAAATGTGTTTTGTAAACTTCTGTTTTTGTGATGACTGTTTGTTTGCAGATCCTTGATCAGAGTGATCAGATAAATGTAGACTGTCTGCAGCATAGCAGCACTTTGAGCACAACTTAAACCTTTCCTAGTTAAATTAGCTGCCTGTTATAAAGGGATATTAGTAAAAGTGTAATTAATTATTATTCATCCCTGTTTCTCTCTTTAGCCATATTAGTTTACAGAGTTTTTCGTAATGAAGCAAAGAAACACGTAAAGCTTCTTCATGGGATTATTCACCTGCTTGCTCTCATCATCAGCATTGTGGGTGAGTAAAAGTTGATTTTATAAACTTTACCATTGCTTGTAAAAATATATAGATTTTGTAACTACTACGTTGATAAAGCTGTTCTGTATAAAGTTGTTTGTCTCCACAGGCATTGTGGCTGTGTTTGATTTTCACAGAACAGCCAAGATCCCAGACATGTACTCTCTACACAGCTGGTGTGGTATGGCTACACTAATTCTCTTCTGCCTGCAGGTAAGAACACACACAGTTAGGTTTCGTTGTCATTGTGGGGACTTTCCATTGACTTCCATTCATTGGTCATGGATTTTTTCGTAGCCTAACCCTGAAACTAGACAATCCCTAACCATTACATAGTACATGCCTACAACTACTGCTGCATTCACACCAAATGCGTCAGGAATGTCCGAACTTCAAGCGTGCACTTTTTAAGGTCAGACGCTTCCAATCTCTTCAACGTTCTTTTTGTAACAATGGCGGATCAAATTGAGAGACGGCTCTGCTTTACTTCATTAAAAAAAGACAAAGCCCTTGTCAGCTGGCTCGACGCCATATCTACCGGAAAAATTCAATAATGTTCAGAATTTGATGATTTTCCCCACCTGCTTTGGCAGCTGTGCTGACAAGGCTGTTGCATTCTGCGCTAGTTTCGTGTGACATGGATTAGCGAAAACAGCGACAATACATTTACATTCATATTTATGCATTTAGCAGACAGTTTTATCCAAAGCCACTTACAAAGAGTGGATTTAACATTGAACTACGACGCAATTTACTCAGTTACCTGCAATATGCTAGAAGAGGATTCAGCATTAATGATAACACTCATTTATAGCATTTAGGTAAACACACAATGCCCAAGTACCAAACATGGAGTGCTAAATAATATCAGGGGGGTAGTAAGTGCATTTAGATCTTTCAGGGCAAGAGATGCTCTCGGAAGAGGTGGGTCTTCAAGGATTTCTTGAAGGTGGAAAGAGAATCTGATGCTCTGTTAGTGCAGGTAAGGTCGTTCCACCAGCGAGGAACCGCAAATGAGAAGACTTTAGATTGACCTGCACGGGTCGCGTTAGTTGGCGCTCCTTGGAGGAATGGAGCGGGCGGGCAGTGACGTAAGGCTTTAAGAGGGTGTTGAGGTAGATGGGCGCTGATCCATCAAACACTCTGTATGCCAGCATTAGTGTTTTGAATTTGATGTGTGCAGCTAAGGAAAGCAAATGCAGTTCAGTGAAAAGGGGTGTGACATGCGCTCCTTTTGGCTGGTTGACAACCAGGCGATTGCTATGGCTGGTTGAAAACCAAGCGAGCTGCAGCATTCTGGCTCATCTGTAGTGGTCTCACAGCACAGGCTGGAAGACCTGTTAGGGCGGTGTCTCCACGCATATAATGTGCCGCAAGACTTTTTGACGCTCTCTCACCTTTACATAGACTTTTCATGTTAATTGGACGCTCCAGACGCTTCTGCTGTGAATGCAGCATTACGAAGGGCAGTCGTCCCCACAAGGATAGTATTTCTTTAAACAATGTCCCCACAATGTACACACTTATGGAAACACTTTCAGTGCAAAACAACAGTTTAAAAAATCTTCAGCATTTCTACATTTTGTTCAACCTTAAATTCATACAATTCATTGAAAATTGTGAATGAATGTGAAATTTGAGGAGTGTTCTAGATGTACTAATAAAGGAGTGGAAAGTTGGGCATATATTTTTCTGTCAGGCCATCTGTACTCTGATATGCCTAATTAGGATCGTGATTGACTGATTGCTTTTCTGAAGCTGTCCAATTAGAATCACATGAACTGTAATGGAAATGACTGAGACAGGAGGACCCAGAATTGCAGCAAACATAGTAAGACTGTTTAAGAGGAAAATATATTGAGGTTATGGATGAAGGCGAGCAGTTTTGACAGGCTGATTATTTGAAAGCAGAGGCTGGAAAAACTCTGAGATTATTTATTTTTTAGTGTAACCCAGGACTGGGACTGAAAGCAGAATAATGAATAAAGACATACAGTGGCTGATGGATCCAAGGGTGAGGAGAGAGCCAGGGGCTCAGAGTCAGGATGTCCAGAAAATCAGAAGCCAGCAAGATATCAAGAGGCGGGACGATCCGGAGACAGAACATGGTCATGAAAGAGAAAAACAAGGAACACTGGACATCTAGTCACACAAAGCTTTCAGAAATCCGGGCCCATCTGCCACCCAAAGGGGTTAAATCTAAAGCCAGGGAAACAGGTGCGGGGCATAAGCTGATAAGGTGCTGGCTGGGAACACACAGGTGGAGCTAATGAGTGTAAATGCTGCAGCAGGATCGAGAAATACAGCAGGCAGACGGGCCAGTATCATTACTTTTGAAGAAAGCTGCCAAAGTTAGTTTTTTGTTTCCTACAAATCAAATAGGAACTATATCTGGGACATGTGAAACTTTTTGACCCACTAGCAAAACTCCCCCTCCAGGTCACTATTACCACTATTACTATCATGAGAAGCTGTTGGGATGCTGTTTCAAAGAAGAATGGGCAAGAACGTCAGTTTTCACTTTACAATAATGTTTTCTTTATAAATGGGTAATAAATAGTTTGAAGCTTTGATGTCATTCATCTGTATGCACTTTAAAATCAATAATAAGTGTTTAATATGCAATAATTAAGGGCAAGAATGGAGAAAATGTACATGTTGTACATTGCCACAATTTTCGGATTTTTATATAAAAATCCTTTTTTTATTGCACTTGATGATTCAAGTTTCTTGATACAATATACCAAAAGGTGAGAATTGTCATGAAAACATTTTGCATACTACGTTTGACACTGTGTATACCTGCATACACTATACCTTCAAGTGGAAGTAAACCTATGTTTCCTGTCTGTTTTTTCCAGTGGGTGTTAGGTCTGCTGTTCTTCCTGTTTCCTGTTGCGTCATCATGGTTGCGAGCCACTTACCTGCCTATCCATGTGTTCTGTGGTCTGACTCTGCTGGTCATGGCCATCGGGACTAGTCTGCTTGGGATCACAGAGAAACTTCTCTTCAGCATAACGTAGGTGTCAGATTTTTTTTGTTGGTATGTTAACACCTATAAGCACTTTTTTGATTATAAATCTTTACTTTAAAAAAAACCAAAATTTGTGTTGCAACTCCAGAGCTATGTACCGGCAGAGCAAGTAGGATATAAACGTTTTCTACAACAAAATCAGTATTTAAAAGGAGGAGGATTTTAAGGATTTTTCAAGAGTGGCCTAAGTAGTACATTAGTGCTGAAAAATATAATCCTTCAAATTAGATCTCAGGGCTTATTCTGTTCCCTCTAGACTACTGTGTTTAAAATGGGAGCAATTTAATAGACTGTAGTTTACTTATGTAGCACTAATTCTCAACAAGTCATCTCATGATACTTTGAAAAAAATATCAAATGGTATATATATATAATCCAACTAATTACAGGTGTCAAATAGTGCAGAAAGGTCAGTTAATTTTGATTACTTAAGAACTTCTAAAAAACACAAAAAAACAAAAAGAGAAACAGCAGATTTAATGGAGTCATAGCTGGCAGCATTGACTAGGCAAAAAAACAGCATGCAGAGACTGTGGATCAGGGGTGGACAACTTCAAGTCCTATATTAGATGTGTCTCTGCTTCAACACACCTGAGTCCAATAATCCGAACGTTAGCAGGACTCCAGGGAACTTGACTTATAAGGTGGAGGTGCTTCATCCATCTGATTCAGGTGTGGGGGATCAGGGACTACAGACCCTCGACGACTGGAGTCATCCACCCCTGCTGTGGATGGTGGTTTGCTTCCTATCATTGACTTTAATGAGCTTGCATGCAGAGACAGCGAAGATGAAAAACTTAACTTTCAATTGGAGGGGGGGGTTGTTATGTACAGTCTGCTTAGGACATACCACCCACCTCTCATTAATGTTGTGGCCGATCAAAGATGTATTTGGAGGCAGAGGCTGTCTCAAGTCTTGCAACAGAATGTTACATGAGCACAGATTAGGATTGCTTTTAGTTTTCCATTTTGTAAGGACATTTTTCTTACCGGTTGCTTAGCAGTAACAACCATGTCAAACTAAATCATCTCTACGGAGATATCATGTAAATTGCCCGAAGCTGGATTATTAACTTTTTTAGGCACTTTGATAAGTCTGTGAGCTAGCACTACATACACAACAGTATATTGATTTTCTTGTGGAGTGCTTGAGACGATGCTTTAGAAATAAACTGATTCTGATACTATACAAACAAACTAAACTCTGAGCATTTGGACATGAACTTGATCTTATATCCAGCTATATTGCCTGTCCAGTGTGAGCAGGTACTTTTTATACTGGTTTCCATTTCATCATTCTGGAGGGACTTTAGGAGTGTTTTTCTTTTAAAATTTGTGAGTAGAACTGCTCATATTGCCTTTTCAGTATCAATATTTTTGCACCTTGATGACTAGAATAAAATAGCAAACCAAGGCCTTTAGAATTTTCTGGCTTACATTGTAAGATGTTCACAATCTGCCCTAAAAGTGGTTGAAGTAACTTTTAGTTAAATGGATTTTAGTTTGAACACCATAGTGACTTCTAACACTGAGAAACATCCAGTTACAGTGTTTCTTTGTAGACTACTGCTTTCTCCTGCCTCTGGACGTTCTACAATTTATCACAATATAAGCAATTTATGTAAGCTATTAGGACAAGTTACTGCATTTGTATAAATGCAAACACATTTAATTTGATAATGCTGCGCAACCAATAATCAATTATGTAGATTATTCAATGTCAGTGTAAACCTTGTTGTTCTCTAAAGGTCTTGTTGGAGAATATTAGAGAAGAAACAACATCTAAAAATCCAAGGAACCCAGCAGAAACGTTTAAAGCAGTGTTGGGTTGTAAAAACAACTTACCCAGCTCCGAGCATCTCACCGAGCTCTGTACAGAGATACATTTGAAATTTGAAACGTTATGGCTGATTAAAGTTCAGCATGAAAATATTGTTGAAACCTATCTACAATTTGACACAAGTCACATGAATGCAGTGTCTGGAAACAAACATGTTAGTTGGAGGATAATGATGAGGGGAGGCTTTTCTGCAGTTTAAATGGGAATTTAGAACAAGTTTAGACTTCCAATCCTAGAGAAAGAAAGAGAAAGACTAGATGCTAGTCAGACTAAATGGATGCTCTTCAACCAGTATAACTGAACTCATACAATTTTACATAGAAGAAAACATGATTTGTCTGGATGTGAACCAATAAAGATAAAGACTTAAATACTTGCTGCTACAATTATAGTGAAAAGTGTTTCAGGGTGAAGCTATGTTTCATTTACTTCCCATCTCACAATAATGTATGCTTGGCCTGAAGCATAAAATAGACCAACTTTGTAGTTTTAATGCGGGAACATGTAAATAAGTTAACAGGGTATGAGTAGTTTTGCAAGGATAAAATATTGTTTTCTTTTTTGATGCCTTACACTTTGGTTTTCTATTTTTAGGACAACGTACTCTCAGTTTGTCCCAGAGGGGGTGCTGGCCAATATCTTGGGGGTCCTGCTGGTGTTGTATGGGGTTGTGCTGGTTTACTTGATCACCAAGGAGGAGTACAGACGTCCCCCAAACCCAGAAGAAGAGTCTCTGTCCGTCCACTTCAAGAACCTGACTGAGGGCAGGGAACCAACTACACCCTGAACTTTGGTCCTCACACATCTCCAAGTAACCTCTCGTATAACCAAGACACTATAACAGGCAAAGTTTGTGTAAGCTTTCATTTTTTTAAGTGTTAAATAAGAAGCATGAACATGTCGTGGTTTTCTGTTTGTACCATGAAAACAGAACGTATTTATTTTCACTTTCTTCCCATCTACCTGGTATTACGTAAAACTATTTTTTCGTGCCAGATTTTTCAAATCTTTTGGTGCATCACAAAATTAAATAAACATGCAAGAATATCCATCATGCTCATTAAACAAATTTGAAAATGTGCAAGACAAACCACCCAGTGAGGTAAATTAATTTAAAAAAAATGTACAATGATCAGAGAGACTTGCTTCCTTGGCTCCCAGACACCTCCATCGAGAATGGTTTCACGTGAACCCAAAATTACTTCTGTATGATGGAATAATGTATCTTTATCAAACAAGGGTATAGTCCCGAGATTTTTTTTACTCAGCATTAACAGTTGCAGTAGAAAACACTATGATAAAAGAAATAATCGATTGCACTGTAAATAAATTGATCAGCATTATATTCTAAACGTTAACCTATAAAACCCATTTTGAGATGTATGGAACACAAAAACTGCATTGTAATTGTCTTTTCCCTGCAAATTACACAGGGAGGGGCTCAGCCTATGACCTTATGAGTAATAAGATGTGAAAATTAATGGTACATTTAGATTATCTGTTGAACATGTTTCACTTCTCATTAACCTGAGCTCACAGTTGATGTTGCAGTGAAGGTTTATACAACTAAACCTCGTATGACATGAGCTAGTATTAGATTCTTACAGTATGAATAAAGAAAATAAAAACTATTATATTCATGACTAAAATAACCTTGAGATTCCCAACAATCTGCTTATCAGAGATGCAAATTCTAGCCAGTTGCATTTTTGTCTTTCAAAAAGTAATTTTTGAAACCTGAAACATCTTTATTAACGTGGCCTTAGTTTTAAGATGTTCCCAAACACATTCTACTGTTTTAAAGCTTTTAAATGAATGTTAGGATTTAATGTTGTGTTTGGACTGTAAAGTTTGTCAAAGTAAGGTGCTTGTAGATCGTATGTATGTCTTCTGATGAAATGTTGAGCATACTTAGTAGGTTAAGCTCATGTGTGTTTAGATTTCATCCCCATTACTGGTGCCTAACGGATAGATTTGCCAAATCTTCACAAATCTTCAGTACTTGATGCTGTTTATGTTGATCTTCTGCTTAATAATGTAACTGTGAAAAAACAAGTTCTAGTTTCACTGGATGAAATAAAATGAGTGTGAAATGGCTTACCTTTAAGATACAATTTAAGAGACTGTACATTTATTCACATACTTTAAAAAAAATGCTTTTTAAAAGACAATCCACAGCAGTACATATCACATTCAGTGATCCCTGATAAAAAATTATTTCAATGTTTTAAGTTTAAATTCATCCAACTAACTTTAACTTACCCTTCCTTATCCTAAAGAGGAACCATCCTTTAAATATTTTAATGCAATAGAAAAGGAAAACTGTTCCTATAACTGTTGGTCATACAACTACATATTAATACACATGGACAGTGGTGTATTAATATGCATGTGTCAGAACATCAAACCAATTTAACTAGTCAAAACCAATTTTTACTAGTCAAACACAAAGGTAAACCAAAATGCAATTTGTAAATGAGGTGTTTATCATTAAGGGGGGAAAAAATCCAAACGTACATGGGCCTCTGTAAACTGTAACTGTAGTGTATCCCACCTGAGTACAATGATTTTAGCCACATCCAGGCCTGATTATTGCCGCACCTGTTCTCAATCGAGACATCACATAAATGGGACCTGCCTGACAAGGTGAAGTCCACCAAAAGATCCTTAGAAGCTACATCTCATGCTGAGATCCAAAGAAATTCAGGAACAACTGAAAATGAAAGTAATTGAGATCAATCAGTCTGGAAGGGGTTTAAAAGCCATTTCCAAAGCTTTGGGAATCCAGCGAATCACAGTGAGAGCCATTATCCACAAATGGCGAAGACACTGAACTACGAATTCTGCCGTCTACCAAAAGATCCTGAAGGAGAATGTTCCAACCATCTGTTCATGGCCTCAAGCTGGAACAATCCTGGGTTCTGCAGCATCACAATGATCCGACACACACCAGCAACTCCACCGCTGAATGGCTGAAGAAAAACAAAATAGTAAATGGACTTCACTTATATAGCGTTTTTCTAATCAAACTAACCACTCAAAGCGCTTTACACTATTGCCACACTCACCACTGATGCATGCATCGTTAGGCAACTTTGCCCAAGGGCACATTGTCAGGTGGCATTAAACCTGCAATCTGCCTGATTGGAGAACCTACTCCACCCACTGTGCCACAAACACCCCTTCTGAGTGTCCTAGTCAAAGTCCTTACTTGAATCTTATGGAGATGCTGTGGTGTGACCTTAAAAAGGAAGTTTATTCTGGAAAAGCCTTCAATGTAACTGAATTACAACAATTCTGCAAAGATGAGTTGGCCAAAGGGTGGCCCAAGCAGGTTTGGGGGCAAAACTTTTTCATGTAGCATTTGGATTGTTTTTCCCCTCCCTCAGTAATAAACACCTTCATTTACAAATTGCATTTTTTGTTAACTTGTCTTGTCCTTAACGACTGTTTGAATGTTTTGATGTTAGGAAACACTTAAGTGTGACAAACGGGACAAAGACTTTTTCACACCACTGCATTTAGTCATTCTGAAGACATGTAAACCTGAAAAATGTGCTAACAATGTTATTTATTATTATTTTTTAGTATAGGCCACTTTTTATTAATGCCATTTTAATTGTGTTTAAATTAAACTAGACAGCAGACCTTACAAGTCAGTTTCTAATATAGGTAAGAAAAGCGGTTCAGTATCAAGCCAGAATTATCCCAGAAACCTGTTAAAGGAGCAGTGCTTAGTAAAATTGAATCCTAAGTGAGGTGTATTCACAGATTAAACATCACACCGCTGTGAATGTAAAAATGATGTAAACATTTCCACACAGATGGTCAGATCTCAGTCACCAGACTGAGGTCAGGTAGAACCATTTCTGTTAAAACGAGTAACTAATTAAGGATCATTAAAACTTGTAATCTTCATCTTTCAACATTTGCTGATGACCAAAGTTACAAATTCTTTAATGTACTTTTGACTGAATAATTAAAAACTTTCCAAGTGGGCTTAAAAAAAAGAGAGAGAGAGTCGTTCACATGTCTATTGTTCAGCTTTATTGCTTTTTATCAATTGTTTGTAAGAACACATTCATGTCTGATGATATTCTTTTATTTTACTTTAGTAACAGTCTTATAATTTTACATATCATTTTACTGGGGCTTGGCTTACAAACGGTGACCAAGCCACCTACCAGGTGGCACTACCGTCCTTCTTGTACAGAATCTGTTTCTTTTGACATTTAATAACACAATTACAGAATAAGACTGTCCCTCACTGCCCCCCCCCCCTTTTTTTTTTCAACTAGTGTTTAACATTCAGTCCATTCACTAAAAAAAGAGTGAAAGTTTTCCAAATTGATAGAATTTCATTTGTTCTGCAGCAGTTTGACTATTAAAGTGTGAAGCACAACTGGGAACCCCTGAGCGGTGTGAAGTATTAGGGCAGTGGTCAAAGATCCTTCTCAACAGGAGGAGATGACATCACGTCGACCGAAACAAAGACATGTCTGTTGTGTCCACATAATAATGCTAAATCGTTTCCCAGTGTTTAAAGTATGCTTAAAATATCCCTTATATCAATATTGCTGATGGATAAACTAAGTCAATGTTCTATTTTAGCAGAGTTCAAGTTTAAACTGAGGTAGAGGTTCGACACATAAAGCACCTCTGTGGCCAAAAAGTGAGAAACACACTTTGTATGGCATTAAAAGTACATAATGCTTTGTTACGTTTTCCAGTTGTTTATTGTTTATTTACAAAAAACTAATTTGCATTTAACGCTAAAATGCAACAAAAAACAAAGAATAGCAGTCAAAAAGTAAATATATTGTATCTAGTGTGCTGTTGTGCTCTTTTTTTCCACTTCTCTATGGCTGCCAAGTGGCTAGTTTGAGACAGGACGTAGTAACACAACCCTGTTCCAAAAAGGACAGACATGATGCATAAAAATGCTACCAGGAGATTTTAGTCATTTGTGGCATGTAACTAATATAAGCAGCAACAAAAAGTGATTAGAGATGCACTGTTTTCCTGCAGATTCCTATTCCAAATGATAATATAAAATAATATAGGTAAAGAAATAACAAATATTTTGACAAAGACTAAACGATAATGAAGGTTACCATCCTGTAGTAGCAATACGCGTAGTTAGCAACGCAAATATTCCTAATAGCAGTCCCAAGAGAATTATGAAAATTTCCTTGACACGATTTCCACACCCAGCATGTTCCAACAATAAGTTCCAATAAATAAAATAGGCCAACTTGATCTAATCTTAAAGGTTTGTATTATTTGCCAAAAGCATTGCCAATTACTCCCACTCTAAATTAAAAGCTTATCCTTTCCTTTTAAAACCTTCTAACCTGTTATTTCAAATGATTGAAATGTTGAAAAAACTCATTGAGACTGAAAAATACCACACTTTAAGTGTTCTTAACAATTACCACACTAAAGACTGTTGTCAGCGCAGTGTAGTAGCACATGTTCATTAAGTGTTTGATGATCAGGTGTGAAAAAAGTCATTTGTAAAAATGATACAGAAGAATGAAAGTAGAAACTTTATTTTTCATAGATGTTTTTTTAATTGTAGGCATTAAACTACATCTGGTTCAACATTTAAACACATTTTTAGGATTGTAAGCCTTGCCATAGCTTAAAAGACATGGTAAGGAAACATTCAGAAATGTTTATTACTCAATTGAAAATGTAATAAGTCAGAAAAGGTCTGTAGAATTTAGAACCAGTAGAACAACAGCATGTAAAAAAACACATTAACAAGAGGAATGGTACAAATTAAATTAGGTAATTTCGGGGCGTCTGCTGAAAACTCCACAAAATATAAGCAAACAAACTCAGTTTCAAAATATTAAAGTTAAATACAAACATAACTTAAAAAAGACGATAAATAAAACCCTTTTTATTCACAGCAAGGTAGTGCTTAAAAATGTTTAATGGGCTGTTGTAGTTTCTAAAGTTATGGCTTTGGGTCTGGGACACTGATTGAAACAACCTTTACATCTTCTATTTCTCTTCTTTTATCATTTCAGATGGTCACACATGAAAGCATTTTTTAGTAAAGACATTACAGCAGGAAAATGTGGAGCTTTCTGTACTTTGCTGAATTCAACCCAGTAATGTTAAACTGTTTTGTCTTGTAATGTGAGAAAGATATGAGATGAACAGCAAAGTGAATCATTTGTTTTCGTTTGATAGGAGTCCTCATCCATTTCGATTCCAAAAGATGATTGAGATTTATTTTTAAATCGTTCTTCTTTCCATTCTGTCTGAAAATACCTAACCAGGTAACAAGTCTCTGTTGTTAAACCTCATCGCCAGTGGGTGGTGGTCAGTTATAAACTGATATTGCATGAATCGCTTCAATGCAGCAATCGTCTAAGTGTGCTTTCCAGTTTTACCTTTCTTCGAAATGGTTTCATATTACTTTACTCCCTTCCTGTATTCTGCTGATACTGGCAAAAAATGTCCAGTTAAGTGCAGCTATCTTCAACCAAAATCTTGAAATTAGTGCCATTTAGAATAGTTGTGTTTTTTAACTGTCCATCTACTGTAGAAACGAGTTTGTTTTCAGCAAAATTATTAATTCCACAACTCCAGTTGACCTTAGAATATACTTGTCAATACGTTCCTTTAAGACCTTTTGTTCTGTTCCTCTTTACACATTTGACTCTACAAAGGGTCTTTTTGGTTTGACAGGGGAGGTAGGCACAGTCCTCCTCTCTGTCAACCTCTCAGAGCAGCTTTGGACAACCGGCAGTGTTCTGGCAACCTTCACATCAAGATAGAAAGGGTCCTGACCTGAAACATGTCCTGCATCTTCAGCCCATCGGCTGTTGCCAGGGACTACTTTGCAGAGGTCTACTTGGTTGTCAAGGAAGTGACCATTGTTGTTGCTACGGTTGTAGTAGGCAATGGATGAAGGCGCTTCTGGAGCGAAGCCTCCCTGCTTGGCATGGCTTTTGCTAGGTGAGGTGACAACCGTGTCCACTGAAGAAACGACCCAGGATCGAGAGGGGCTAAGGCAAGATGCTGAACTAGAAGGAACCTGCTGCTGGTACTGCTGGTGCACCCGTACCGTCTTGTCTGTTATGCCCATAAAAGGTGTGTTCCTTGATGAGCGCCCCGCCTCTCCAGGATAGGTCCCTCCTGCGGCCATGCACATATCTGACTGTGGAGAAGAATTCAGAAAAAGATCATCATGGCAACCATGGATGCTTCCGATGGATTCAGAAGATAGATCCATCTGTTGGGCAGAGGCGGAGGTCCTGAAACCTTGGCTTTGGTTAGGCTGCAGCCCACCAGCAAGGCTAGAAGAAAAACGCATGTTCACACTCTGGGAGTGTATAAGAGACCTTGGATGAGGAGCAAAGGTGGAGGTTGGGAGGGCACTAACAGGTTGAGGAAGTTCTCCCTGGTGCCCCATAGCTGCCTCTGTAACTTCCATTGGGTAGTAAGCTGCTTTGGACTGGTTGCGGCTAAAATGTCTAGATTGGCTAAAAACATTTACTCCCATTCTATCCGTTCCTGTGATTCTGCCATGTGCAGGTGTTGCTCGGGTCTGACAAATGGATTCAACATCCACATTATCAAAAGCATGTGAGGTTCCAGAACCAGAACCGCCGCAAACAGGTGGGCCATGTCTGATATCAAACGGGTTCAGGTAAAAGCCTTCCCCCAACTCCGCTAACTCTTCAGGAAGATAGGCAAACTGGGAATAGGGAGAACTCCCCAAAACCATTTCAGAGTGGACTGAAGGACAAGGCTGACTGCTTCTGATGACCTCAGCCTTAGTACTTTTGAGCCACTGGCCTTGGGTAGGACTTTGTTTCTGTAATGATCTCTGATTAGACTCAGGATAGTCCTGCTGCCCACTCCGATTCTGATCCACCTGGTTAAGTGCTGAGATATCTGGAAGGTGGTATCTTCCTCTGCTTTCAAACATTAATTCAGCTCTCTGTGGATACTGCAGTGGTGAAGAAGGTCCACTAACATGGGAATGGGAAGGGGAAGTTGAAGGAGGCAGAGAATGACTAGGGGAAGAAAGGTCTGCCAAATTGGTAGGACTAGAGATGCACTGACGTCTGTGACTCGGGGAGAGAGAAGTTGGTGATTTCACTCCAGAGCAGCCATGGGTGTCAAGACTTGGAACTGTCAGAGGAGGATGAAGGGACTGAAAGTCTTTCGCTTCCCTGTGATCTCCTTCTCTTTCTTTCTTCTCTTCCTCACCTTCTTTCTTAAAGCATTCCCTGACCCGCACTTCCAGACATTCGGAATTCTCACACCTGGCTTCGTTGGTGGACATCGCCACCTGGTGTTGATAAAAAGAGGAAGGCGGAGGTTCTTGTTGCTGTGCAGATTGACGACACTCTTCTTTAACTCTAGACAGCAAGCGCTGGATCTCCTTGTTGGACGGACACAGACGGCTGGCCTCAATCAGGTCCTCCAATGCAGCGTGGAACTGTCTAAAAGGACACCAAAAATTTAACTGTTACTGTATTCAAAGTCTATCATTTTTCAACACACCACTTTTTCTACAAATAAGTTTAAGCTTTTATTCTGTTATTGGCTGATGATAAACCTGCTTATATTTTCAAAGAAAGTTCTTTCAAATGTGGAACAGAACTCTGTTAAGATTTACAATATGATCTAAAAGATTATAGACTTGACTAAGTAAAAGATGAAATTAAGCCATCCATCCATTATAGATGGGTATTGATGTATCGTTACTAGCACACATTTCGTGCAATTAAAATTAAACAATAAATTAGGAGTAATTATATGTGGCTTTTTTTTTGTGAGCCATTCAAAATGGCTCTTAAAAAACAATGTTTTAGCATTTTTGTCCATTATATTTTTGCGTTATTGTGTTTTTTTGGAATTACTTTAGAACTTCTGAATTATCGATCCATCTTTAAATGCTTTATTAAACATTAACTAGTGTTTATTATGCATTAATTATGTACAAGAAAGAGAAAAAAATGACTTGCCAAAATTAGTTCCCCGGTATATTTCATCTTTTTATACTAAATATTTTGGCTGCACAAAAAACAGGTACAAACTTCTTTTTTAGCATATAATACAGTATTTAATCATTGCATTTAATCATTGCATTAGCCATGTTTTTAAGAATTTAAAACATTGCACTATGTATAAATAACTATTATTAAACATTTTATACCAAAAGGGAGTCTTATTTTACAGTGTTAAGACCAATGAAGAGTGTCAAACATGTGACTGAAAAACATTTATAAATGTTAATTACTCATTAAGAATTCATAGAACGTCTCACATGTTACAATAAGCCTCCCTTTGGTAATTCTACATACTTACACTAATAGTTTACAATAATATATTAATAATATATAATATTATTATATTATAATATTATAATAATATAATAAATAATATATAAAAACGTTGGGTTACAAATGCTTATTGTGATGAAATATATAGGTAAACATATTGGTCTGCTTTAGTTCTCACTATTTGGCAAATACTCTCTCTCCTTCACTCTTAATTAATGCATAAAAACACTTGTTAAAGATTTAGAAAGTTTACAGATGAACTGATGACATGTCTATGCACTGTTCATAAGCCCTCATGGTGACTATGGAAGCCTTAATGTAAAGTATTACTTTTTGAAGAAAAGTTACATTTGTGTATATATATAATATATATATATATATATATAAAATCAAAACTTGTATGTATGTTATTACTAATATATAAATGTTACTAATATATAATGGTGTAAGCGAATGAGTGAATGCGGTTCAAGTGTAAAGCGCTTTGAGTGATCAGTATGAATAGAGAGGTTCTGTGCTTTGTTGTGATGGAACAAGTGCTGTACCTGCGGCTTCGCTTAGCCCTGGCTCGGGCATAAAATGCCTCGTAGGATTTGGATTTCAGCTCCAGAGCCTTTGTTGCAAATTCCTCAGCAAGGCTGAATTCCTGTCACACACACAAAAAATACACACATTGGCGAATCAACAACCAGACCTGACCAAAAACACATTTTTTCCGTTTTAAGTAACAAATGGTTTGCATGAGCTCTAACCATTACTTTAAATTATTATTTTTTATTTAAGCTCTTCTAATGATTCGGCAAGAATCCTGTTAAAAAGATTTAAGTGTTACAGGAGAAAATCCAAAACTTTTACTTCCTGGTTTAATGGACTTCTCAAGGTATTACAGCAGGTAACAATTTCTCAAAATGATTTACTTTTAAATTTGCCAGGTAATTTGCCAGACTGTCAGAAAGGTTGTTTTTGTTTGTTTTTTGCCAAAGAAAACATCTATAACATGCATACAGTAGTAACATTCAAAATATGTTACCATATAAATTGTTTGGGTTTCAACAGTAATGCTTTTTAGGCTTATTAATGAGACACCAGAGAAACAACAGTGCATCAATTAACAGTGCTCCAGGGTCCAGGACTGGTTGATGGCCTAAAGAAGGTTATTACACTATTTCCTTTGCATACAGCAAAGATAAAATAACTGTTTTTAGAATATTTAGAAGAAAATGAAGCCAGTATCAGTCTTACTAAGGTAGCGCTGTTTTAAAGTTATAGTTATGTAGCTAGTAGCAACATGTTAGCATGCTAAACAGCAGACTGCAGGCTGGCAACCCCAGCAGATTCAACTAACTAAATAACTGTTTTCTGTTCTTGTTGTTACTGTATGTTAAAGTGGCAAAACAGCAAAACTGGATTTTTGCTTAGGTTTATTCATCAGAATCAAAATATCAATAAATAAATGAAAGAGTTAACAAAACAATAAACTGAAAAGAGACGTTATTTCATAAGTATTCTTACACAGGCCTATTTCTAAAGTACTTTCAAAGTGCTTTATTCAAACTACAGTAATAAGGTTTTTAGTTGTGTCTGGTGAGTGAATTAGATTAATTGATCAGAATTATTAAGCCTGCAGTTGTGTGGAGTGACTTCTGGGAAAATTTCATTTATCTAACAGGAGGAAGAAATATTTCACGCACTTGATGTGTTGGGAACTAAATAGAAATCAGATTTTTTACAATTCCATTAAAAACAAAATTTTCTAGGTTTAACTATGGAAACCTGCTCTAAATAAACTATATTCAACAATAATAGTTTTTTTAACTAACCATCTTCAGGCAGGTATTAAGTACTCTTGTCTTTAAGCCCACATTTTATTTTGATATATTATCATTATTATTATTATTATTAGCTCATAGTGGAATCCTCTAACAAGCCTTCACACCTTCCTGGTGGTGCTGCCACCAGTGTTCTCTTCTGTTATGAACATTTACTTTAGTTTACCAGAGAAACTCCATCAGGTCCCTTACTTCTTTTTATGTTTTCTGTCCTCTCGAACCCTCAGTTAATCAAAACAGGATGGCCACCAATATTAACCAAGTTTTATTTTCTGCTGGAGGTTTCTTCCTGTTAAAGAGAAGTTTTTCCTCTCGACTGTCGCTACATGCATGGTCAGTATTAGTGAGTGCTGTAAAGTCAACGACACAATGCAGGTTATCGTCTGCCGTCTCTGCTGATCTAGGAGGACTAAATGCTACGTCAATGGCACTATGCAATTAGATGTGTTACCTTGGTAACAAGTTTTTAACTAATTAATATAGTAAACTGAAATTAAAGCACAAAGTTGCTGTTGGAGATGGAGACTTACATTCATTTTACGGCGGCAGCGGGAAAGGTTGAGCAACACACACACTCTGAGCTGCTTGAAGGTCTTCAGCTCGTCTCCGGGAAACTTTCGGAGTGCTGACTGGTAAGACAGTGCAGCTTCCCTTACCTTTCCTTGCTACAAACACAAGCACATAAATTACTGCAAACATTAGTGGTTTCGCATGTTATTACGTTTGATTTTGGTGGTACAAATTACCTTATACAGTCTGTCTCCTTCCTGAATCATTTTACTGAGCAGCACCATTAAAATGTCTGGCTTAGAAGTTGCCATGGCCCAAGTAGCTGGTCCTAAGCACACATTTAGATATAAATAATAGCATAAACATGGATATTCAAAGCACCTTACACACAAATATAAATTTTGCATTTCTTGCCTTTTTGTCGTAATACGACCACAAATCCTCCAAGTATTGTATTGGATTTTTTGTAAATATTTGATTTAAGCAATGAATCTGAATATGGACATGGTATGGCAAAGCTGCAAACCTGCCACGAAATAATATATAAAAATAATAATCTCGTTAGGATGCAAAACACGTGAAGTCCTGTTCCTACCGATCTTGGCTCCCTTCTTGAGGAGAGCAATGACTGCTGAAGTATTTCTGCAGCCGACTGCTCGGTCCAGTGGACGCATCCCGCTGCAGTCCATGTGCTCCACTAGGGCTCCGTGATCCACCAGATACTGCACCTACAGCAGCACACGTGCATGCAAACTTTACTTACTAAATTAAATGAGTAAAAATAATCATTCATAAGCTTTTATAACTTATTAACGAAATATTCCAGCCACAAACAACTCAATTTAATCAATTCATTTTAAAGGAGCAGGTTTATGCAAATTATTGTATGTGCGTGTTCTGTTAGCTCTGCAGGACAGTGAAATAATTTTTTATCATTTAATCAAACCGACTCTGTCTGCATCTGTGCCACTAACCACTTCAGGGTCTCCACTAAAGGCAGCCAGGTCCAGAGGCGTTCGACTGCTGCGGTCAGCATGATCTGTTGCGGCCCCTCTCTCCACCAGCTCCCTGACCAATGGAAACTGGCCTTTGAGGCACGCCCAGCTCAGGGCTGTCAAGCCTTCCCTGTCGGTCTGTGCCAGAGAAGCGCCTAGAAAATTGGAAATAAACGTATTTATTTGAAGACAGATTACATTCGTTGGCTCTCCAATGGGAGTAAACATTTTAACGGAGAAACCTTAAGTACATGGAGACGCTCTGAGACACGCACAGTTGTGTTTTTCTCTCTTTGCAGAGATTTTCCTTCGACTTCCATTCATTTCTCTAGCTTAACGCTAAACCTAACCATGACCAGGATATGCCTAAATCCAAATCTAACAAAGTCAATTCACACCATCATCAAACCCCTAACTCAAAAACCCAAAATTGTTCTATAACCCTGGGATTTCCAATTACTGTTTATTAGTAATCATCATCCACAGATTTTAAAGGTTTACACATGTTAGAAAAGTAATAAAATATACTACTTTGCTGATTAGACAGTTTTCTTTTTTTAATGAAAATGTATCAATTTCAATTAACTAACCTTTTCTACATATCAAGAGTAGATATTGGTGATTACCCATATGGCTGTAGATATGAGTAATCAAAGTAGTATTAAAAACGTTTCAGTAAGGATTGGCGGAAACACTTTTTTTGTATTTTAATATAATTAGTATTTAATTGTACTAATATTACTCCCAGATTAAACACAGTACAGAAAGCTTTTGATTTCTATCTAGCATGTGATTTATCAGTAATAGGGAGTTTGGATCTATTACTGCAGCATATAGAGTCAAATTACTTAAAGAGTGTTTTTCTTGGTCTAAATCTACAAATGTGGTGCCATATTTCAAGTGTAACAGTTTTAACTCAAATGTGACTTAGATTTTTTTTTTTATGATAACAGGTTTAGAGTTTGATTAAAAAAAAAAAACACTTTTGCTCCCATTTGAGAGTAATAGTTGCTAAATACATGACAATAAATTGGTTACCCTACCATACACACTTAAAGTATTTTGTAATTCTAATGTTAATATTATCAAACAAGATCTAGAAAACATGGATACTATGGCTTCCCGGTGTAGAAAACAGTTGACAATGTGTCTAATGTGCATAAATAGTGCCTTAGGTTATACTACATTCTGGCCATCTTTTTTGTGAATGTTACAAGTATGGTTTTTGTCTGTGTTTGAACATTATTCTTATTGGTGGTGCTAAACGTATTAGAAAAAGCTATTAAACTCTTTCCAACTGGCCAAATATAAAATAACCATGTAAAATGAAGTTCATAACATTTGGATTATATTAACCAACAATTGAAATCCAAAATTTCCCTTGCAATATAAATATAGCAAACACTTATATTGCGATGCCTATGTATTGGGATTGTGTTTTGCAGCACCACTAAATTAGCTAAATAACCTTTTGTGTATTGTATGTCAGGATAGATGTAACATTTATGAAAGAGAAAGAGGCAATATATGCAAAAATAATTATAACCTAGGGGATAACACAAGTAATTTTTTGAGGGGAATCACAGTAAATACGGCTAAATAACAAATTAAAACATTTGAGTGTGTTATAAGGAAATATTGTGACACAATGTAATAAAAGGTCTAATACTTTAGCAAAGGCTTTTTAGTTACCCTGATCCAGCAGAAGCTGGGCGGTGGAAATGTGTCCTTCTGAGGCTGCCATCATCAAAACTGTTCGGCCCTGCTGGTCAACTCTGTTCACATCAACGCCGTGGTTCAGCAACAGCTCCACCACCTGACAGAGATAGAAAAACAGGCAGAGATTTATAAGGGTGCCCCAATCTAATAGGACCAATATCAGATATCAACCAAAGTACAAACAGCAGATTATAACACCCTACATCTAAAATCTTCAATGTCAGCACTGTAAACTAAACGAAGTGTGTTTGTTCCAACGTTTGATCCGTGCCACCATTGCAAAACGTGTTTATTCAACTGGAGAATTGTCTTTTTTTGAAGAAAGTTTAATATTTAACTAACCTATGATTAATAATGAAATGATTTCTCTTTGGGAAATATCACCAAATTAAGCCTTTTTTCCAATATTCCGCACTACAACATGAATTATCTGTATGATTCATTCTTATGTCATCTCGGGTCAATATTACTAAAGGGACTGAAGATTGCAATTTTATTATCTTATCAGAAGTGAAAAAGTTGTATCAGGACACCGAGCTGAAATTCCTGATCATCGTTTTTACCTGTGTGTGTCCCCGTCTGACGGCGCTGAAGAGCGGAGTGATGCCCTGCCTGTTGCTTTGCTCAGCTGCAGCTCCCTGATCCAACAGCAGTCTGCAGACTGCAAGCTTCCCGTGTCCTGCTGCAGCTGTCAGAGCTGAACACACACATGCATGAGCCAGTTAGTATTCCAACTGTTTTCAGCAGTACTGAACAGCACTGGTATAATACTAAGTCTTGGTCGGAGTATTTTTGGATCTGAGCTTCAATAGTACCTCCAAAATAAAAGCCTTCCAGTAACACCTATCTACTCATAATCTGGTTGCTGGTGCCAAGCTGAGGCTACTACTCACAAAGGACCCTTTGCTTTCACCAAAGCATCATTTAAATGTCCACCTGAGTATCTTGTCGTCACTAAATAGGGTTTCTTGAACATGACAATAAGTCTGAGACTAGACTTCCATTGTTTCAGTCACTATATTTAAACCCAACTGAACAGTTTTGGAACAATAAATCTGTGTGCTGCCCTTACACTAATATGAGCCAAAGTCAATCACAAGTGTTTCTAACAGCTTGTCTACTAAGGATTAGGGTGTTTCTGAATCGGTAGACTAGGTCATCCTGGTACTAGCTAGGTGTAACTAATAAAGTGGGCTGTTTCTTATCATTTCTTTTGGATGTATGAATAGTTCATTTTGTTGATCAATACATTCAAATCAAATCAATAAATGTTTTAATTAGAACCAACATTTATTTTGACCAAAAAGGAATAGCAGGAAGTAAAGTTTTCTACCCTTATTTAAACCTTGTAACTAAGTGAGCTGTACCTCATGTAGATACAATTACAACAAAAGTCATATTTATAATGGAAGAAAGTTAAATTTACAAACATTTCCGTTAGTAACTTAGAATTTCTGGTCTAAAGTGAATTCCAATGAGCTATATAATTTCCTCCCCTAGATGGCACTATCTGCTTAAAAGAGACAGTTTGGGTAAAATGTTTACTTGATAAGTTCCATACAGTCTTTACACTGGCTGTGACAATGAGTGAAGCTCAGTTGACAGAGTTAAATTTATGCGAGAGCACATCAAAAGATTCACAATCAACACTGTAACATGAGGTTAATGTGTCTGTAATACAGAAATGTTAATTAAAAACCATACCCGTCTCCCCCCACAAACAGTCATATATGTTAATTTCAGGTCTCTGCTCCTCTTCCTCATCTTCCTCTGGAAGATCCATTAGGTATGACACCATCTACATAAAACACAGATGTTACCTTCGTTATGCGCACTGTAAACAGCAAAGTTCCGCCGCTCTAATCCTTGTGTTTATTACCTCTGCGTTGCCCATGTTGGCTGCTGCAATCAAAGCCTGTTGCACCGCCTGGCTCCTGCTCACCCCCCTCTGGCTGCAGCAGGAAGTGCAGCTCCAATCCGGGCTCTTCAACAGGAATCGTAGCACCTCTAGGCGACCGTGCTGGGCTGCCAAAACCAGAACGCAGCGACCAGAGATATCCACGTGACCAACCTATGCATACAGGGAGGCAGAAACTATATTCAGAGGTTGTTTTTTTATTATTCATTCGTTGTTTAATCACAAATATAGCTACCTTGGCCTTGTTTTGATTCAACATGGTAACAATGTCCAAGTGGCCAGCCGCAGCAGCAAATCCCAGAGCGGTCAAACCATCATGTGACTGAGCATCCACCTAGACATTTAACACACCGCCTCATGTTTGCTTAAAGCTGGTCATCATTTCATTTCCCTTTGTTATCCCAATAAATAAAGTATTTTTTATTCGATTTATTTGATAATCTCAGGGAGATTTAAAGGTTAAGTATTTAAAAGTAAAAATAATTACTTGAGCTCTATGGTCGAGCAGCAGCGCGACTGCATCCTTGTGGCCAAGGTGGGCGTGGACGCACAATAAGGGGGCACCATTAAGGACATCAGTTCGATGATCTACATCGGCTCCACCCATAATCAGGAGCCTGCTCACCTTAATGTAGACAAATAAAAGGCGTTAGATAATGTACCATCAGGACATGCTGAGACTGCCAACTTTGGGAGTTTCATACTACCTTAATATTCGGGGTGTAGAGGTTGCGCAGCGATGAAAGAACAGGGCATAGACTTCCTGTGCTATATGACATCCACAGCCCCTGAAGAACAGAGGAGGAAACCCCAAGCTTCTTACTCAAGCCCTGGAAGAGAGTAGAACACACTTATAATCTATTTCATAATTCAACACATTTCCACTTTTTAATACATCTCTTTTAAATTGGAGAGTATTCCCCTAACATCAATGCTATAGCATACATAGTTTCAGCACTAACTGAGCTAAGTTGCTATGGACTTTTTGGAGAGGCTACATGGTGTGCACACTGCACAAGGCAAGATTTACATCATCAAATAGAGAAGTGAGGGTATGCCAGTCTGTGACTAAACACAAAACTATCTACCTAATTCTCAGCAAACATTTATATTTATTATATTTTATCTAAGATAAAATAGTCGAGAGCTCACAACATCAGTGTGACAAAAGTGTGACAATAATTGGGTTTTAGGGTAAAAGAAAATTATGTACAGTTAGGGCAAAAAATAAATAAAGGAATTAAGTGTCTGGGTTTAGTGTAAAGGACAAAAGACATTTTTTCCTGACCTTGTAGATGTGAGCTTTCAGAATGTGATGTCCCAGCTCCAGTGTCTGCTGTCGGCTCAGTTTTCCCTCCAGTCTGCAGAGCCAGAAGGCCAGCAAAGTGTGTCCACTTCTAGAATCAGACAAATGGATCAGAGAGAATAATTAAAACAATTTCTTGTGACCAACATGTATTAAATCTAAACATCCCAGAGTACAAATAACAATATGATAACACTGACTGACTTCTATTAGCCAAGTCTTTCACCAAGATTATCAAACAAGACCCAATGATTCACTCTTTGGACAGTTCTTCATACATTAAGACAACTTTAGCTTTTGGCACAGACTTTTATAAAATGAAAGTCATATGCACAAACTGATACTCTTGTATTAGACGATTTCCATCTATTGTCTGTTAGAATAAAAGTTACTACTTTATTTTTCATGATGAACGAAAAAATTTTCTTTGCTGTTTTATGGGTATTGTCTTGCTTGGACAATACCCATGGAAATGGTGTTCCCATCTTCAAAATTCACTTTTAACATGGCAGGATTTCACTTGCTTGTCTAGATTTTCTGTAGGAACTTAAAAACATTGTCTTTAGCTGGCTTTAAGTACACATTCAGGCATTTTTGGTTTGTCTAATTACTTATGGTTATCACGAGAAAAATCATTTTCAAGTCTTTTTAAATTACTGTACATGTGCTGCTTGGCTCCTAAACAATTCCTGTGCATATTCTTAATCCATCTTTTATGTGTTCTATACACTGCAAAGACACAAACTCTTATAATATTATAGTATTTTTGTTTAGGTGCTATTGGAAATATCTCAATACATTTCGAATAAGAGAAAATTAACATGTAACTCTTCAGGAAGATATAGGAGCTTATTTTAAGTCAATAATACTTAAATATTAACTACTAAAAAAATGCTAGTTCCATCGCTAGTTCCACTTATTTACTAAATTTTTCCAACTTGTTTTAAGTGAGCAAATCTGTGTATGAGTGGATTAATTGTCGTTGTGAACATCTGGTGCAAATTTTATCTCCCTCACACAAAAATGTGTTCAAAAGTTATTTTACAGGGTTTTTGTATGTATGTAAAATATTGTAGATAATTAACAAACTTAATATACTTTTTTGCCCATGCACTCTAAAACATTGTAACTCCATGGTTGCAGCTTCATCTCACACCTTGGGTCACAAAGGAACCTGTCATCCTGCCCCTCCTCCCTCCACACTAGCCACTCCCTGAATGAGGCGTGGTTAAGCATCCTGCTGCCATCACTTCGCTGGAGCAGGAAAGAAGAGAGCTGCTCCATCCGCTGTGTAAACTCCATCCACTGAATTGCTTCTCCACTGAGGCAACCTGCGTTCACCACCTCAAACAACTTGAGAAAAAGTGAATTATTTAGATTACCTCTGAGGCTGATCCAGATGCCACTGACATTGAGTGTTATTCAGATGTCAAAACCTGTGCATACCTGCTGGTCCGTCAGTGGGTGGAGCGAAGCCACGGTAACATTAAGCAGAGGCAGCACTCTTTGAAAAGACGACTGGGTGGGAAACCGCATGTTAAGCTGTAGCAGGTATACTTCCGCTAGGCTTACCGGAACCACCTGCAAGCAAACGCAGCTCATTAACGGCTTCACACAGTTTACAATACTCCTGAATCTCTTTGTAGAGGTTGTTTATTACATTTTTATTTCTATTCAACAATAAGATTAATTATTAAAAGATATGCTTACCTTAAAACTAGAACTCTTAAGAACAAGGTAACCTCCTTCAATTAGGTCAAGGGTCAATTTCAGGTAGAGGAAAGAGCCTTTACTTAGATTCTTCAAGTGACCAATCAGTTTGGTCAGTGCTGTGTTGTCGAGGCGACCATTGCCCAATGACACATTGCTCTGGATCTCAGGACTGCTGTGGATACGCTGCATCAAATAACCCTAAAACACGCAAAAACAGACACGTCCAGTGCGTCAAATTACAGGTTTACAAATATCAACCTTATTAAGTAAGTAAATAAGTAAGTAAAATACTGTTTTCAAAGGAGATGTAAATTTATGAAGTGAATGAAATGTATCCAAATCAACCTTCAGAATGAGCTTAAGTCTTTGAAACTCACTGGTTGTGCCACGCCCACCAGCAACAACTGCTGTGAAGCATTTGTGATGAATGGCAATAAATCCACTGTGGAGTCCTTTTGGCCCACCCCTTTTTGCACAATAGTTATATTAAAGCCATATTGAATGCTTTACAGGGCCTGTTTAAGGTGATGTCCTAGCGTCTCAATCAGATTTAAGTTCAGGCTCCGACTAGTTCACCCAAAAACCTTCATTTAATTTTTTTAAGCGTTTCTAAACTGGTCTTAGTGAAGCTGCAGCAGGTTTAGTTTTTTCCTTAAATGTTCTCTTAACTTTAAGCCAGATGTAAAAGGGCTCATCCTTTTTCCCCTTATCTAGTCAGTTCACAAATTGCTTATTTAAAAGTCCTGTGGATAATCCTTTTTTTGTCTAAATTAAGATGAGTCTTTCTGTGTTTTGTTGTTTGGTCAGCAGTGATGTGTAACTTAGAACGCTTATATAGATGCATGTGAGTGAAATATTTATGCTTTTTGATGGATCATAATTATGCTGTGGTAAGGTAGAAAGTACAGATGCTTCTGTATGTTGTATGTAAAATAGGTATTTGAACTCTATCACATTACAACATTATAATCTTATTACGCAAATATTCTAATTATATTGTATTAGCATGGTAGCTTTATTGTTTAAACATGATAATTTCATACATGCGGTTGGAGTAGTAAGCTCTAGCATGCATTGAGGAGATACAACAGTCGGAAGATGTTATATTCAAGTAATTTGTAATGTACGTGTTAAGGCTAAAAATAACTCTTCAGACAGATTTTTTTCTTCTGTGTCCCATTGTTTTCAGAGTCTGCATACTAATATTGAATTTATCCACAGCATGCAGCAGCGTCAGTACCTCTTCATGTCTTAGATCAACCATGAAGTAAATCTTGAACAACTACTGTAAATTAGCCATTGTGTTAGACTTTGTTAATATGCACACCCTAAACACATATTACCTCCATCAACTAAACTAAATTGCAATACAATGCATACAATATATTCTCACTTTTAAACCATCTAGTAATATTCTCATGTTTGTAAAAAATAATTAACATGTTCAACAATATGTTATCTTGTTTGTACAATATCTTTGTAATTCTTTCTAGACATTGGTGCCTTTTTTCCGTATCTGCTACTAAATTAAGAAACGCTATCTTGCAGTCCATGATCTTTAAGATGTTTGTTTTCAATGTATGTCTTTACAATGTCTTCTCTTAAGTGAAATTAAGCTTTGCAAAGCGCACTTGGTTAAACTCAAGTTATCTTTTCAATTTCATTCAGTTTTCAATTTAACTTATTTATATAGCACCAATTCACAACAGGTCACTTAGCAACAAAAATATATGAACTATAATCATACCTTCATACCAATTAATACTAGTTATCCAAAAGTTAAGTCAAGTCCAGCTTATTATTCATATTCCATTAAAACGTTTTCTCTCGCTCATACTGAGCGACTGCGAGGAGGAAAAACTCCCCTTTTACAGGGAAACTGGCTGAGTACGAGGCACTATCTGCCATGACGATTTCAAAAGACAGAAACTCAAGTAAAGGAGCAGATAAACTGATAAATGTTAATTTTGTAAAAAAATAAAAAAATCTAAATGTCAGGGTCTGACATAAATGTTTTTTAGATCTATAGCGGAGTATATACATTTTATCAAACATGAACAATCCAGTAGAACAGATCATAATCAAACAATTGAAGAAGCAGCTGTTGCAAGTTACCTGCAAATCCTGGTCTATGGCGTTGTTCTCTTCCTTCCTGTCCAGTGAGATGTGGTGAAACGGCAGAGACTGAGCAACATTCTGAAAAATTTTAAATAGTTAAAAATGTTGAAACATAGTAAAGAAAGTAAACCGATGTGTAAAGTTCTAAAATGGTAATAATGACAACTATATTTATTAGGATTGCAGTTAGGATATGGTTTGATCTTTACATTTAGAACAGAGACACATGCAACTTAGGTTACTGCATTATCCACCAACGTACAGTGGGAAGTTTAGTTTGAAGAACTAAAGAATGTGTTACTTGGCTGCTCTTTTAAGTGTACGTTGACTTTTTTTTTTTTTTGAGTACCGCATACGTACCTGCTGACTTGTCCTGACAGTAGAAATGACCTTCAACCAGGAAGGAAATTTGTGAATGTTTTGGGAGAGGAAGGAAGTCAGTGTTTCTCCGTAATCGGGCCGGTGGAACTCAGCCTCATTTAGCCCATCAATCAGTACAATAAGTCCTTCTACATCAGTGTGAAACTTTCTCTCTGAAAGGTAAAAAAACCCACTAAGAACAAAAATTAAAGAACACAATCTGGGTCAGTTTTTACTATGTACCTTTGTAGAGTGCATCCAGTGGCTCTAATATTCCTTTCTTAAGTGCTGAGCTTGGATCCTGAATGCAGGAGCGCAGACTGAGCATGCTTTGCAGCTGTGGTGAGCGATGCAACAGTTCTCTATAGGCGGCCAGTTGAGGGGCAGCGCTAAGCATGGCCGCCATGTTGTGGACAAATTCAGGAACAAGACAGGTGTGACAGTTGTCAGCCTGACAGAAATGATAGGAAACTACCTGCAAAACACATTGGTGTATGCATCAGTTGGGTTTTTCATTCTTAACCTGAAATGCAACCAGAAATCTGCACAGTTATTATTATTCTCTAAAGTTAAGCCTTTTCAAATTTGTTCAACTACCTTCATGCACATTAACAATAGTATCATTCCATTTCAGTGAATAGGAGATGAAATATTGGTCGGTAAACAATAATCAAAATCCCTAAATGCAGAAACAAATGAGTAACTTCAAGTAGAGTTGGACACAGAATTAGAAAACCAACCTGTCCAGCTAGCCTCCATAAAGATTCCTGCTGTCTTCTCCTCCTCTCTGGAGTTCCAGGACAACTTCCTCCACCTTCATCATCTCCTCCTGCTCCTTCTCGTCTTACAGATGAGTCACGTGACAGAGAAACCGATTCTGCATCTGTATCATCAATAATTTGTAAGATTCAGTTTTGTTTCTGGTCTCTGGTTCCTTTTATTTATTACATTTGGGTTTGTACAAAAACTCTGAACTTTCTAACAACTGAAAAAGTGCTTAAAAAAGAGACTTTCTCATAATCTAAGACAAATGTATCATTAACACATACAAAATGCAATATATTTTAAATAACTCACCATGTATCATGCAATCATGCTCTTTGTTAATAAAAGCAGCATAAAGGCTGAACAAGTGTTGCAGAATGATTGGTTTTTTTACCAAAAAAAACATCAGACAATGATAAAAGTCACTTTTTTTAAATAAAACAATTTTTCTGAGAATGGAATGTTAAATATTTATTATCTGTAAATCACAAACACTTAATTTGCTTTTCATTATCTCAAGAACTTATTAATGTTATTGATATCATATATTGTGTGGCCCTAGTTTTGGTAAAAGCATTTTTATGTGTTGGAATGGCCTTGTCAAAGTCAAAGTTTTAAAAGCGTCTGCCGTCTGAACAATCATGTCAAATTTGACCAAATTTTGCTTCCTGGATTTGAGATGTTTTGTAATTCTGCACTAGAAGAAGCCAGACAAGGTAAACCTGGATGTAAACAATGTCCGATGACAACAGGGATTAAGTTTTATTTTCAATTTTATATCTTCTGTAATCTTGTTATGATCTTGTAACAATGTTGGCTCCCAGTGCTTATCAACTATTAAATCAATCTGTTTTTACCTCTAAAAAGACTGCGCTGCTGTATGACGTCTATGATCCTTTTCTGCTCATGTTTGGGGTGATAAACTACATGCCTGGATGCCGGAGGGAGGTCACATTTAATTAAAATTATAAACGATGACTCAAAAACCACCCATCAAATTTCCTTAAAAAAAATTTAATTGAGAATTAAGACCTGCTTAGTTAACTGTAAGTGATATATATATTTTAAGTTCTACAGCAAAGCCCTCCAAATATGTTCCTCGTACAGTAATGAATGTAATTTCACTTCTCCACCTGGATGCTTTAATTGGTTTTGGTCAGTTTGTTTCAGATTGAATTTAAGAGCAAATTCCATAAATGTATAAATAAAGAACAAATAGACCTTATTGGGTCGGAATATGCTTACAATTAGGCATGGTCTGCTTGCTGCTGTTGCTTGGCCACATCTGGTTTCCATGACGGCTGAGGGCCACCAGCCGTGCAATGATAGCTGTCTTTCCAAAGCCCATGTTGCCAATGATTAATACACCCCTGTTGCTTGCTGGGTCATTGCTGCGAAGACAAGCATCAACTTCTTGGAAGAGCCACTCTCTACCAACGAACAGCCAATCAGGCAGCAGACCGGGAACCTCAAAAGGGAGCGGTTTCAGGTTGAGAGACGGAGTGAAATCAACTGTGGGAAAGAAAGTAAAATGGTATAATTATTCATTTTTCATAACTTTTCCCACTACATTTACATTTACCTCTGTGGTCCTGGTAATTACGACTCCCAGAATTCTGTCCAGCCATTCTGAGGGGCATCTTTATAGGCAAATGTCTCTGCTGCTCATCCAGATAGGCTAGGTCTTCAAGGTGGGCTGAACTTGGGGCTGGGAAGGAAAGAAAATTGTAAATTTGTGTTTGAGTGGAAATAGATGCAAGCAGTTTTGTTTTGTAAACATCACTTCTCAATGTTTCCACTAAATATAGTTTTATTAACCCTAATACACACAATAACATTTGTGCACTAAATGACACAGGCTTTTTTGGCTGTACTAAGGCCTGTGCCGTTCTTGACCTTTATCTGACTTTTAGATTAGAATACAGAACAGAAAAATCCTCAACTCTGTTTAGGTCTGGGTAACTGGACTACCAAACACATAAATCTGCTTTTATCTAATCTACTGTACCTCTCTCTGGCTGTATGTTTATGGTTCTCGTCGTGTTCGAGGTTGACCCACCACCCACTCTTCGGTCTAAATCTATCTCCAACCAAATCTTGCCCAAAAATCATCCCCATCTTATGATGCTACCACCTCCATGTTAGACAGGTGGGATAGTGTGTTCACTGGGAAATTTAGTGTAGGTTTTCCAAAACCCTGTGCTTTGCATTTAAGTTGAAATTTGTTCTCATCTGATTAAAGCACTCTCTTCTAGATGTTTCTTGTGGCTGCTACATGGTTTATGCCAAACTAGAAAGAGGACTTTATATGGTTTACTAATGATGGCTTTCTTCTTCCTCCTACAAAAGGTGAAACCATAACTCATGGTAAACATGTCACCTGATTTATCCACCTAAGGTCTGAATCTCTGCAGCTCCTTTTGGCAACTTCTCAGACTAGATTGTTTCATCTGTGGTCTGTCAGTTTAGGTAGACAGTGTAGACATAATGAAGGGGAGTGAAAAAAGCCCTTCAGAATTTGACATTTTTTAGGAAACCATACAACTTTTCCTCACGCTTCATATTCACTATGTGATGGCCTAAGTATATTGAATACTGTGGCAGTAAAGAGACAAAATATCTAAAAGATTATGTAATATGCATGCAAGGTATTTTGTACATCTATGAGAAAAAGTACTTATTATTCATCACAAATAATTGTGCATCACAAACATTATTTCACTTTGGGTTTTATTTTTCTGCTTATTGGTTTATGCTTAAAAAAATATGGGTGTTAATTATTGTCCTTGCTTTTCAGCTCTGGTAAGTGTATTCAAAAAACATAATAGGGACTCTGCTTTATACCAAAATAGTCACTACCTTTATAATGACCATCTCTGGTGAGCTCACTATTGTTAAAAAGAGTGATGAAGTTAGTTCCACACAGGAAAGTCTATGTGTGTTAAGCTGTTATCATACCTGCGACTGAATTGGGGCGGGGTAAAAGGTTAAGGGTTATGGAGTGGGTGGATCCAGAGGAGCGTGCACAGCCAGTTCCTCGGTTAGGGTGAAGCTTGTTCAGGCTGTAGGTAGAGGCCGACAGGCTTTCCTCCATCCTGTACAGTGAGCTGCTGTTGCCGCGACTCCTGGCTCTCATGCATGAGGAGGAAGTGGAAGCCACCACTGGCCGGTTTTCCTGTTGCCAGAGGTTGAGACTGCTTCTGTGGTAACTGTCGCTGGGATATTTGGTGCCCTCCTCCCGCTCTGCAGCAGAGTCAGCAGAATAGCTGGTCAGCGTTGCTGGAAAACAGTATGAGGGAGACATGTTAAAACAGTAATGCCTAAAACACAGTGCCTTGTAAAAATGTTCAGAAACTTTCATATTGTTTTTACACAAAAACCACAGACTTGAATGTATTTCATAGGGAATTTCTGCAACACAAAGCAATGCATGATGGCAAACTGCATATAGACTCAAACATGGTTAAAAAAGTGGGACCATCTTACTAAAGGACTCCCCTTCTAGATGGCTATAAATTGTTTATAGATGTGTTATTAATCAACCAATGTTTTCACAATCACAAAATATTATATTGCACATAATCACTGCATTATAAGTATATAAAAAAATATATATATTTCATACAAAGTAGTAACTTGTATGTCTGACATTTAGGATAACAATTCTATAGGTAATATCAATAAACCAAAGGGAGCTGATTACTGATGCATAGTAGAATTTTCAGGTCTTTTTTAGCAAAACATTTTCATTACAAGTTTATTTACTTTAAGACTCCTTGTGAAGATGGCTATAGTTTATAAATATGTAATTTATTTATCTGTAACTGCTTCATAAATCATTAAATGTTTATTAGGCATGAATTAAGGGTGAATAAGACACAAAGTTCACAGGTTTATTTAAATATAAGTTCAAATGGATCTATCATGGGTGCAGAGGAGCGAACATAAGAGTGAGAAAGAGAAAGTTCAAATCATCACTTCTCTAAATCATAATAAGCAATTTTACATCTTTGATACACATTTTAAACGAATCAACTCCCTCTAATTATTCCAACTTTCACATTCCTCGAAGTACTGGGAGAGGTGGAGGAGTAGGAAGCATTTTCCAATCAGGTTTATTAATTAATCCCAGGCCAACTAATAGTTATAGTTCTTTTGAACATTTAACCCTTAGCCTTCCTCATCCAACCTCTAAAAGAATTAAACCACTTCTGTTAGTTATTTTGTATCGTCCGCCAGGTCCTTACTCTTAATTTATAGATCAGATCTCAGATTTTTTATCTGATATAGTGTTAAACACTGATAAAATCATTATAGTGGGAGATTTTAACATTCATGTTGACACCAAAAATGACAGTCTAAATGTAGCCTTTACTGCCATTTTAGACTCAATTGGCTTCACTCAAAAAATCCAAACACCTACTCACTCTCTTGGTCACACTTTAGACCT
>JAVLVB010000263.1:1092773-1130399 GCA_032876305.1 Orestias chungarensis
GGTTAGTGTCTTGCCCCCTCCTCACTGCTTGCTGCTACACTCACCTGTGGACGGACTGGGCCCTGGGGTGCAGTGCTTGGGGCACGGGGGCTTGTATCGATCCGCCCCGGTTGGCTGGGGTCGCATATCTCTCTCAGGTGTCGGGCAGGCTCTCTGCTGGGCGCTGGGGGCGGTCAGGCATTTGGGGCCTGGCGGGACAGGTAGGGTGCTGCTCCTGGTACCCTGGGGGCTGTACTCCGCGACCGTGGGGGGCTCTACCCCGGGCCCCCTCTGCAGTCCTCTGGGCGGGTGCGGGGTGTCCCTGCACTGAGCTGTCTGATCTCTGTGCTTTCGTGTGGCCCCAGTTTCCTGGTCCTTGTGCTTCGCTCTGGGCTCTGGGAGGGTGGTGGCAGTGGCCCTCTATACCCATGGCTGAGCATAATTCATGTAATACCTACATCACAATTTCAGCATGCTCACGCGCAATCAACACACTATAGTGACCACAACACCTTAACTGTGCCGATCTGTTTATTAATAACACCAAGTTTGCCTCATATTTATTTATGTGTTAAGGTTTATCTGCCTAATACATTGCTGTCTTTGCTCTGCTTTCCGCTACTTATATCTCCGGTTTCCCAAAGATGCTTCAGGAGCGATGTAGTAGCAGCTAGTTTTTTGGTTCCTTTGTTTTGTTTGTTTGTTTGTTTTTGTTATTTTTTGTTTGTTTACTTGTTTCTATTTGAATATTGGTAAGTGTATATGTTCCCTTTCACTCTGTGCACCCCTCCCCAGTCATGTTTAGCTTTACAATGTATATAACACCTCGGTAATCAATAAATGATTAAGGTATGGGAATCAAGGGAGGCTCTATAAAGCCTCATTTGGAAACTGTTAAGCACAACTTTGGCAGCCAGAAAGTCATTCTACTAGGCATGATGCTGAACATGACAAGGAAAAAAAAAAAAAGGGAAAAAAAAGTGATACAAGCCTCTTGTGACGTCACACAAATACTACACTCTGGCCTGAGCTTAGCCGAGGAGCTGAAACTCAGTTTCTCCCTGTTGACACGGATTCTGAAAAAGTTAGTGGCTTTTTACCATTTTGATCATTTGCCTAACCGATCAAATTCTGCCAGTAACCAGCTCTCTCCCCCCACACTGGCTCCTGAGCCAGCTGTCTATTGAGCTCCTGATCCAGTTGCTGATCTTAATCAATAAATCTGCTAATATTTCACTGTTGTGTCTTGCTGAATTTTGGGTCCTCTGCCTTGTTTGTTTACAGGGGAGTCTTATCTGTGAGGCAGCGCTGGTCCATACTTTTCAATGGGCAGCAACCAAGTGGAACAGAAACTAGAAAAATATCGAACAGGAGAAGAAGAAAACAATCAAGGCTAGTCTTGTGGTCTTTTTATATTGTCTGCAAACAGAAGCAGAGTTAACTGTCTTGATGGGGAAATCCTTTGCTGTGATTGGAGATTGGAGTGCTTCAGTTTTTGTAAAATAAGTGCACTCTGCTAATCCTGACGAGCCCCGCCCCACATATAAGACTCCGCCCCCTTATTTGAATATACGAACATGAAATAAAAAGAGCTTTAAATGATAAACAGGCTTTTAAAACAAAAATCACTGAAATAGTAACGCTTCCTTACAAAATAAAAACAGAAGCAGGTGGGGAGACACCTGCAGTAGAAATTGGAGTTAGCTTCTAATGATAGTTTTTTTGTTGGAGTGACGGGGTTTCGTGTTACAGAGAGAGATGTATCTATGACATCTTTGCTTTTGAAGAAATTGTGGTTTACCTGTGCACATTGAAATTTCTTTACTAAGGGACCTTCTTAAAAGACATTAGCAATTTAGGTATCCCGAAACTCGGGATTCATGTCCATACGTGCCTAAATGCAAAATCCTTTTGCAGATACATCTAATCTTATGTCCTTGTGTTTTAGACATTGATCAGGATTGCAACTCCAGGCCTACAGTAACACTGTAATGCAACTTTTGATGCATTACAGTGGCACACTATCAAACTTAAATCAAAAGCCTGGATCATCTCCTTGGAATGTGATCAGGTTTTGTAAAGGCCTGATTATTGACCATCAGTTTAATTAAAGTGTCTTGGAGCAGAGACAGTGGCCCTGTAGACTAGATTAGCAAATCCCTGACCTAGTTTTATTCTAAAAAGGGAACCAAACTGTTATACATTGTAACTCTTCATAGCTTTAGACGTTTTTTAGTAAAAAACATTTAAAATTATCATAAAGTCCCACAATGTTACAATGTTACAATCTAACTGAGCAAAAGTTACTTGGTAAAGATAAACATTTTGATTTCTACATCTTAAAGCTGGCAGAGAAATACTCCACTTGCAACTGTGGTTCTCAACCCGGGGGAACTGATTACAAAAGCACATCAAACTTTTAAGAGCCTCATTTGCAAGTAAAGAAAAAAAGAGATATAATGGGGGATAAAATATTCTGAAACTTATAAGAGAGTTTTTGGAACTATCCCTGAACGTTGTGACACATGTCAACATTAGAACAGAGCAAAAGATGATAGATGTACGCACCATTATTGTTCACCTTGCGGCTCTTGCCTCCCAGAAGCATCTTCAAACTGTTTCGGAACATGGCTGCAATGTAATACGCTTCTTGCTGACAGTTCCTGGGGATATACAAAAAAAATGCTTAATTAGTCTCTGCATCTTATTGGTGTAAATAAATTACCATCTTCAATTTCTTCGATAGGCATCTTAAAGAGAATGCATTTACCTTGGTAAGCAAGTAATTTGATTTGCAATCGAATCCTTTCCTTCATGCAAATTTTATATTATAGTTTCGAGTTTTGTATTACAATTAAGTGAAAGATTAGAAGATTATAAAAAGTAGATGTTTCACTGATTGTCTTGGAATTGTTGGTGATCGTTACATCTAAGTCCTCCAAGGTCTAGGGACTAAGATGGCCCCTAAAGAAGACTGATCTTATCTCTGTGATATGGCCACACAATATTGTAAAAAACAAACAATGTGAACTGTTTAAAGTCTTCAATTGGTCCAAAATGCTGCAACAGGAGTTCTGATGAAACTTAAAAAGAGAGATCACATCTTGGCTATTTCAGCTTTGGCTCCCTGTCAAATTCAGAAAAGATTTTAATATTCTTCTTTTGACACATAAAGCCCTCACCAATCAAGCTCTATCGTACATAAGAGACCTGATTACTCCTTATGTCCCCAACAGAGCACTTCGCTCTCAGACTGCAGGTTTACTGGTGGTTACTAGAATCTCTAAAAGCAAAATGGGAGGCAGATCTTTTAGTTATCAGGCTCCTGTCCTGTGGAACCAGCTTCCAGCTTTAGTCCGTGAGGCAGACACCCTGTCTAGTTTCAAATCTAGGCTTAAAACCTTCCAGTTTGATAAAGCTTATAGTTTGGAAGAGGTAGAGAAGACAGCCTAATCCGGTTGGGGGAAGAACTCAGTCTAGACAGACAGTTCTCCTTTGCTCTACCTTCTTCATGTCTCACTCTGCAGAGTTAGGTTTTTCAGTTATTTTTATAGTTATGCTGCTATAGGCTTAGACTGTTGGACGACAATCTGACCACTTCATACTCTGCTCTTTTCTTCCTTTGTCCAATATGCTTTAGCAACCATTATTTCAACCTTGTTAACCTTTTGTTTTCTCTTAGTGTTTTTCCCTCCATAGTAGCCACACCTGGTCTGGCGTTCTGTTATCTGAGACAGCTTCTTGAGGAGAACATGGGCAAAGATGCTGTCAGTGACATTACAACTGCTGCTATAAACTATTTTTTTTAGTTTCCTATGCATCTATTTTTAGTCTTCTGTCTCTACAAACGCCAGTCAGTCATGGCAGACGGCTGCTTGTACTGAGCCAGGTTCTCCTGGAATTTTCTTCCCATTAAAATGGAGTTTTTTTCCACTGTCGCTACATGCACGCTCATTATGAGGAATTGCTGTAAAGTCACACCACAAGAGCCATTGTTTCGGTCCACTGTTTCCGGTGGAGTGAATGCTGCAAGTCAATGACTCGATGAAATCTCCTTTAAATTGGAAACTTTCTCAAACTAATTTGTTATGATGTATCTATGATTTGAACTGATTGTCTTGTAAAGTGCCTTAAGACGACATCTGTTGTAAATTGGCGCTATAAAAATAAACTGATTCTTGATTCTTGATATATATACTACGATGTGCAAAAATACAGATGTCTTGAATATAACTGGCTTTGCTTCACTCGTGAAACACTGTTGACAATAATTTGCATCGATCTAATCTCTTTTTCTTTATTTCTTATCTCTTTTTTAGGGCTGCACAATGTTAGAGAATCCTAAACTGGAAATATCATTGGTAAATGATTGCAATGACAAAATTAGTTGCCATATATGTCTATTTTTTGTCTGCCTTTGAATATTATTATTTGTGTTTTAGTCACAATGTCATTTTGAACAATGTCCTTAGTGTCCATGTGTTACATCATACATTAGCATGAAAAAAGAAAGTTCATAACACTTTCAATATATTAGTTAATAATTATTGCGATCCAAACAGTCCCTTGCAATACGAACATTGCACACTGTAATACTACAGAATATTTTAAGCTATGTCAACCTCAGGGACGGTTAATGTCAAAGATTAAAAACTAACCTAAACTAATAGGAGACTAACCAGACGACTTGTTGTAAGTGTATAAAACACACAGAGGTTCCAGGTTAGATTTTGTTGGTGTTTATCTTTGTATTCAAGTTATCTTTTTGCAAGTATTCTGACATAGTCCTCTTTGGTTGACATAATTTGGTATGAAACCAAGGGTGGATGGCTGTTTGTTTGTGTTTTGGTCGTTGAACATGTTGACTCAAATGTTTTAAAATGTATCACATAGTTTTTCCGCCCCTGTTTCTTGGAGGATAAAAACATGGTTGTAGAAATGTAATGTTTAAGAAAAGTCATTTTCGATGCAAATCACAAATGGAAGGTCACTAAAATCATTAAAAAGTAGGTTTGTAGAAAGTCAGAATCATTACCTTTTATCCGGAGACCAAGGTAACCAAAGCCAGGAAGACCGTTTTACAGTTTAGAAGTAATGCAGGAATCCCTGCCCTTATGCTTTCTGGTGTTGTTAAGAAATTTGTAAATAACTTTGCTGCTGATTCATACAAAAAGTAAATAAAAATGTCCTATCTGAAACCAGTTAGGCCCAGTGCTCAGTCAGTATAGACGTAAATCCAAAAAGAAATACATCTCTGTCCGTTTTTTAAGGACGGGCAAAGGGGTTTTATAAAAAACAAAGGGCATTTTGTGAGGTACATCAGTGGTCAACTGCAAAACAACCTTACAATTCTCAAAAGTCTGAAACCTAACGGTTTTAAACACTGACTTTGTAGATGCAAATTTAAGTTGTAAGCACGGACACTCGAACTGGGCTATCATCCGATGAAACCCGGCACCATCGACCACAGAGAGCGGCCTCATATAATAGATCAGCATCTGCAATACTGACTCAGTGAAGACAGTCGCCTGTTGCGAGGTGCACATCTGCTTCTTTTGTAGAAAGGAGTCCATAGTGGCTCGTTAAAGCTCTCTTTTAAAGCGAAAAAACGCTTACAAAAGGTATTTTGTACACCAAAAACAAAACGTATTGGTATGAATTTTGCTTGAATCTTACCAAAGCCTCAAGGCAAACGAAAGATTTCCGCAGTGTGGGACCACTTTGATCTTACATCACAAAAATAAGGGAATTGTTTTCATTTTGTTCTTTCATCCGGATCTTTTCAATTTTCTACTTGATCTATCTGAATCCAAATTCAGCTGAAATTGACTCTTAGTCGAAAAAGCGTAACAGACTAAATTTCAAAATGTTGGAAAAACTTATTTTTTTGACAAAGAATTTGTGAAGAAAAACGCCAGTCCACAAGCATCCTCATTTCAAACACGTTCACTTAAATTTTCACTTTATGGTACATGTTCACATTATTTATTGACTGTATCTAAGAATATCACATATTTTCAATATAACCTAAGATATGAAATGATACAATATGTAATATACAATAACATAAAATGAGTTAATTGTTATTGTTTACACTGGTTCATCAAATCAGTCTATCTACGTTTCCTGTAGGGATTTTTAATGTCCAGCAGGTATCAGTATTCAGTGACACAGTATCGACACATTATCAATACAGTTTTGTTTTGTGTCGAAACGCTTCATGACGCCTCATCTACCCTTCACTACCTGCAAGTAATCTTTTTATTTGCCGCATCCAGGCAAAAATGCTCCCAAACTTTAGAAGTCTTTCTATGCGTTGCTAATGTGTTGGACGCTGCCATTTCTGTGTAGGTAACCGCTCGACGCTATTGTGCACGTGACTGTCGGCAGATTGTAATTGAGGGAGATGCCTCACTCTGTTAGAAAAACACGTCAGGTGGCAATAGTCGACAATGGAATTCATTGTCGACTTTTTCTATTATTGATTTTTGTTGATAACGTCGACGAATCGTTTCAGCCCTATTCACAATGCAAGCTATCATAGTAGAGTAGATGCTGCAAGTTAATGACTCACTGCAATTTGCTGGGTTTCGCTAGATTTGAAACTTTTTAAACTGATTTTATTTATGTATTTATAATTGAAATGAAAAAAATTTGTAAAGTGCCTTAAGAGGACATGTGTTTTAAATTGGTGCTATAAAAATAAACTTAATCTAGAATGGATGCAGGATTTCTATGTTGCAAAAATAATCTCAAAATTAGAATGCATCATTCCATGAGTCAATCTGAAGGACACGTGAATGAAGTTTTGGAGTCTGTAGTAGTTAAATGAAAAATATTGGCAATCCTTTGGGTCAATCTACCCATGGAGTTGCTAATCCCACTCTGTTATTTCATGTAGTTGAATTTCTGCTGTTCTACCGCTTTTGATCACTGGTCGGCAAAATCGACCAAAACTGACACCTCTTTAGTGTTGCTTTAAAATAAATTACTGTGAAAAAGTACTTTATTAATATGTCTTGAATTTTTACATATGATGTCACATTACAAGGCCAGTTTTTCTTCACCACTATCTCCCTTTCCACAAACCCAGAGTATAGATTATACTACTGTGTACTATTAACTCTCCTCCATCAGAGGCCTTTACAGGAGATCTTTCCGGCCCACATTCAACAGCATCTACAACCACTGTGAAGAAACCTATACAGCCATTAAAACATTTCAATTCCATATGGGAATTAAAAAAGCATTTCTGGTTTGAACTAAATTGAATTACCTGGCCTAAGAAATTCAATACTAATCTGTTTATGGTTTATGATAATCTTAAATGGGACTAATACCTTTCTTTTGCCCTTTCTCCCAAACGCGATACTCCTGAACAACAAGACTTATAGTTCTCCTGCCTATAGTCTTCATCCATTTAAAATGCAGAACTCTGTCTGACTTATTTATTTATATACATTTTCATAAAAAAACTGTTTTCTTTGCACCTCACAACTCAAGTAAAAATGGTTGATCTATTTAGTTATAAAGTTAAATTTTTTTTACAAATATGAATACTTTTGCAAGATAAAAGTACTCCCTGTCTTGTGCATCATGTCTCAGTGACAGATATCTCCAAAGCTAGATAAATAAAGACCACCTTTTTTAAAACTAATCCATGTTTGGGAAATTGCCTCAGAAACCCTCCAGTTGCCAATCTGGTTCCTTATATTTGAGCGGCAAGCAACAGGAATGATGGACTTAATGGTAAAAGGTGGCCCATAACTGACCTGTTGCATATATCTGATAGTGACTCTGGATGGGTGTATCATACATCTTAGCTTATTTTATGTTAATCTAATGAAAACAAATGAGACATAGGATACTGTGTTTTACACAGATTAGAAACCTCTACCTATGACAAAAGGTAAGGATAAAAATGAACACACACACACTGAATACTAAAAGGACTTTAAAGAAGGAAAGATATTATTTCTTTCACCATTTGCATATATTCTGAAAGCCTGAGCTGCAGGTGGAAGAACAGTGTATTTTTGTAATGTGTATTTTTTGTTTGTACCCAACTGATTCTAAGCAATGTGACTACAAAGACATTAGACTAGGTATTAACTAAAACAAGAAGAATTAAGATTCAACTACTGGAGGTTTCAAGAGACAGCAGACAAAACACATTAACAAAAAATTTACTATGAACTTAAGTATAGAATTATACGGAATTTGTAATGTAGGAGTTTCTAAAATATTAACAGTGATAAAATTATACAAAAAGGCTTAAATTGATTCAAGGATTCAAGCATTTTTATTGTAATACCACTTCACATTTACATTTTTGTGGTACGAAATTTGAAGTCAGATTCAAATAAATAAATGTTAAGGTGAGACAAGCTCAATTTAGTCAACTGAGCAGGGGGTATTGCTCTGAATGCTTTCCTCACTCTTTCTGCATTGTGGTGTGAAGAGAATTGAGATGGAGGGAAGGCTACTTGCCACAGTTCTCTGTGCAGCCTTAACCCCCCTCTCAGCAGCTGTGCAGCTGCTGTGTCACACAGCGACACAGGTGCAGAGAAGGCTCTGCACCTGCACACAGTACTAGGGATGAGGGAGTTGAAGGCTGAGGAGAAATCCAGAAACAGCAGACAGATGTAGGGATTCCTGTTCTCCAGGTGGGTGATGGCTGTGAGGAGCACCAATAAGATGGTGTCAGCAGTGGAGCTGTTCTTCCTGTAGTCGTATTGATGGGGGTCCACAGTGACGTCGATGGAGTCCTTGATGTGGGTCATGACCAGCCTCTCGAAGTACTTCATGAATACCGAGGTTAAGGCTATAGGTCAGTAGTCATTTAGGCTGGTCATTGTGGAGCACTTGGGGACAGGAACAATAGTGGCAGACATTGAGCAGGTGGGGACAGATGGCAGTGATACTGATGTATTCAAGATGTTTAGCAACATCCCAGAGAGCTGGTGTAACCAGTCCCTCATTACCCACCCTGGGATACTGTCAGGGGCTGCAGCCTTACAAGGGTTGATTTCCTGGGTCTTGGTCACGTCTGCAGTGAACACACAGAGAGGTGTTTCACCGGGAGGTGGAGTGAGTCTGGTTCTGAGGGGCAGGGGACTGGTAGAATCTTCACAGCAGGCAAATAACTTCTTTCATGCATCTGGCAATTTGGTGTCCTTATGGTATTGTACATCCCCAATTTTGTAGTAAGTGATGCACTTAATGCCCTAACAAATGGGCAAGGAGTCATTGGTAGTGAAGTGACCCTGAATTTTCTGGGCGTATACGACATTGGCCCTACCAATGCCTGCAGTCAGCCTCTCTGAGTGCTTCTGATTTCTGATTTGGAAAGCAGGTAACTGTCTTGGTGGTAGTGGCATCCTCAACACACTTGGAGATGAAACCAAGAACAGAGAAGGTAAATTCTTCCAAGTCCACCTCACTCTCATGTAGACGCCTCTCTGAAAATCTGCTAATCCTGCAACACAGCTAGAAAACAGTCCTGCAACACAGAGGTTACATCCCTGGGCCAAAGACTCACTGTCTTCCTTGTTGGCCTGATCCATTTTATCAGTGGACTGCATGCTGGTGCAGGATGGAGATGTGGTTGGGAAGGCCAAGATAGGGGCAAAAAAGGGCTTGGCATGCACAGTGAGTGTAGTGTTGTCTCCCCACGTGGCAATAGTAACACACTGGTAAAACTGGTCAGATTGTCCGTCAGTCTCACGTGATCAAAGTCCCACGCAAGCATGTAAAATGCCTCCGGATGTTTTATTTGCAGCACGCTAATGGTGTTGTCCAGCTCCGTTAATGCATTGTTTAAAATAACACCCAGTGGAATGTAAATAGTGGTGACGAACACCACAGTAAACTCCCAGGGTAGATAGTACGGCCAACGTTTCACTGTCGTATGTTCTATCGCCTCAGAGCAAAAGGTTTTTACTAGTCCACAGTTTGTGTACAAACCCTGATCCACATAGACACAGAGCCCTCCTCCTCATGTTTTTTCCCGACCGTTGGTCGCTGTCCGCTTGGAAAAGCTGAAAACCGTTGATCTGGAAGGATGAGTCTGGCATGTTGTTGTTAGGCCAGGTTTCCGTTAGCCAAAGATAAAATGATACATGCATTCCCACTACAACAGTGGATCCCACTCTTTTTTTGCAGATTCCTGTATTCAGGAGTTTTTGCTTTGGAATTTAACATAACATTGTTTGTTAAGTATTTATCTATTCATACATTTAGAAAAAAAAACTAAACTGAGAAGAAATTGTCGTTGGGAAGCTAAAATAGCTAGCTGCAATGTTACTTGACACTTTATTGTCAGGCCTTTTCAAAGCAGCCATTAAAGGAGCATCACAATGAGGGTCTCTAATCGACAGCAAGACAGTAAAATGGTAGTCACAACTGAGTTCACACAGGGACAGTAAACAAAGACAAACTTTAAACTATTTTTAATGCCGATTAGTATGCTTAAAACCTGGGTCTGTAGAAAAAATTATAAAAAAAATGCAAAAATGTTTAGTATTTTAGTCCATCATTTATGCCAAGAAGAGCGTCAAAATATCCAGTTAGTCATGGTACAAAATAGCTTGAAGCCACAAAAAGAATCATTGTACCAAACGTTTGTAGGTGGGTATTGACAGAACTGGCCATCACTGTGGAGCTCATCCCTTCATTCACATTTAAACAGAATTTTTAAAAGATTGACCGGAACCGTCCTGAAAAAGTGAAGACAGACTTCACGTTACAAAAAAACTTGCTTCATGCCAACGCTAAATTAAAGCAATACGGGGAACAAAATAGAAAAATAACTTAATATGCACAACTGTGTTGGATTTTGTGTAGTTGTCTCACAAACCAGCAGACAACTTTATGTGTTTGGTGGTGGGCAATTAGTATAAAGTGGGTCTCATCTGACATTTTTTTCTTTTTACTGAACATCTGTTGTGCAGCTGTTGTGTTTGAAGAAAAGCTCTAATGAGAGTGCTGAGAGGGGATCAAATCAACAAAGCTTAGAGACATTAAAGCTGCCGGAAAGCTCTAAAAGAAGTTAGGTTAGGTTAAAGAAAACTGAAGAATCTGGTGAATACTCGCTATGTGTTTGATATTATCAGAGATCCTTTATGGTGATTGTACAAAACTGTATGAACATAATTTTTACTAAGTATATATTGTTGAAACATATCAAATATTGATGTTATGGTAAATTCAAAACTGAAATGTTTTATGTTTGCTATAAAGAATAAACAAAAAATTATTAGTGTTATATATAGTGTCTTGTAAAAGCACTGAAACCTCTTGGAATTTTTTAATGTTACATCCTTAAACGTCAGTCTGTCTTTTTAAGGTTACTTGTTAAGGTCTTTTTAGAGGTTACTTGATAAACCTTTAACACAAAATCTGAAAAAACATCTTTTGCTGATTGTTTTGCTGTCCATAACCTCTGCCCATAATTTGCATAATAGCTCACTTTTGACTTTGACTGGAGCCTTTAAAAAACTTAAACATGATATGTTCAGATTTTAAAACATTTCATTGCATCTCAGATTTTTATTACTAAAACCTACATGACTCATATTACCCCTGCTTCAACATTAGACAGTTTGATCACATACTTTTATAGTAAAATGTAGGATTTACAGTTCTGTTGTGATGTATTTAATTCCTTTCAAGGCACTGTAAACAAGAAACTATTTAATTTGGCTCACACATTGACTATTAAAATATAAAATACCAAAACATTGGAATGGTGCTGTAATTAAAATTAAGGTAATTTGCTTTCTGATATTAAATATTTAAAAAGAAAAATAATACATAAATAACAAAGCAACAGTAAATGACAAGTTAAATATTTTCGAATATGAATATGGTCTGAATATCACAGGCTCCATCCCATTCTGTAAGCAGATGTAAGACATTTATTGTGAGAATGTCTTAGGTTGCTCAATCAATGAACCCAAAAACAGAGATATCTATGTCAAAACATTTAAAATCAAGATTTTTTGATGAGAGGAAGTTGATATTACAGAAACATTACTATTTTATGCATTATGTTTTTATTAGTTTACTATTTGTATGGGTCTTTCTACAGAAATTCAGGTTCTAAATTATAATCTTATTACAGTCTCAACTCAGAGGTCTTTCTACAGAAATTCAGGTTCTAAATTATAATCTTACTACAGTCTCCACTCAGAGTACTGATGTATGTAACCACAAGCATACCAAAAGACACAAACAACTGTGAAAGTTGGAAGTGAAAAGTCATTCAGATCAGTCAACAGCCAGTAACTGTGTCTCAGCGCTGACTTGATGAAAAGCTCCTTCATGTGAGTAAAACAGAGATAAGAGGTCTGTTTCTATAGTTATGTCTCTTTCTCCCTCACACACACACACAAGAAATCTGTCACCAGCGAATTGCACCTTCTGACTTTAAAATTTTACAAATCTAGTACCAACAAAACACATTGTCTTTTTTTCCCTCTAACATAAATCATTACATAACCACTTTATCCTTCAGTATTGGATTAGAGTGTTTTTATTAGGGCTGGGAATATAGCTTAATAATATAAATGTTTTTTGTCTCCACATCTCTTCCTACAAAGTAAATCCAAATGAATTTTTTTTTTTTTTTTTTTTTATTTACATATACCATTTTGAGAGTTTCTGATTGAATAGGTCACTCAGCTCTTGTGTTTGTGGTACATTTGTATAGTGTAAAACACAGACATGCATTACCTGGCAGGCGAAGGCAACTGTAGTGCCTGTGGTCATCTGAGCACTAGAGGTGATGAAAACCACACTGGAGAAGAGAGTCCAAAAGATATCTGGAGAAACATCAGACTTGTCAGGTTCGGAAGAATGTAGTCATAAGAACAGCTAAGATAGTGAAAAAGACCCTCAAGTTCTCAGGTCAGCAACAACCTGATAGTATATTTCCACAAAGTTTAGCAATATAAAAATAAAAAAAACACAGACACAGAGACAGACGGACAGATATTATATTTTCTACCGTGTTTAGAGAACATTAATAGTTACTACCAGACTATACCTGAGATGATATGTGCCTCCAGTTGTACCACCGATTTATATTGTCATAGCAATATCAGTGTATGGAATATTTATGTTGCAAGGAACTGCTTGGAGTACAAACAATGTTAAAATAACATATTCAAATGTCAATATTTTGCTACAAAATATAAAATTGTGTGAATGTTTAATTAGATGCATTTTTTAAAATTGATTTTTTTAAATATTTGTGTCCATCTTTAAAGTCAGCCTATACACTGGCTCACCAAGCACCCAACAACATTTTCCTTTTACCAATTTCTAAAATAAATAGCTGTTTGCTAGAAGTAGAGGAAATCCAAAGAAATTCCTAAACAGCTTTTTCAGATAAAGCTTTAAACACGCTAAACCAAGCACACACTAGAGTCTACTTGACTAAGACTGAGAGGGTGCTTTAAGGTACTCTTGTCTATTGGTATGTATTATCATCATCATCCATGTGCAAATGAATTCCCTTAAGCCTACCTTGACAAATACAAACATAAATCAAACTCTAAAACTGACTTATCTCTAAAACTAATCTCTGTTTCCTGAACACACTCAGGACTCCCTCTACTTAGCAGGAAGTTCACATGTTTCTGTGTCTGTTTGGCGACCAAACAACTTCCTACAGCAAAGCAAACAATGAACCTGAACAGGTTCAACTTTTACTCCAACCTTCAGCTTTAAGGATTTTGTATGTGTATATTTTTTAACTGTGTAACCCAACAACTACACACAGGTGGTTACCTGGTAATGCTTTAGAAGGACATTTAGCATGCCGTATTTAGGCTGTTTATTAGTAATTGTGTTTTAGTATGTAGGAAAAAGTTTTTATAAAAAATCTCAAGAAAGTTTTTTGATGCTGGTGTTGTTGAACTAACCAGCACTGACCTCCACTCAGTTTCAGATCTGTTTTTCCTCACTGCCTGGTTTATCTTAGCATGTAATTTGAAAAGCAAATACAACTGATGATATTCTGATCCAAACATGACCATCAAGTTCAGCAGGTGTGAGCACTTTGAGCACTTTATTTGAATAGGGCTGTACATGTCCTTTTCTCACAACATAGGTATTACCTTTCACTACAGAGAGAGAGACAGAGACAGAGATATAGAGAGAGAGAGAGATAGAGAGAGAGAGAGAGAGACCCAACACATGGGGCACATTATTGGACATAAAACTACTGTGTTTTTGGGTAGTTGGCGCAGAGCAAATGTCTAAAATATGGATATGAAAAATATGAGACCAGGTATTAACTTAACAAAATACAACCATAAATTTATATACAGATATTAGAGTAGGAGTAAATAAAATTAAAAGTGAGACAAAAAGAGCAGTACAACAATGTGTAGTAATTACAGTTTGAAAATAAAGCAGAAGTCCAATTTGGGTGTTAATGTAACGCAGAGAGCAGGTGGAGTGTCACGCTTTGTGACATGTGGTGGCAGAGGTGGGGTTTGAGAGAGGAAGTGTTCAGGGTGGGACCCCGGCGTTATTAATAAGGCTACTAACAGATAGGAAAAAGCTGTTCTTGTGGCATAAGGTTCTGGACCGCAGCCTACTGCCAAAGGGGAGAGTTTTAAACAGTTTGTGACCAGAGTGGGAGGGATCAGCCAAAACCTTTCTTGCTCGCTTCAGAGTCCTGGAGGCGCATAGGTCCTGGAGCGATGGTTGATTGCATCCACAGACCTTCTCTGCAAATCGAATGGCACACTGCACCCTGCCTTTTTTCCTGGCAGTAGCAGCAGGGTACCATATGGTGATGGAAGATGGACTCAATAACAGCTGTATAGGAGTGAAACATCATTGACCTTGGCAGGTTGAATTACTTTTGCTGCCACAGGAAACACATCCGTTGCGGGGCTTTTTTGATGAGGGAGCTGATGTTTCCCTCCCACATGAGGTCCCAGAAGATAAGTGTTCCTAGGAAGCGAAAAGACTCCACAGTGTCAATTTTGGAATCACAGAGATTAATAGTGGCCTTTGAGGAGGGGTTCTTCCACAACCATCTCTACTGACAGTATAGCATTAGGCTATAGGCTGTTTTGGCTGCACCATGTCACTAGGTGGTATCCCCGTAGGTGGACTCATCATCATCAGAAATGAGCTCGATGAGGGTGGTGTCATCCGCAAACTTCAAAACCTTGAGAGACTAATGACTGGAGGTGCAGCTGTTGGTATACAAGTAGAAGAGCAGAGATGAAATAACACAGCCTTGGGGGGTACTGGAGATTTTACTCAGAGAGTCAAAAACTTGTATCCTCAGCTTCTCGCGCTGCTTCCTGTTAGAAAGGAGGTGATCCACCTGCAGGTTGAGTGGGCACAGTCAGGTAGGACAGCTTGTTCTGAAGCACAGTCTGGATGATGGTGTTGAAGGCCAAGCTGAAATCCACATCAGGTTACAGTGGATTCCAGTTGTTGGAGAATGTAGTTAGAGCCAGACTGACTGCATTATCCACTAATCTGTAGGCATGTCCTTCAGGTGTGAAAGCAGAAGTCGCTCAAAGGACTTCATAACCACAGAGGTAAGGGTGGCGGGTCTGACTGCATTATCCACTGCTCTGTAGGCATCTGTCCTTCAGGCGTGAAAGCACAAGAAGCTCAAAGGACTTAATAACCACAGAAGTAAGGGGGGCAGGTCTGAATTCATGAAAGCCTTTGATCCTTGGTTTCTTGTGGTTGATGTCTTGAAGAAGGCTGGTAAATGACATGTCTCCAGTGAGGGTTTGAAAATATCTGTGAACACTAGAGATTGCTGATCAATGCAGTGATCCAAGCCAGCTGGCGAGACAGAATCCGGTCCAGCGGCTTTCCAGTGGTTCTGTCTCCTAAATAGTTTGTTTAAGTCCCTTTCATGGACAGAAAGTGGCATCACAGAGTTGGGTGGGGGTTAGAGGTGGAGGTGATGTAATGTGGCTGAAGCACTTGGTAAGTGTCGTGCGGGATCTGATAAAAATGTATGGGTGATCAAATATGGCCTACCCGTGGGTTTGACACCCTTGGGTTAAATGTTGTGTGGGCGGGTAGGGTCGTTCTGGGGACAGTTGGGTCATAAATATCAATAGCAAGTTGCCACAGTTCACCTACTGTCAGGGGCGCAGATAGGTTCTTGCAACTAAGGGGGCAGACTCAGTCATTCTATGGAGTCAATTCAATGGAGGTTTCTATGACAACAACACAATTCTTCTAAACGCTAACACTGATTCACCTTAAATTGAACAGATTGTGCACGTCTAAATGATTGTATATTACCATGTCCAGTTCAGCTAATATAAGTCATAATATCTGACTGCGTGTTAGTGACTAAACTTATAGTTTATAGTTTAAAATGCTTACGTTAGCAGCTTCGCTAGCATTAGCAGTTTTGCTAGTGTTAGCATGCTAAGCTTCACTACAGTGACTTTTGCCTGACAGGACAGTTCGTTTTTCTCAGAATTCAAACTGTAACATCTTAAAACATTAGGCTTGGCATAATCACAGATTCAAGTACACATTTCCAAAACACCCCCAACAACTCCAAAAGGTTTCAATGGCCAATTTAATGGATAATATATAAATGCATAAAGGTTGATTCCCCATTCCCTTGTAAAACTGCCACCGCTCTTCCTGTATTATACGATTTCACTTCCACGGCGACATTACTTTGAACATACTACCAAAAAAAATTTGAAAGGGGATATGATAACATAAGGCACAGTTTACTTACAGTTGTTGCTTTTTGAAAAAAGGATCCAATAGTTTTCTGCCTTTTAGGTTTGGCTGGCCTCATCATGCTGCTGTGTTGGTAGGTTATGGGGAGCTTGGTGCTGTCCCATTGATGCCTGTAATACTCGTTCTGGGTAACCATGGCAATGACGAGACACAGCCAGCCCAGCTCAACAACTGTGTTTTTGCAAAGCATGCAATGACATGCAATAAATTAAAATTGGTAATTAATATTTTGATTTCCCCCTGACACACCCTCTATCTGCGCCCCAGCCTACTGTATCTTTTTGCACACTGTGGAGAATTCTCTTTTCTTCTCTTGTAGCATGCAGGCAAAACTTATTGCACAGTGTGCACCTGGGATGGAACCTCCTGTCTGTACAGCAATGTTAAAATGCCTGTATTAAAATGCATGTTTCTTTAAAACAATTGATCGATGAGAAATAAAATCATGTGAATGGCCAAATAAAATAGGGGTGTCCTGATCCAATATTCATATCAGATATCAGCCCAATTATTATCAGATCATATTGGCCTGCATCTAACATCGCCGATATCAGAGCTGCAACACAAGCAGTCTGTTCCTGCATACAGTATCCGGCATACAAAGCCTAGTGATCACTACAAAGGCAATTACTAATTTGCTTTGTTGTAAAATACTGCTCTCCATTTCAGTTATATCATTTTATCAAACCCTTTATAAAATTTAACACTACGAAAATATGTAAGCAAGTATGATACATACCAATTGGTATGTATCTGATACATACCAATTGGTATGTATCTGGTTAATATCGATACTGAGCAATACTGAAGACTGCAATATTGGTATTGTATTTGAGGTATACAAATTGCATCGGGACATCCCTAAAATAAAGCCTGGTATTCTTAAACATCTGTGAGTTCCCCTAATTCTCAAAAATAAATTAGGTACTCTGTAAAAGCGAGCTGAATTCACACACAAAGTTTAAAACAAACAACACAGAGTTTTAAAACCTTTAAAACTGCAAGTTATAGCTACGGGTAGCTTCTTCATGAATTCAGCTAGTATATTTTGCAAAAGAACAACAATCACCTTTTGAATATTTTTCTCCATTTCAGCTCTAGTGACCTGTTTTGAATTTCCCATAGCGTGTCACAAAGATGCAAGAATGAGTAAAAGCAACATATCAGGTATGTTTCGGATATAATAACATTATAACGTAATGTAAATATACAAACCCCCCTTTAATTCTCAATTTGAAACAGTGCTTGATATAACTGTTGGTTCATGCTATAACCATTAGGTTTGTGTTATTCAAATACACTGCATACACAGCATATTTGTTTCAATTTCTTTCAGTCACCAAGCTTTCAGGACACATTAAATAACTGAAGCTCAATGCATGTTGCTATGAGTGCTTGTCTTAGAAATCAACATGCATGTTTTTTACTCTAACCCAAGACTAATAGACCTCCCATATAGGGAGACCTATTCTACTGAAGCTGCAAGCGTTCAGCTCGACAACAATTTCTATATTACAAATAGTGAATGAACACAGATGAACTTGGAAGAATGTAGTTAAGTAAAAATCTTTTTTCTTTTTTTTTTGCCATCTAAGATTATTAAGATTTTTTGTTTTTTTACATCACCATGATTATACACTATGACATTTTTATTAAAATTCAAATTGAATGGATTGTTGATATAGGTCTAAAACATATGACTGTATGTTTGTATAAATCACTTATAATTTTCCTTAAGTGTCGCCTTTGACTTCATGGTGGCTGATAAGTCAAAAACCTTTTAAATTTCACTAGCTCTGCTGTCATAACCCGGTTTGCTTTTGCCGGAGGTAAACTCCACCTGAGTTACACCTCTGTGTGGGCGGACTCATCCCACCCTGCCCTCATGTCAATCATAAGGCTTCCTCATATTAAAACTTCTGATAAAGTGGAAACTGAATTCAATGGAAGTGTCTTGGGACTGAACTGTGTCAGTGTATTGGTCTACAATTTGAACAGCAAAAAACACAATTTTACCTCTTAGGTTTCGTGGTCTGTTCATTTGCTTTAAGAAGGCGGTGTGAGTCACCTAATTAAACTAACGCTGGACATGGGGATATCTGGGGGGAGCTGGGTGGGGCTCTTAATTGAAGCAGGGTTAAAACCCCAACAATGAAGTACAGGGTAAAGGAGATTACTATGGGATTATGCCCATCTGCATTGCTAGTGTCTTCAAAGATAAGGCGTGGGGGATACAAAGGAACAAGGTAACAAAATTGTCCACTTTGTGTCAGATTCTGTAACAACATGGTGTAAAAGAATGATTTTTATTATCCCCCACAAAATATAATCCTACAGTGCCAGCAATGTTAGTAGTATGAAGGATATGTCAGCAGTTTGCAAACAAAGGGTTGATGTTTCCCGTCAAAACAATTGTAAATCTCTAGCTGCCTAAAAAACATCCGGCCCAGCATAATCATTAGTGTGTTTCCAGTCTGCCCAAAAGAACTACAGTGTTTGTTTGATAAAACCCCAGCTGGAAAAGTGGCTGTGTCACAGAACAGCGAGCACATGGAAATACTTGCATTCTCTTAATGTATTTGTTGCACATTTGAAAGAGATCTGGTCTCCCTGTGGTTATTTAGAGATCTGCAGAGCTCCCAGTAGATCGTACAGGATCACAGTAGATCGTACAGGATCACATTCATCAACACAGGTAACCAACACCTATAGTAATAATTCTGTTCAGCTCACCAAGCTCAGGTGACTTACAGCCACTGATTAAAATATGAAATGCACTGCAAAGGCCACAGCAGACTAGAGTTTTGTTTTGGATTGAAAAGATGTGACGGGAGAAGAATTGTTCCCACGAACACTCACACACTCACACGCGCACAAAGAAGCGCTCTAGGATCAAACACAAGCATACATCTCCTTTCCTCGCTCACACATATATGTTATATGAAATAAGCAGCCGCTGAACCGACCTTAACTGATGCTTTTCCTCAATTCGCCGGTGGTAAAAACGCCTGACTGATAGATAATAGGTCGCTCACGGCCGCGCGAATTTCCAGCCCTTGGTGTGTCCTCCATAGATACCCGACAGAAACCAGCGTAGTCAAGGTACATCAAGCGAATTCCCGCTTCAACCTAAACCCCTTTCATCTCCGGATATCACTGTGTCCTTTTTAACAGACGGACTGTGACATTGTGACCGTTAATCTTCCTCCGCCACTGAGCACGCGCTGACGTCCGGAGAGCCCTTACTGGCACGAGCCTCCTTCGCCTGATTCACGGGAGGCGTTGTATTATTCATGAGAGGGGCGTGGCCAGCGAATTGACTCCGCTTCGAGGTCTGCGCGCATGCGCGAGCGCGTGTGCGCAGACAACAGCAGCTGTCACGAGGAAGCGACTCCGCTGCGGAGCTGAATAAGGACATCTAGTGGTCAAAGTAATGCCCGCATCCATATAAAAAAAAAGAACTAAAGAATGAAAGGCTGCAGGTCAGCGCTACCAACTTCAGGGGCGTGACTTCATTTTTTTTCCTCAGGTGACACTGACTGTGAATAGTGCCACACTAAATTTGAAAAATATCTAAATAACCTGAAGACTTTCACTTAAGGCACAGGCTAGGTATCACATACAATCACCACTTGTGGCATTGACTAATTTAAACATTTGTCTTCAAAAATATTTGGTATTAACTTTCAATGACTCCTTTAAATGATTAACTTTCATCTTTGTAACTGTGAATTTGTGCACAGGCTAATTTTCCTTAGTCATACGATTAGATTGCCTAGCGTAGTTTAACTCTAAACATATATACCTTAACGCCAGTATGATAATTCTATTCAGCTTTATGAGAACGTAGTGAAGGAGTACACAATATATGTACTGTTTTCTTGCAGCTTCTTTATAATAGAATAATGTGCCTATTCTTGATTATTGATTTTTGATTAAAAAAGGGGAAAATAATTATTTGTGTCTTATTAATATTGATCTGCAGTAAATCTGTGTTACACAAATGTAAAGAAGTCATATATTTTCAAACCAAGACCTCATTTGGGGAAATTAGGTCACAACCTTGTTTTCCTCTGCTCAGAATATAGACCCCTTGTCCCGAGTCAAGCTGGTACTAAAAGGAATGTGAGAAAATGGTCACAAGAAGCTGAAGAAGCTCTACAGGGTTGTTTTCATGCTACCAATTGGATTTCTCTTTGCAACCCACATGGAGAAGACATTAATACCATCTTACCACCGGATTCATGCTTTAGGTAGATCAGATTGATGTAAATGTGGACAGAGACAACAAGCTTAAGACATTCTTCAACAGGTTCAGTTTACTAACAAGCTCATCATCATCTCCTTTACTAACAAGCTCATCAGACACCCCCCCTCCTTTTTCCACGGCTCTTTTGTCACATCCCAGATGTTTTATCCTCTGTCTCAGTCATGGATTCTTCTGGTTCCATACGTTTGACTCCAACCAAATCAGGAGATGCTGTTGCCTCCCTCCAACTTTCTGTGTCTAGAAATAAGGTTGGACATCGATTTCATGATTTTCAGATTGACTCTAGTGCAGCAATCACAGACGGCAAGAATAATAAGCATAAAGTTTATTTTCACAGAATTATTAATGGGATTTAAGGTTGTTTGTCCTGCAGGAGGGGAAAACACAGACACTGCTCATTCAAGGACTATTGTAACCCTGTACAGCCAGATGAGTGTGGATTCACAAGATTGGAATCTTTTATGAAGGAGCAGCAATGAGGACAAGAACGAGATGCCGGGGAGGAATCCAGCTGAAAAGCTGATAACCCAAGGGGAGCTGCATCCGAGAGGAAACAAAAAGGGTACAATTACAGAAGAAATAGGCTTCACACATCTGCCTTCAACACCATGATTCCTCAGACTCTGATTAATAAACTCTCCTCACTTGGACTGAGCTCTTCCATCTGCAACTGGGTCCAGGACTTCCTGACCAACAGGCCGCAGTCTGTGAGGATTCATAACATCTCCTCCCCCACCATCACCCTCAGCACTGGCTCCCCTCAGGGCTGTGTGTTGAGCCCCCTCCTGTTCACATTGCTCACATATGACTGCTCCCTTATCCATCCAGGCTGTCATATTGTGAAGTTTGCGGACTACACAGCAGTGGTTGGATGCATCACAAACAGGGATGAGTCCAGCTACAGGCAGGAGGTGGAACACCTGGAGAGCTGGTGCAGAGATAACAACCTCTGCATTATTGTAAAGAAAACCAAGGAGATGATTGTGGACTTCAGAAAGGGCAAGCATGCCCACCTCCCCGTGCACATGGGAGGATCTGCGGTGGAAGTGGTCAACAGCTACAGGTACTTGGGTGTACACCTGAGTAACAACCTCACTTGGAGCAACAACACTTCCATTCTGGTCAGGAAGGCGCACCAGCGGCTCTACTTCCTCAGGAGGTTGAGAAGAGCTGGACTCGGGAGCTCAGTTCTCACCTCCTTCTACAGATGTGTGGTGGAGAGCGTACTCTGCTCCAGCATCAACGTGTGGCATGGAAGCTGCTCTGCTGCAGACAGGAAAGCTCTGCAGAGTGGTGAAGGCAGCCTCCACCGCACCACAGACATTTACACCTCCAGATGCAGGAAGCTGTGAGACTCTCAAACACACGCAAGGACAATTACAAATGAAAAACACTTTCTCATTTACCCGGCACTGTTCACTTTAATATCACACTTTAAAATGTCACTTTAAAATGTCAATTAATAGGTCACTTTCACTCCGAATTTTCATAGCTGCTATGTCCGAAGTCCCATATTGTAGATTCTGTGTAGTTAAATCCTATTTCTCGTATAGTTCTTTATATTTTATTATACTATTTGCACTCCGAATTTTCATTGCTGCTATGTCCGAAGTCCCAAATTGTAGATTCTGTGTTCAATCCTATTCTCGCAGAGGTCTTATAGTTTATTAAAGTATTTAAAATTGCTATCAGGGTGTAAACTGGACCGGGGGATTAGAATTTTGTCCCACCTCATGTACCACATGTGATGTGATGACAAATAAAATTCCTTGATTCCTTGAAGTTAACCAACTGACCTCTGTCTCAGGAAATCCACTTATTTAACTGATGCTCCTTAACAAGGTTTGATGAACACCAGCTGGATGCAGCACCAGCCAATAAAATCCTGCAGAGTAGGAAGGTGAGAGAATATTAACAAAAACTGTACCTAAATCTTAATATGCAACAATCAAAACTTTTGAATTCATGTCTTCCCAGCAGGTCCCTGAAGTCTCATGATCAAGGGTGATTTGCCCACAAAAATCTTAAAGATAACTTAAAGATAAACAGTTGCACCTGGCTGCTTAAACTCTACCACTGGGTTCCTTATACAGCAATCCAAAAAACTATATTTGAAAATAATTTAATGAAGTGTTTGGTTGCATTAATGTTAAATAACTTTGGTTTCCCTTTGTGGATCACTCTGTGGTATATCTTGAAAGGTGCTAGATAAACCTATTCTACATACATTATAATTACATTTTTATGAACTCAATTCTGTTTATTTATTTAACACCAATTTACAACACATGTCATCTCAAGCCACTTAACAAGAAAATTATTTTATTCCGATCATTAATACATGATAAACAAATCAGTTAAAAGCTTTCCAATCTAAGAAACCCAGCAGATTGCATCAAGTAATTGACTTGCAGCAATCATTCACACTGAGCATGCATGTAGCAACAGTGGAGAGGAACATTTTCATCTTTTACAGGAAGCAACTTCTAGCAGAAACTGGACAAACTGCAGACTTTTACCTGCATTTTGTGAGCTCCCTGCTAGTAAAAAATAACAGTAGTCCAGCCTTGAATTATATAGGAAATATATTAGTCCTACAGAGAATATTTGTAATTTTGGCAATACTCCTAAGCCAAAAGAAGGAAATCTTAGATACATGTTTGAAAAGGGATTTAAATGAAATCCTAATCAAAAATAACACCAAGGTTCTTGATTTAATTACCAGAGGCCACAGCATGGATATGTCACATGAGGATTCAAAATCCCAAAATACTGGAGTTGTTACTGTGAAAGCAGAATCAAAAAACAAATCAAAGGGTTAGGGGTAACAAAAGTAAAAAACAAACAAAAAAAAAAGCGGTGTCAATGTCCAGATCTGAAGCAGGTTAGGTATCTGAAGAGGGCAAGACGTGGCAAGGAAATGAAAAATCAAAAACATGGATTAGAGCAAGGAACAAGACTGGACAATACTCACAGAAAGCTTTCAATTATATGGCAGTTAGACTGGAGAAGATGGTTTGCTTATATTGTCGGAGGAAACAATGAGCACTGATAGGTGGGCGTGATGGGAGCAGGCTGGGTGCAGACATGAGTGAAAACAGAGCAGTCTAGCTGCCAGAATCATGACTAGAAAAAACAGTTAGGTTCAGCACACTCACTTTTTGTCCCGCTCCCCTCAGGCAGGAGGCTGCGGAGCATCAAGTGTAAAACAACCAGACTGAGAAACAGCTTAATTCCTGAAGCTGTGAGACTCTCAAACACCCGCAATGACAATTAGAACTGAAAAACACTTTCTCATTTAACTGGCACTGTTCACTTTAATATCACACTTCAAAATGTCACTTTAAAATGTCGCTGTAATGGTTCACTTTAATGTTTCACTTTAAAATGTCCCTTTAAAATGCCAATTAATATTTTGCTTGCACTCCGAATTTTGATTGCTGCTATGTCCGAAGTACTATATTGTAGATTCCGTGTCAATATTGTATATTCTGTGGAATCAAATCACATTTCTCGTATAGTTCTTTATAATTTATAATGTATGATATTTGCATTCCGATCCTCAATGCTGCTATGTCCGAAGTCCCATATTGTAGATTCTGTGTAGCTCAAATCCTAGTCTTGCATAGTTATTATATTCTTATATTTTATTACATTATTTAAAATTGCTATCAGGGTGTAAACTGGACCGGGGGATTAGAATTTCGTCCCACCTCATGTACCATATGTGATGTGATGACAAATAAAGATTCCTTGATTCCTTGATTCCTTGATTGCTGAGGTAGTCTGAGATGGGGATTCTGTAACAACCCAAACCTTGAAAATAACCACAAACTTTACGCAAAAGTCAAATCATGTATTAAAGGCAGTTGCCTAAGAAACCCACAGATAACAAACCCAGTGAGTTTAGGCCACCATTTGCCATGAACCGAACTTTTCAACGTTTTACATTTTTTACTTACAGTAAACACAATTTGCCTCATTTAAAAAACAAAATAGAAAAACAGTTTGTCAAGCTAAAACATTAGTTCTACAAAATGACAGTAAAAAATTTTCATAAAATACGTATTTGCATAAAGTGTCTGACCTAAATCAACCATAGTCCAGCCGATTGGTGCTAGTACCAGTAGTCTCAAAATGAATGAAACAGAGATGACCTGAGAGGAGTGATTGTAGTATAAAGATTTCTGTGTCTGGGAGGTCAATTCACTGGTTAATCAGTATTCCTGGCCAAAATGAAGGCAGCTAAACAAATGAACATTGCAAACAAATGAGGGAAACGTCAGGGAATGGATATATCCAGTAAAGGAACTGGAATATCGCCCATGTGTAAATGTGCCTAAATAGCCCATCCTCACAAACTGTATGAGTGCACAAAAAGAAGACTAATGGCCATTGTCCAGGTTCATCATCATTCAAAGCTTTATGGGAGAGTGGCAATGAGAAGGCCATTGTTAAAGAACAACTCACACCCTGTCTCAAGAAGATTAAATGAAGTCAAGACGCTGTGTTTGCAAAATATATTTATAACATCTCGTCACCACAAGCACACCATCCCCAATGTAAAGCAGGGTGGTGCCAGTGTCTTGATTCTCAGAATCAGGTCCGGAAAGTCCTGTGATAGACTGGCAACCTGTCCAGGGTGTAACCCTGCCTCTGGCCCATTTTAAGCTGGAGATAGGCAACAGCAGACCCACCCACCCCATTAGGGACAAGGGTGTACAGAAAATGGATGGATGGATGGATGAGGTACGGAAAGTCTTGTAAAGGTTGAAGGTAAAATGAATGCAGCTAAATAAAGGAACATCCTTGAGGACAATTGTTTGCATCTGCAAGAGAACTATGTCTTTGGATAAGATTTTTTTAGCAAGACATTGACAAAGCATCCAGCTAAAGCTATACAGAAATAGTTTGAAGACAAGGACATGTAGTGGCCTAGCCAAAGCCTTGAATTTAATCACATAGAGAGTTTGTGGTGGGTTCTAGAACAGTTTTGCAAGAAAGAATGGAGTAAGAATCTGCATCCTGTTGAGATTAGATTAGATATAACTTTATTGATCCCTTTGGGAGGTTCCCTTATGTTTTGTTTGTGCAGCTAGTTTGTAAACGTTTTTTTGCCTGAGTTTAGTTTTGTTTCTTTGTCCTCTTTGATGAACTCAGTGTTTTTGAAATTTGCAGGAAGATGTTGAAAGAAATCAGCCAATGGAACTAGAACTAGTATAACCAACATTAAAAAATTAACTAGATTTTGCTGAAAAGTTACTTGTAGGTTAATTTAGTCTTAGTTCAAGTGTACCAAGATGTTTACACTAGAAATTACGCAAGAATACGATACCATTTTGTGTTTTTGTCATACAAAACAATGCATGGCAAAAATCACTAATGTTAATATGGACAATGATAACTCAATATTGATATTGGGTGACAATGATAAGTACCCCAGTTTTAAAAGTTCAAGGAAATCTCCATTTCCAATTCCTCCAAACTTTCTGTTACATTTATTGTTTGAATTGCTTAAATATTCTTGTTACAGCTAAAACAAACATACAGTTCTTATACTAGGAAAACCAAAAAAAGAGATTTATGGGTGTGGGGAAACATGAAGGTCTGAGGCTAGAGGACTAAATGGAGAAAAATAATTAAACCCCTGAAAAGAAAAGCTGAAAAAGAAAACCACTTTTTTTTTATAAACAATTTGCTCCAACATTATTGACCACTCAAGAAAAACATTTAAAAAAATCACACTTTATTAAACTTTTCTTGTTTATATACTGTTGAGTGAACCATGAAGAGGACATGTACTGTAACTGATTGTTACTGACAGATTATAAAAGAAGGGAACAGGATATATTGTGAAAATGTACATGTTTCTCAGGTGCTGATGCTGCATAACTGCCTCTGAGAACTATGCTTTGGTTGAGACAGTCCACCAACAGGCAGACGGGATTTTTTATTGCAGATATTTTGCTATCAAATGCAGCATTGTTACAAAGACAAATCAAGTCTGCCTTAAGCTATTGATATTGTTCAAGTGAGGAATTGATGTTTTTCACAGTTCACGGAGTTGTGAGGGAAAAAGCTGTGGGAATATGTGACTTTGGAAAAGGATAGCTGCGAGGAACAAAGGTTTTCATTTAGGAAAATAAGTATGTTTCTATTTTTTCTTTTTTTCAGACTCTTATATACACTATATTACATGGATTTTTGCATAACTGACATTTGAAATCAAGGACATCTGAAACAAATTGATTGTTTAAATCTGAAACAATATAAAGTTATTGTCAAATATAGTTAGCTTTCTCTAGAAGATAAAACAGGAAACACGATATCTGGACACATTTTAGTACCAACAACGTTGCTGCAGGGCCCCTTAAAGCTCCATTTAAAAGAGTCTGTGGCGTCTGGGTGATCATCTGCTCTTCTCAAGATTGTGTTTATTGAGCTGCTGAGAAGAGGTTCAGGCAGAAGGATGGAGAAAAGACTCAGGTGTATATTCTGGAATGACAGTAATCCGCCCCTATTTCAGTCCTCCTGTTCCCTCTCTTCCTTTTCCATTTCCATGTGCGTCCAGTCCCTCGGAGTTCTCCAGCATCTCCTGGATGAGCGGGGGCATGGACCCGGGGATCTCCATTTTCAGAGTGATCACACGTTCTGCTCCTGAGGGAGAAGAAGAAGAAACAGATCAGGATAACCAAAATTTGTTCATTTCAGATTATTATGAAATGCTATTTCCCAACACAAACTCATTATTTGTAATCTTATTGACTAAGTAAATGCATGATGCTGTAGACACTTAAGGTGGCTACAAATCATGATTTTCAGCTCATCTTAAAGACACTGTCAAAGCAAGTTAGCTTTTGTGATTTACGGTTGAACTCGGTTATTCCTCTATGGTTTAGCTTTTCAATGTGTTTTTATAAGCCTACAGTTTATGTTGTATCATTTTTTTAGTGAATACTGTTTAGTCACCATTTACATGCTGGCATTTCAACTGTAGTATACCATCATAAATTTAACAAAGTAGATAAACTGTAATAATGATAAGTATTATCGTACCATTAAAATTTTAGTCCTCTACATGTTGGAAGTCTGAGCCTGTTGTTAGACCAATATTTGCGTTGGACTAATGCTTTTAATACATCATGTTTACATCATACATTTGTCTGAAAACAACATTTTTACAGTTTTCTTAAGCAAATTTTTGTTAAAAGAAATATTTCTGTAAATCTGTTTTCTTTCACAAGAGTGTCTGTATGAACTCACTAGATCATCTCTGCTTATTTAAATTGGCCATTCTCGATCTCATAAAATTGTACCATAAAGTACTATTGAGGGTGTATGTTTGTGCCTCACCTTTTACACTGATGCTCCTGAGGTCCGTGATCTTCATCAAAATCTTAGGGAACATGCAGGGTTTATCAGGCCTCCTCCTTCTGACATAGATCTGCAATTATTGTCAAGTAAAAAGAACCTTTTAGTATAAAATATATATCTATATATATATAATATATATAATCACAATATCAGTGTTAGATAGGGAAACGGAGGTTCCAGTAGCAGCATCATTTCAGTACACACACATAGAAATAAGAAGAGGTGATGGGGAGTAGTAATAAAAAAAGATATAATGTTAAGGATTACAAATGTAGAAAGATGTATAAAGCAGCAAACAAATAATGGAATGTGTAAATAAATATGAGTAAATAAAATATATATTGCACTGTGTATTGCACTACTCTTTTTGTGTTATATGTTAAGAGTTATGACTGCTCCTTTTCATCCTCAGTGATGACAATATTTAGTAACGAGGATGAGAGGGAAGACAGACTTTGAGTCAATATTTCCTTATAATTAGCTTTTCCCTATAAACTACTTTTTTTCCCCCCTCAAAATATGTAATATTTAATAGTTTTTATATCCGTTTCATCATATGATACCTTCAGAGCCTCAAGCAGTGGTTCCTGAAGAACATCCACTTTTTGTGATTCCTCCAGGTCCTGGCGGTCTGCACATTAAACATTAGAAAATATTAAACATAGCACAGAAGTCTCTACAATGCTTCAAATATTGCTGGAAGTATGCGGCTGCAGTACCTCCGCACAGCAGGCAGATGGCACTAAGCAGTCCTGTCTCTGCATCATCCATTTCTAGAGGGAGCAGCTGGTTGGCAAAGGAGAAAACCAGATCTGTAAGAGGTCCAAAGCCAGCGTTGTGCATTTGGACACGGTTCAGCGTCAGGCCATCCGAGAATGTCATCGTATCCTGGTCTGGGGTGTAACGGGTACAGATTCTTAGGATCTAAACCACAAAAAATGTTAATGAGTTAATAAAGCAGTCTTTTCCTATAGATTCCCATAATTCATACAAATATTTTCATATTTTCAGTCATCTGTAAACAGCTACGCTCTAAACTGACCAGAATGTCGAGGCAGGCAGCCTTGAGCAGCGTGATCTGATCAGCAATTGTCAGCGTGGTGAAGCCTGGGAGCTGCTTGGCAAACTCCACTGTCTTTATGATGCACTTTGTGGATAATTCGCTAAACTTGTCCCACAGGCTGACATCGAGTGCGACACGGTGTTCCGAGCTGTCACTCTGCAGGACACAGAAAGCACACTGAGATAAAGCTTAATGGTGAAACAGAGCTCGTGTCAATACTAATTTTGGGTTCGCAGATGAAAATGCTTCTTAAAAGATTTACTGTGGTGTATTTCCCCAGCTGACAGAGAGAGGGGAATGTGTCCTGATGAGCTTGCCGAACTCGTTCGATCATATCTTCAGTGTCTGCTGACAGAACATAGACCTCTAAATAACCAGGATGCTTCTCTTCCTTCTTCTTCTTTGTTCTGTCATTTCGAACCACTGTTAACAGATATATGACAGGCAGGTTATGTATCAAATCATTCAAAATTCCATGAAAACAATGAGTTGTGTCTGTCTGTGATGCATTTTTGGTTAAAAAAATACTTTTTCCTCATTTACTCAAGAAAGTAAATGAGGTGGGTAGAGTTAAAGGTACACTCAACTACGGAAAGCCTTACTTCCAAATCTGCTTACTCAATTTAAAGACAAAAAGACTGAGCTATACCAAATCCTTATTTTTATGAACACTGACGTAACTATCCACCACTGATGACAATATTATATATAATTGACCCACAATGTACTTACACGTTTCTTAACGTGGTGACCACTGTTGGTGAGCTTCACAACCTTAGCCCCAGAAAGTATACATCGGATGTGAGCCTTCCACTTGCTAAATAAAAAAAAATCTTCTCCAGACCATAAATGCATGACACTAGATAACCAGTTTTATTTCAAAATGTTTATATCATAGCAGTCCATCATAATTGCAAATGCTTATAATTTGATAGGAAAAAAAACTCCTCTTATTGCAGACTCAGTCCCAACACCAAGAGGGATTAACAAAGATATCTGTCTGTTTTTGCACCAAACCTAAAAAAAGGGTTTACAGCAATGATGGCAAATAAGTGCAGCACTGATGCTTTGTGTTAAACAATAGGTTGTTGATGTAAATCACTGCATTGCATTGGAGGACACATGGGATTTGTTTGCTCTTGGCTCAAGACCAGGCTGCATAGCACTCTTAACTGGTCATAGTCCAGAGGTATGATCAAGATTAGAACAATAAAAGCATAATAAATCAGTGTGAGGTTGATAGGAGGAGCCAGGGTCATGTAAGGAGCCATGCAGGTTTAGGGGGTTGCTTTGAAGAAGAAGCACTGGTGAGATTAGTGTTTATCAAACTGAAAGTCTAAATACATACATTTAAAAACCACATACTATCTTAGCATTTATTTCTTAGATAATCATATAAAGGTCAGAAACACCTACCTATCAATTATACCTAAATACTGACACTAGTTCAAACAAGTAAAACAATATATGAAACAACATGTTTGCGTTAAAACCCAGGCAAAAATAACTGAAAGATGTATTTCTGTTGTGTAAAACTCTAAAGAACCCTAGATCCTAGATTTTTGGAGTCTGTGTTGAAACTACTTGCCCACCAGATGGAGACAACCATTAAGGTCCAATCTTCTCTCAGAGTCACGTGTTTATGTTTCATTACAACCCTCAGGACAATAAGGACGTCTTTAGAACTATCAGATAGAACCTCTCAGGTTTGTTTCACAACCACATAACAGGGATGTTAACTTTACACTTTACTTACAATCTTTAGACATGCCGACATCAAGGCATTTCTGCAAACGACAGGACTGACAATGGTTCCTCGTCACCTTGTTTATAACACACACTTTGTCTTTGTGGCATGTGTAAACCATGTTCTTCTGGATACTCCTGCGAAAGAAACCCTGCCGGAGGCAAAGAAAAGAAACAGTCCAAACAGGAACCAATCTTGCAATAAGAAATGGTTTCACCATGTAAAAAAAACATGAGCGTGTGTGGGACAGACTGTACCAGGTCATCCTTAATGAGAACGCATTGTTGGAAAAGTATGTCCATAGTTTACCCCCAAAATCATTCTGATTTATATTCACAGTCCTAACATTTAAAAGTCATCAATGAAAAACTCCACATATCTGTTAGCATGTTGACACATTTACACCCGGGCTTTTGTTGACCCATTTACCACTCGTGTCATCTTTGCTTCATCAAAATATAATTTAATTTGAATAAATAAAAATAACAATAAAATAATAATTAAAAAAATAATAATAACAAATACATTTCCAGGTTTAAGAAGTATAATAGGAATTCTGAAATGAGAATAACAGTATTAAGACAAATTCTTAACATTTTTTAACTAAATTCAAGTTCAAAATTCTAGAACTTTCCGGGACTCTTTTCAGAGTTCCCAGTTATTTCTATGATTATGACATTCAAACAAAATTAGGGCTCAGTATGGGGTTTTGGCACTTGAAGGAAAGACAACAGAAAGGGAGGAAAGAAATGCTGCAAGAAAAAAGAAGAACAAATACAAGGGGGAAACAAAGATGAATGCAAGGCTGGAAGGAAGGAAGGAAAAATTCACACAATGGTTAAAAAATAAATAACTAAATAAATAGATAGATAAATAGACAGACAGACAGACAGACAGACAGACAGACAGACAGACAGACAGACAGACAGAGAAGCTGAAGATACACAATGGGAAATATTTTTTGAATAGTTGCTTTACCCTACCTTGCATCCCTCACATGCGCTCACTCCGTAGTGGTATCCTGATGATTTGTCCAGGCACACAAAGCATGGCTTGTACACACGGGGAGGAGGAGGAGGAGAGTGCGGGCTGGGAACGAGCAAGTCTTCTCCAGAACTTGTGCTCTCTGTCTCGATGGCTGCAGGATGAGAGATATTTCTACAGTGAGCCAGGCTAATTCTTCTAAGACTACAAATTTTAGTTTAACGGTTTACTGTAAAACATATGAGTTGCCCCATATTTTTATTTTAATGCTGGTCTTTATTAACACCTCTAGCTAAACGTGTCTGGCAAAAGCATTTATACCTCTAGTACATTTCAGAATTTGTTTAGAAAAACTATAAACCTCAATATATTTGGATGAGGGGACATGTAGGGAGGGGTTTGTTTTAAGTCAATTTTTCCCAAATTATTGAAATATGTACATTTTCAGATTAGGTGGTTTAAAAATATTGTTATGATTTCTTGTAATTCTGTCTTAATAATTGTAAAGGTTTTGATGGAAAAAGACTCTTCAGAATGCTTTACATGAAGAACTAATACCACATTACACAATAAACACTTTAGAAGCATATGACTTTTTAGCAAGCCATATGATCTTGTTTTCATTCAATAATTTGGTTGATATTGATTAAAAAGTAGTAATTGGCTAGTTCCACTTGTTATCTATATTTTCCCACTTGTTTTAGTGAATGGAACTCTACTTTTTTTTTACAATATTGACTTTAAACAAGCTCCTGTAACTTGCTGAAAAGTTATGTATAAGTTATGTTTTTTGTGAACTAAGATGTGTCCACTACAAACTACATAAAATAGTTGGAAGGATTTTGTTGTTTACATCTTTGACATGATCACATTCTCCATTTCTATCAAAATAAAACAAAGGTAGACTGAAAACATCTGACCACACGGGAAACCAACTTTCATCAACAAGGTGAGTTCAGTGACAGAGAAACAGACATTCTTGTTTTGGTTCCGTGCCACAGTTCAGCAGAGTGGCCACATTAGAATTACACCACTCAAATGTTAGAAACAGAATCTACGCAGCATTACTCCTAATTATTCTGTACAGCATTTTATCCACAGCATCCCATTATTAACATACTCCGGTAGAACTGCTGCCTCTTCTTTTATTTAAGGCACAACACTGATATATTGAATATCCGGATGTATAGGATTAAAAATTAAACTGCCTCTTTCATTCACCTAACCTCCAGCCATGCACACATCTCCCCTCCCCCTTGCTTTAACAGCCATACCAAACATTCCACTATGGTGGAGATTTAACGCGCCTGCCCCGTTCGGCTCTGTTTACACAGAGAGGAATACAGTGGAGAGAGCCTCCTCCTTTTCAGCTATCTTCCCCGTCCTTCATCTCTTTTCTGTTTGTCTTAGCTCTGCTCTCATTGACTCACAAACCAACAGTTCCCTACATTACCGACTGACCTCTTTCAAACTTCTCTCAGTCGGGCTACCCCTTTCTGCTCCCCACTAGCTTTCATTTGCCTTGTTCTCTGTTGTCTGTTATCATCTGTCCTTTTTATGAATACCTTCCTTCTGCTTCCCTCTTCAGGGTTACAAAACAGCACAGGCAAATCTAAACAAAGTTTTTAGTGTAGAGATTCCACAGAAGTAATATTTGTTCCTTGTTTTTTAAATAAAAAAGCAAAAGCTGTTTTACAGGAAATAGTAAAAATGGAAATTGAGAAAATAAAGAACGATTCTGTTTGTTGCAATGATGACGATAAAAAGTACCATGTAATCTGAGGCACCCATCGCTGTAAATAAAAACTCAGTACTATGCTAATCCAGCAATAGACAAAGTTCCTCCTAATCTAAGTCATTTTCAGCCCAACTGCTCCAATATGTTGAGGTGCATAAAAAGTCCCACATTTCACCTAAGAGGAGATCATGGCTGCTTTTGAAGAATTCGGATTGACCTAGGTAGGTTTCTACTTTTGTGGTAAACTTCTCTCTCAGTGGTGTATTTTTCTGTTCTTGTTGATGAAAACTTTTTGAAAATCCTCAACCCGTGTATGATATTGTTTTCTTAAATGGATGTGGCATAGATATTCATTCATAAGCCTCTGTTAATTCCTATACATATTTGCTTACCCCTAACAATACAAAAATATCATGAAAAACAGTCAAATGCACAAATACGCACATAAGAAATAGAACCATTACAATGAAAATGAGGTCAAAATGAACAGTGAATATTGGAGAACCAGATTTATTTTTGAGGGATTTCATAATCAGGCAAACTAGCTCTAACCTAATTAAGATAAATTTAACTTATAAGAATTAGGAACAACTGCCCTTTCTTCCAAACAACCAGTTCACAATGTAAGATAGAATTAAACATAGAGCATTACTCAGGGTCTTTCTGCACAGATTTTGCATGTTCTCCCTGTGCATCCATGGGTTTTCTCCGGGTACTTTGGCTTTCTTCCACAGTCCAAGAACATGACTGTTAGATTACCTGCTCTTTCTAAACTGTCCTTAGGTGTGTGTGTTTGTGTGCTTGGTTATGTTTCCTGTCTGTCTCTATGAGGTCCTTTGATGGACAGATGAATGCTGGAGAAAAATAATGGATATCCATGATTCTGTATGTCTGCAGGTGATGCTCCCCTTCTTAGTGTTCAGATGAAGGACTGATCATAGGTCTGGCAGATGTTCAAAACTTGGGAGATTGTTTTAGAACCTAACCCTTCTTTAAAGTGAATCAGAACGTTGACCTGTCTGCTGCTTTTCTTGGTCTTTATGGTGGTGTCGTTTGTTTAGTGATGTTCTCCAGTTTAAATCACACACATTGATGCATTAATTAGTTGGATTTCCAAAAGTAAATTATTTGCAGTGCATATTTAGGAATGAATTGGACTAAAAACTACATGAAAAACGTTTCAGACTTTGAGAAGCATATCTGATTTTCCTTCACTTCCTAATTATAAACAGCTACAATGTAGAATGAAATACACTGAGACTTGTGAAAAGAATTGTTAGATTCAAATTAAACAAAAAGGTATATAAAGACGTTTAAAAGGCACCTGGATCATTAGAACTGCATAATATTAGAAAATGTTGGGATGGCCATTATATTGGTAAATATTGCGGTGAAAATATCAGCTGTGATATATGCCTGTTTTTTCATCTCTGTCTTCTAGTATGTTCTTCCTACTCTATTTGACCTGTAGAATTTAAGGAAAAGTAAGACTGTTTTAACAGTTGAATAATGCATCAGCATGAAAAATTCCAACTTCACACCTCTTCAAATAAAACAGCTGATGACGAAAACAATTGCACGCAGTATTTTGTGTTACGAATACTGCTTTTTTATCTGAATCTCAGTTCAGAGGAAAAAGGCAATTTAGAATGACTTTTTGGATGCAATTTAATGTGTGGCCTTTATTCTTTCTAAAACTTTCTTATTTATCTTACTTATGTAACGTGATAATTGTTCACGTCACAATTGTTAACAGTTTAACTTTAAGACTGACAGAATGCAGAATAATACTAATAATATTTTTATTAGTCTTAGTAGCAACATATCAGAGGAAGTGATGAACTATCCAAACTGTCATGGTTTTAGCTTAGGTTCTGACCCACAACAGGAAGATACTCAGGAGGCAGGATTTCAGGTAAGTATATTTTATTGTAAGGTATCTAAATGAATGTTCAGCAGGTGGACTTCAGGACTGGAACGGAGTGGAGACAGCAACGTGAGGAACCGGGAGCTCTGGAGGGAAGCGAACAGGTGAGTATATTTCACAGATGACGTGAACTGGGGTCGAAAGTGTCCTTACATGGAGTTTGATGGTACCACCAGGGAGAGATGACTGGAGAATGGATTCCTGGATTATTGTGTGTTGTTGTGCGGCAGGATGTCCAGAGGGGCGTGGGTGATCCGAGGAGGCTGAGGATGGTTGCTTGAGGGCGAACAGGAAGCACGGACGAGCTGTTGAATCTGTAAAGCAACTGGCGTCTGGAGTTGAATAAAGATCTTGACACTTGTTCTTGTTGTGGTCTTGTTGATTGATTAGTGAAATCTGAAGATGGTCCTTAGTAGAAACCTGGGTTTGCAGACACAAACAGGGTATATACAGAGATCCTTAAGTTGTATTTACTACATTATACTACCTTTTTTACTACCTTCAAATTATTTTTTACTACCAGCACAAAGCAAAAACTATACCGGCGTAGTGACAGAGAGATATTTAGAAGAGAAAGACGGAGTGACAGGTTTATCCTCCCATTGCTTTGTGAGTGGAGCCGCACACTCTCCAGAGGTGGGAATAAACCGGCGAGCACAGAGTGACGACGGACGGCTTCAGCCCCGGACAACCTCTTCCTGGTTCTGGACCAACCAAACGAGAGAGGACGGGTTAAACGACGACAGGAATCCAATGAAAGCCTCCGGTCTGGCTCCGAAGCCCCGCCTTCTTAATGCTTCGGCGGGTCTCCGCCCTGACTGGGGTAGCTAACAGGCGTGACGACCAATCAAATCGACATGGGAAGGCAGGGTTACGTTTAACTGATTTGAGAGGTTAACCAATCGGAGTGTTGTAGTAGGCAGGCGCCCCAGGTGTCTTATATTTTCCCCAATTCGGCATTTTCCCATTAAATTTATCCCCCTGCTGCTAAAACTAGCATAATTTGTGGCGCTACGATCTACGTTATAAACACCCTGGCAGATGACATTGTCTAATCAGTGATGAAGAAAGGTCAGGGAGACTTTGCTATGAACCAGTAATGGGTGGACATGTGTTTTAATAGGTTAACTCAAAAACCGCCAATCTGACTTCAAATTATCTCCACCCGCCCAACGCAATTTCTACCAAGGCCGGACTGGGAGATTTTTTTCAGGCCAGGAGTCAGTCATGTAAGCAGGCCACCCTGGGCTTGCCACGCATGCATGTTCCCACACATACATGTTCACACCCACACCTAAATGCATGGAAACAAGCAAAATGCATTTTTACACGTGCGCACACACTTTTATCGCATATTTCAAATAAAAGGCCACCTATTAGACCTACTGTAACTTCTGAGGTTGTAATATACAGCAACTTTACTGCTGTTAATGCAATAGTACTAAGATACTAAAGATTTTACACATTAATAAGTGTCTAAGTTAGAGCTTTACATAGTCAAACCATGTAAAAAAATCAACTGCCTCAGTGGCACATCATCATACCAGGGAATACTAATGAACCCCAACCTACAGTAAATCCAAGGTAGGAATACACAAAGTTCATGTTTGATCTGGGATACATAACAGCAAATCAGCAGCATACTGTAATATTTAACAACACAATCACCTAATAGAATAACGCCATATTGCAAAGAAAGCTATTATTACAGAACGGAGCCACTTATGTCAATGCGAGCGTCTGGTAGTGTTCATGTGTTGTTGTTCTACTGTAGAAAATGGTTTTG
>JAVLVB010000263.1:1130499-1161067 GCA_032876305.1 Orestias chungarensis
CATGTTTGATCTGGGATACATAACAGCAAATCAGCAGCATACTGTAATATTTAACAACACAATCACCTAATAGAATAACGCCATATTGCAAAGAAAGCTATTATTACAGAACGGAGCCACTTATGTCAATGCGAGCGTCTGGTAGTGTTCATGTGTTGTTGTTCTACTGTAGAAAATGGTTTTGTAACTTCTCCCAAATGCTCTACTTCTCCTGAAGTACCAGCAGGACTGGTGTCATCACCATCACCACCTTTGAATAGCAAACATATGTTTACAGTTTTTCCGTAAACTGTATTTCATACAGTAAGATTATGTAGCCTGTCTCACTGATTTGGCCTTGTACTCATATCCATGATAATGATAAGATTATATCCGATTAGCTGGACAAATAAATAATTTTAAAAGTTTATAATAACAATAAAGTTGCGTGTAAATCAAAGATTTTATCTTCCCAGTCCTTATCTTAATTTCAAGGCTAAACCTATATAGGCTCCATGTTTACACTGTAGACTGAATGTGTGCAGCCTCAAGTTCCTTTAGGGGTCTCTGTTTAAACTTTAAACAAAAAAAAGTTGGTACAAATATATTATTAAAAATATATATATTTAACCTTAAAATAATATTTGTACCAACATTTTGTGTGTGCGTGTTTTGTTTTTATAACTTACTTGTAATCTTTATTTTAATGGCAACAAGGGGGGCAGAATAAATAGATCTGTCACTTTTCTGCATTTTGCTGCATCCTCCTCCAGCACCTTTCTCTTTTTGTCTCCCTCTCTGTTTCTTTTACCTCGTCGGGAGACCCGAGTCGCTTCTCCTCAACTTCTTGCACGGCTCGCTCGTCGGGCGAGCTGCAGTCAACAGACACACGCCATCCCCCTTCCTCCTGGGACGGGTCTTAATCAAAATAAACCAATCATCTTTCCCTCCTCTCACACTGCTGGCCTGACTGCCTCTATTGGTTGTCCCAGCACTGGTCTGTTTATCTGATATTCGCACCACCGGTAGACTTTTTTTTTTTTTTTTTTTACAGACACGCAGGCTAGCAGGCCAATATTAGGCCGGCGCTTCGGGAATACTCCCAGTTCTCCCTATGGCCAGTCCGGGCCTGATTTCTACCCTCAAACTCAAAATGTAAGCCGGCCAAACTGGCAACACTGGCTGTACCCAGATTGATTAAGAGAGCGCGGGCGCGAGGTAGTCTACAGGTGACGTCATCTCTATCACTCCGGTCCTACTTGCATCATAAAAATAAATAAATCCTTGCAAGTAATTTAAGGAGATATGCATGCATGTAACCGAGTTTACACAGAATAAAAACTCATAGCCCCAGTTGGGCTAAAAAATGTACTACCTCATCAGATGAGGTTTCCTACTTTTTAAAGGCTTTAATTTGGCCTATTTTTTTTCCACCTTTAACTACCTTTTACAAATCCGCGGAAACCCTGACAAAAGAGTTACTAGGGACACGAGAGACAGGTTAAGCAACCGAAGAACATACTGTAGCATTCACAAGAGGAACACGAGGAGGGCTTGGAGATGCCAAGTGGGGTAAAGAACCAGGCGCCGAATTACTGCTGAGCCACTTCTTTTATCCTCCACTAACCTACTCACACCCCCTGTAGAAGACAACAAGTCGAACAACAACAACACCAGCCAGACAATCCCATTCCTGACACAAAATAAATCTCACAGGGACAATTTAAATCCGTAGTCACACACATATAGATTTACAGAATAACTGGGCTTCAGCTGTCCAATCACTGTTCTGTTCACACACTCACACCTTCACATTTCCAGACAAACTGTGATTGGAAGTACACAGGTGTGAGTATGTGTCATTAAGCATGTGTTTGTATGTTGCTTTTTTAGCTTTTATTTAGTGTTTACAAGTGACGACTGGGTTGAGAAAGGAGAGAAAAACACAGATATAAAGAAAGTGAAAAGAATCAGAGATGTATGTCACCTTCCAGTTGTCAGTGATTCACCCCCACTGCGACCCCCACACACACACACACACACAAACACATACGCTGACTGTGTTACCAATTTGTATTTTGGCTCCGACCTTTGAACCTTTTTTACAGTCTTGGTGCAATTTTCTCACAGACACCCAAATACACACCTAAAAGTAAAATCTGTGCTCATTCAGCTTCTCTTCGTGAGCTTCCATCTCAAGTGGTGGTGGGGGGGTTATTTTACACAAGACCTACTTTGCATATTCATTTTTTATGAATATTACTTAGCAGTGTAAACACCATGTCACGGTGACATTAGTAGGTCATCAACCTGTGGTTGCTGTGTACTTTACCCCAAGCTCAGCTAATGATGATTGGTTGAGACAATGCTGGTGAAGCAGAGTTCTAATTCTGTAGGCATTTGGCATGTTTATATGGTGACCTTATGACGGTTCTGTCTGAGGTACCAAAAATGTCCATTCTAGGTCAGTTTAAAGTCATTCATTTGTTCGAATGGCAGTCAATGTTTGGCTGAGTGTGTCATTTCAGACACAACTATCTAATGTTAGATTGTGAAAAGGTTCCATTTTGTCTCTCAAAATATTGAAAGGAGCAGTTATAAGGTGGCTTTAGGACACCAAAGTCAAGCTTTTGGGAAGGCCACCTTCATTTCAACTCTACAGAGTAGGGCTCTCCAACCCTGATCCTGGAGAGCCACTGTCCTGCATGTTTTAGATGCAATCCTGCTTCATCACAGTTGCATCAAATAATTCAGCACTTTCAAGTTTGGAAAAAGCCTGGTAACTAGCCTAATATTTGCTTCAGGTGTGTTGCCTCTAAAACCTGCAGGACGGTTGCTCTCGAGTACCAGGTCTGGAGATCACTGCTATAGAGAGTATGTATGCAGATCCGAAAAGATGTGTGAGAATATACGAAACAATGAGATGTGTGTAAAATATTCTTTTACAGAGGCTTTTAGGAAATTCAAATTTGATAATTCTGACTGACCTAAAACAATTGAACTTTGGTCTGATTGATTTAACTTTAAACAGTGAGAAGACAAAAGCTGTTTGTCTTTTTATTCAGGGTTTGTTTTAGTTGTACACCACAAAGCCTGAATGCATGTTAAATAATGAGCTTTCACTTATTGTAGTTCAAGTAGTTGAAATACACATAGTGTGTAATATTATTTGGATTATTGTGACATTTGAGCCATTGTGTAGCCCAGACAAAACAATGTTATTAAAGACGAAAGAAAAAAAAAAAAAATATATATATATATATATATTTTAATTCTGAGTAATACGTATGAAAACAGTCACTATCGTGGTATTTGTGTAATTATTACTTTATTGTTCTTAAAATAGTACCAGAAGATATCGTAATAACAATTTTGTATCCATATGGCTCCCACTGTGCGGTTACTAAAAAAATGGCTCACTACAAATTATGCAGATGTCTTAAGTAAAGGAAAATATTTCGAGCCTGTATCTAACTCATGATTATGGTTTAAAAACAATGAAAACCCAAAAATCTGTGTTTAAGAAAATTAGTATTTGGTTAACAAGCTGAATAGTAATAATATAATCACCTAATAAACTGATGATGGATTCCTTAACATTCTTTCTTTCTGGGTCAGACGGACTCAATAAAAGCGCAGTCTGTTGACTGAACACATTTCCAGAAGACAGCCACCGACATTCTCCACAATGAGGCTGAGTCACAGTCATTGCTAGGAGGCTGTCCAGTTAGCTGTATACAAGAATATTTACAAAAGGTTCAGTGGAAGGAAGAAAGTTTTACAAGGAGTGAAAGAGGCTAAAATCAGCACATCGAGCTTTAGTGCAGAGTAGGGATGCAACAATTAGCCAACATTATCGATAATGTCAACATAAAAATTCGTCGACAACTTTTTTTTTCACTATCACCTTCATGTATTTTACACTCAAAGAATGTCGGAGTCTTTTTTTTTGGCCCAAAAATGTGTTTTGTTGCAGCCCAATTTGCAACAGGAACTTTAGCATCCGCTTTTCGCTCGGGATTGGCAGAGGAGAGCACTCAGGTAAAACAATGGAGAAATAGCAACAGCAAGGAGAAAGATTGAGTAGCATTTCACAAAAAACCCCAAAGCCTAGAGGTCACTGACTTCACGGACACTTTTCTATTTAAATTAATAGAATTTATTTATATTGTGCCAGTTTACAATACATGTTGTCTCGAGGCACTTTACAAGAAAATAAGACAACTGGGGGTGTACATGATGCCTCCCACCAGTGACACGACCATTATGACCATTTCAAACATTGTGTTTAATACCCATTTATTTACAATATTTACAGCCTATATTAGAACTCTACTGTACTACTGAACTCTACATCTAAACCCACAGTTTGTAGACTGGCTTAGAACATTTCATTTCATTTAGTTTTTAGTTTAAGCTCTAATGCCGTGTTGTTTCCTATTATAATATGACAAAACAAATTACCAGACAATAAGGTATGTCTGTGGAGCGGTTCAAAACACTTCTGAAACATTATGCATTAAGGTAAAGGCATATCAAGGTACAATGTTACTAACGTTTGAGTTTAAAATACATTCACACAATTAGGATCCTTTGTTACAGGCCTGAACTGAAAATGCGTTCAATGCATTCTTCCATAGGTTACTTCGTATTGCTTTATTGGTCCCTGTAGTTCTTAGACTGTCATTTCTAGTTTTCCTAAATGCAGCACAACTGTAGTAACTTTTCTGTGTTGGTTCTTGATTATAGTGATTAGGCAACATTGTCCTGCATTAGAAGGAACCCAGGGCCAACCGAACCAGCATATGGTCTCACAAGGGGTCTGAGGATCTCATCTCAGTACCTAATGGCAGTCAGGCTACCTCTGGCGAGAACATGTAGGGCTGTGTGGCCCTCCAACGAAATGCCACCCCACACCATTAATGACCCACAACCAAACCGGTCATGCTGAAGGATGTTACAGGCAGAAGATTGTTCTCCACGGAGTCTCCAGACACTGTCACATCTGTCACATGTGCTCAGTGTTAACCTGCTTTTATCTGTGAAGTGTATAGGGCAGTTCACAGTAGCACGTTTAGAACAGAGTTTGGAGGTGGGGTTGTACCATATGTATTTGTTTATTCTTGCTTGTTTTTTTCTGCAGAAAAAACACAAAATGATGAAAAATGTACAGAAGAAAAGTAACGAAGCTTGGTGCACACCTGCAAGTCTAAATTAATCTTAACTGCATTAATTAACAGTGTTTAGCGTGTATATATATATATATATATATATATATATATATATATATATATATATATATATATATATATATATATATATGTGTGTGTGTGTGTGTAAAAATAATGCCCAACTCCATCAGCCTCCTGCCGAACATTCCGAATAAAGACAAAATAAAATGCGAATAAAAACGTACAGCATAAGAAGCGCTTAGATCTTTGTTAATATTCTGTACATAGGGTTATATTAAATTCTACCAAATTTTTTCTATTTTATGCCTAAAAATTTGCAAATATTTCACACTGTTGAGGTAATTTGTTGCAGTGAATGGCACAATTCTCCTGTCTTGTCCTTTTTCTTATAGAGAATTTGTTCTTATTACCTCATAGTAAATGCTAAATAAATTAATGAAGAAAAGAGATTAATCGATTAATCATAAAAACAGTCAACAGATTAGTGGATTATGAAAATAATCGTTAGTTGCAGCCCTAATGTTAATAATATTCGGTACATTAGCTGTTATTTACCATTACAGAGGTCAGACGTTTCCTGTAGTTTTTCACCAGGTTTTCACAAACTGCAGCAGGGATTTTGGATTTTTTTAGATTGTAATCAGCCTGTAGTGTTTTTCCACTTTAATTTGGTGTGTGACTCCAAATCCAGGGTTTAGTTCAGGAGAACGGTTAGGAATGGAAAGGGTTCAACTAATTATTTGCAGCAGTAACACACAGATAAATAATTGTGCATATATGTTACACAATAATGAACATTGACAACATTGCTTAAAAAGGTAGATTTTGTTTGACATTTCTCAAACTTAAACTCACTGAATCATTTTTACCAGTTTTTTTTAAACCAACATTGTTAAGCTCATTTTGCATGTTATGCTCTGTGCTGTTCACTGTACCTGGTTGTCTGAATGACCTATAGAAGTCATTTAGAGTTAATAGTGCTTTCTTTAGTTGCTGTTTGTATCTTCTTGCTAACTAAAACATGCATACAAAAGAATCCTGAAAGATTGTAGGCAAAAGTCGAAAATGGTCTAACTGTTCAGAAAGGACTTCCCTAAATCAAATCAATGGTGGCACATCGTCCTGAGGTAAGGGTCAACAGTACTCACAGTGGCTGGATCCGCTCCAGGGCCTCCCGGTCACCAGGAAGCCCCCGAACGGACGCTGCTGACCTCCCATCCCAGTCAGCGGCGGCTTCTCCGGTCCCAGCCCTGGAGGTTTGTGGTAATAGTCCATGCTCAGAAAAGAGCTCTGGCTTGGGCTGCTCGGGCCAGAGCTCAAAATCACAGCGTCCATGTTCTCGTACATCTCTGCGAGACAACGAACGGCTCCGTTTGATCTCTCTTTGAACCGAACCGTGAAGCCGCGGACAGATTCACGCGCGAGGAGAAACAGAAGACGAGGACGGAGGTTCACGGAGGGGGGGGAGGATTGCAGCCAGGTCCTGGTGACCTCTAGCCCCTCCAGGCTGGTAGGAAACCTAATTTGTCGTCGAGCTTTACCGTCTTGTCGCAGAAACCCCCTTCTCCCTACAGCAGCCACACGCCTCGCTGCTCTCACGGCGGATTAAACCGAGAAATCAGCGGCGCGACACAAATGATACATTATATCCCTCCACCGTCACATCAGTGACCTCGACTGTCGCTATTAGATACATATAGACAGGCAAGTCCATTTCCTTATTTTTCTACAGCATTGCGGTTTGTTCTTAAATCCCGTAAATATACATTATCTTTAAAGTAACACGGGGTCCAGCGGCTTTAGGTACTCCCGGCTAAACTCCGTCCGAAAGCTTGTAGCATTAAGAAATAAGGCAAAAAAAAACCCAGTCCGGACTGTTAACAACACGTCAGGCCCTGTAATATGACTTTAAAGCCACCTAGGAAAGTATCCTTGAAAGGAGGTGAAATAAGACGTCGAATCTCCGGGGATGTCGGCGCAATGCTTGTTGCTCCCAGCACAATTCCGACAGCATCTGTTAAACCCAGTTTGTCCTGTGATAACCTCTGCACTGCACCCGCTGGCCTCGTTCTCTCTGCTCTTCTGTTTATGAGCGAGCCAGTCTTTGGAACAGCGCCACCCACAGGCCAGTCTGCGGAACAGCGCCACCCAACATAATGACATTCATACATTTGGTAAGGCAGCTAAGAAAAGCCCTGACAGAACAATCAAGGCATTTCAGTTGTTCCAATCCAGATAGAACTGACTCTTTTCACCTGATCGTATCTAAATCCCCTCTTTTGTCACAGCAATCCTCATTTATTGAATCTATTCTGACAAACCTTAATGTTCCAGAACCAGCCGCCCAATCCTACTTATCAATACAAGATTTTGGTGGCCCAGTATTCATAAAGATGTCAAAGCATGTCCAACCTGTTGAATTACTCCAACCCATCATTCCCACTCAAACCTGGTCAAATATCCTTATAGACTTAGTCTAGACTCTAGACTAGACTACCTTCACTATTTCATTTTCTTCCTCATGAAAAATCCTCTCTAATGGTGGCCCTCTGTTCATCACTTGCACCTGTTTTGCTCAACACTCACTGCAAAGGTCGATCTCATATGCTGGATTCATCCAAATCCAAATGTACAAACAGAATGTATGAATCAAAACTGGAAGCTCCCCGAAGCTATCAACTATATCAATTTCCTTTGTATAATAAGGAAATCCCACTCATCTCAGTTCAATGACAAGGACATCTGGACCAAAACCTCCTCAATTTACACTGGAAAAAAACCAAGATTCACTAGTTACAAAAGAATCACACGAACGTTTGCAAATCTTAAAAGGTGTAATTTGCTTCTGTGACATCAGTGACTGTTGGGCCTTGCCTTTGGATCACGCTTTTTTGGTTTTTATATTGTCTTGAGAGACTTGAATCATTTAATAAGCAGCTGAAGACTTTCTTATTCAAATCAAGAACCTGCTGTGTCTTAAAATATACAGTATTTCCTTAACTTAAGGTGCTGAATGAAACAGATGTATAAACGTGACACTGTTTTTAATTACTAATATAAAAAATGACTGGTGTAAATTCATTTAGTTTTATAAGAATAAAACTCAGTTCGACTATTCCAGATGAGTTAAGTTTAAAATAAAAAATAATGTATTTTTTAAAAACCTGTTTAGTTTGAAATAGGGGAGTGCCTGTGGTGACAAAGGCATCTTTGTTCCAGAGTAACGAAGATGACTTCTCTGCCTCAGAACGGTAATATAAGCTGCAGAGAAGATTTTTTTCAGAACTTCTTTCAAGCACAAGCTGGCTAACAGAGAGTCTGCTCAGAAAAGCGCTGTGTTATTCACCATCACAAGGTAGTGTATTCGGCTATGCATGTAAAATATTTGGTAAGATTAAAGAGAAGTTTCCATTTGCTAGCAATGTAAGTTATTCTAACTCGAACAATGCCTGCAAACAAATAGCAGGACCTAAAAGTAGTGACCATGATTGTTAACTTGTATACATCGATCAGACACCTGGGAGAGGGATAGTGGACTCCAAATTGAAATTACGAGTTTATTGAATAGAGCCAATTTTGGAAACAGGTTCCACAGCGAGTTTTTCCTGTAGTAAGATATTTGAGTAAGGACTTTCTTTTTGGGTGGTAGTCACAAGTTTGGTGACCCAAATAATGGTAACTATTTGGGTTGCATGGAGCTAATCGGTCTGTTTGATCCATTTCTGATAGGTCATGTTGAAAAAATTTCTGGCAAAGGGACTCCAACGTACTTTTCCTTGAATATTTGTATAGAATTATTTTAGCATATTGGGGAGAAGGTCCTGGATTAAAAAATATCCATAGAATAAAGCTAACCCAGTATTTTTCAGTGGGTGAGGATTCAACTCCAGATAACACACATGTGGACCAGTTTACTGTCCTTGAGTGGTTTGTGTCACCAGATGGCAGAATTTAAAGGTGTTTTGTAGAGTTCTTGCCTGTTACAAGCCAGACTGGCAAAGCAATGCTCAATTAAATTATTTGTGTTTTAGGGGATATCAGCATTAACATTAAGAACTGTCGAGGACAATGTTTTTGACAATGCCAGCAAAATGTTGGATTTCACAAATCAAAGAACTGACCTCAATGGAAGGATACTATGAATACCATGAGCAGAACATACATTTAATCCGTATTGGGTCAACAATGTGAGCTACCGTTGAGACAGTGACGAGTTTTCAACTATTCAACTTTTCCTCAAAAAGCAATTTACGCTTTACACTCCTAAGACAGCAGTCTAACACTGTTGTGTATGAAAACTTTGGGAATTTATACAGATTGTCCCCTATAATCCTCCAAGACCTCTGCTTAGCAGGATTGAAAGTACAAAAGAAATAGCTCAGTGACTTGGAGGACACCTTTATGGAGGAAGTAATGCACTTCTAGTAGCAGGTCATTACTGGAGTTATCGCAGTTTTTGGTAAGAAACTCCAAACAGTGTTTCCCAACACAGACATAGCTCTTTTGCTGTTCCTGACTGGACCACTGACAAACATAAATGGAGAGGGTTCTTCTATAAACATGGTCCACCGAAGGGTCTGTAACCTCACACTGATGTTCATTGAGCGTGACAGTCTTTGTGAATTGGATTTTATGCACATATAGAAAGTTGTTTTTATTTTCTAAGAAAGTCAGGTGCAAGACCTTCGAAATGAACAAGTCAGATAATTCTCTATTGATTTCGGTACCCTTGTTTAAGATTTTGCATAGTCACTTTTTTTTTTAATACAGTCAAATAGTTAAACATTTATTAGGTGTTCTGGCTTATGGAGAGGCCAACCCTGTTCAAAGTGTGTACATATTTTTTTATGCATGTTTTAATGCAGCTGTTTTTCAGTTAATTTAGAAATAATTTAAGTATTTCTAATTATCTTCATATTCATCCGTCTTTTTGTGATGTGCAATTTGAATCTATAGAACCCTAACTTATATACACTAATTACGTGGCATTGTTGTGTGGTTGTGGAGGGAACCAAAAAATCTCAGCCAGGCCCAGGGTCTTTTGGGTAGTTGAAGGGGTTCTGTGTGCTCTTTATATGCATGCAAGTATGTACAACAAGCAATGTGAGCAAGTTCAGTAGGACAACAGCTTGCTAAAATCTTTCCCAAGGTGATTATCCAACCTAAAGGCTCCCCAAGGACAGAGAATGTCTACAGACTGATATGTGGTTCGCTGCATTTATGTTTATAACTCCCACCAACCTCCAACAAACTAACATCAGAACGAAAAGATAGATAAAAAGAAAAGGGTTGATTCATTATTGAGGAGTGTTTAGGCTTGGTTTTTGCCATGCTTATTTTCCTGTCGTTATTTTATCCTTTTTGATCTATGTACATGGACTTAACACTTATCCAAGAAAACCTGCTTGTGTCACAATAATATTGACAGCAAAACACACCTATCCATTCATACGTTCTTTGTAACTGCTCATTCTTGCAAGGTCAAAGGATAGTGGCTCGGATAGTCCCGCTGTCAGTTAGCACAGCTTCTGATATATGAACTTTAAACGTGGGGCTTTTTCAGCTCTGTCTGGGTCAAGTTTTATGCTGCAGTGTTTGGTTCCTTTGGCTGGCACCTGCAGTTATTGTAGTTGTTTTTATCTTGTCCTTCAGGTCCACAGCAGTGGGCATTATATCTAATGCTGAAATAAGAATTTGAAAATCAACTTTCCTCTGGGGTCAAAGCTAATGCCTTCAGTTATAGTAAAGACACTAGGTTAAAAATAGACTGGAATCACAACTACTATGACAAAACAGGCCTCTCTTCCACAGAGAAGGAGGCCAGGACCTCTCCCTGATACCCTTCCAGTGAAGTACCTTGATTCAACATTTTTATTTGAATTCACACAGCGAAACTCCTACTGGTATAAATTCTATTTATACCAGCTTCCCTGTTTCACCATTGTTCAGTCCAATATGGCTGGAGCCTCATCATGATTGTCAAATGTTGACCTTGTCAAACTGCAAAACCCATAAAGGACCAAAAACACATTGCTAAAAGTTGTACAGAATTACATTTTACTCCAGCTGTCTATAAATAGCAGTGAGATTTGGCATTCGCAAATTAAATCAATTAAAGTGTTCCTTTATCTACCTTTCAGTATTCCTTTTTTCTCTGTCTTAATTATTCTTTTTTTCACTTATGTGTTTCTATCATTGGTCCTCTTTATATTTCTTCTTTCTCAGCCTCTCACTTAAATGTTGTAGCAGTAAGTGCCTTTTAAAAATGAAAGGAGTTAATGGCTTCAATGATGGGGCCCAAATGCGTTACCGATGTAATGCATTTGGGCTAATTGCCTTGGCAAGATGACAAATACTAACCATAAAGCATGAATTACTATCTGTGATTCATGCGGACTGCTCAGACACATGCTTTATATATTTAACAGATATAGAGCTCAGATGGAAAAGCTAAAAAGTCAGTCAACATGAATATGTGTAAAATAATCTATGTAACCAACTTAATAAAGAAGATGTTGTGAGAAATGTGAAAGAAAAAGGACAAGGATTCAAGTAACCTGAGCTACTTCAATTATAGGATTGATGTAAAGCTTATTTCTGAAGAAATGTATATGCAGTTTGATGCATGTATCCTAACCCTCTGGATGCAAAAGTAAAAAAATAAAAAACATCCTAAACATACAAATGCATAGAATGGCTGTGAAAAGTACAAAACCCATGAAGGTGAGACATTTGCGCACCTTTGATGATCATATTTCACTAGTAAGCTTTTGATCCACTGGATTTGCTTACTGACTATTCCTGTGAAAGCGGTATAGAATGGGCTTCTGGTTAATTTGAGCAAATTATCTAATTCCAAATTTACCTTTTTTATTTTAGCCCATGGTCTGTTGTAAAATATCAATTAGCTTAAAAAAAAGATTATTTTACAAGTTTGAAGATTCATTAAAAATGTAACTGTGGAGGTCCCACCAGCTAATTCACAGTGTTAGTATTTAAACATTTTGTTTTACACAGTATGTTAGTTTTGTCAGCACATTTTATGATTTAAGGTAGTTTACTAAAATGGGTGCACACATTTGGTAAACACCCTATGTCGTTGTAGATTGTTAACTGCTTCTTTTTTGCTGAGTTTGAAGGAACTAGCTAGGCAGATCAAATCTGATGAAACACCAGGAAGTGGGGGAATCCATCAGCCTGCTGAAACTGGGGGGACTTGGTTCTGAGAAGCTGTCTAACTCTTAAAGATCAACTGTTTAAAAGCAATGCTGGTGTTACGTTGTCTTAGTGTTTTCATATTTGTGTTGTAGGTGTAATTTGTAAGGTTTAAGTTAGTTGTTAAGATTTATTTGTTTTTTTAGTTTTTTTTATTTCCTCTCCCCTCCCCATCATTGTAGTTTGTAGGCTAACCTGTGTGAATAAATTCTCCTGTGTCTTTATTTTGTTTGTTATCCTTAGTTAGCTTTGGCTTAGTTGACATTTTCTTTTCACACCATCTTTTCTGGATTTTGAATGTTGTTTTTGATGGATTTCTATTAATATATTTGTGAAAAATAAATTGAAATTATTTTGTTGTAATCTATGTCCTTCACTTTACTGCTTTGTCTCTAACAGTGAGAGTAGTTACTTTCCTTCATCAAGATGAAGAGAGTGGTGGATGGGAAGTCGCAACAAAGAGATAAATCTCAATTGAAAAATGGGCCACTAGATAGAAAAAGATGATTAAAGTGACATTCAGTCATTAGGCAGCTCAGCTCTTTACGGTTAGAGAAAATGTACTGTAGCAGTTAGGATTTAACATGCACTAATGTGGTAATTCCCATTCTGGTGGGATAGCAACCTTTAAGCAATGTCTCACATCAATATTCAGCATGTGTTGAGCCTTGCTATACTTTCTCCCTGTATTCCCACATCAAACAGCACTTAATCTTTACCCAAAGTCACGTGGCCATTTTTCAATCTTACTGTGTCTCTACATTTACCGTGATCTTAATAACATTCCTATTTATGTTCCTTTTGTTGTTTATTTTATCCTAGCTCTCTCTTGTGCATTATAAACCTAACTATTTCTTTTAATAGCAAGTTTCATAGGTTTGTTTGTCTTTCAATAGTGGAATGTTCTATTGGTGTGTAGATCTTGCTGGTAATATGTTGGAGTCAAAAGCAATAAAAAAAATAGAACAACACAGCTGCTTTACCAGAACAAACATGACATACCTGAAACCAACTTATTCCAATCAAAAACACACAAAACTAAACTAAAAAAATGTCAATAAATTATGCTTTATTCAAATTACATAATTTAGTTCAAAAAGCAAAATAAAAGAAAGCAAATAACTCAATAATTTTCTTTTTTGAACATTTCAATAACCATCAGTATGTGGAGCTGGAGGTCCTCCTCTCAAACAGGTGTGCAGGAACAGATCATCATGCCACCAGAGTGAGGACAAGAGCATGTGATTACCGGGTTCACGTTAAGTAAGTGTTGATCCTCCATGTTTCCAGTTTTCTCTATGCTCACTCAGTGTTTCCCTGTGCTATTTCGTCAAGGTTACCTTCTGTGAAGCTTACTCTGGATTCAACTTCTGAGCTTTTGAGGATCTCCTCAGTCTCCTAGCAATAATACTTCACTTCCTCCACCTTTTCATCCATAATCATTTATCTTTATCACTCTTCTTCTTTCATCTGCGTTAGAGTTCCCTGGTCTCCAGCAACCCTGCATCCTTCAGCCCTTGTAAGATAAAACTTTTTAAAACTGTTCCTGTCGTCTGAGAGTGTTAAAAATGTTATGAAAATCGTGACATCTAACTCGTAGTTCTTCCACATTATTACTCAGTGTGTTTAATGTGTGGAAAACAGACCCTTTGGGAGAGGTGTGTGTCAGCTGTCAGCTGTCTGTCCAGATTATTTCCAGCTGTAGTAGCCTCTTTTTGGGGGGGGCTTTATTTGGTATAGAACAACAGATTTGCTTTGAAAGTCTGTCAATCAATGTCCAATTCCAATAAAGTGTCACAGAAACACAAACTTGTAAGAAAGGCCTGATTTGAGCCACTGGATTGTTTAAGTGGTATGTTGCATGACTTCCAATTGGAAAGTCAGGGGTTCAAATCCAGCCCATGGCAAAATACCACAGCATCCAGTGTGGGTCCTTAGGCATGACCCTTTGCACTACTGCCTACCTGGCACCTGCAAAAATGGCTGCCTCGGTGCGGTTTACACCAAAAAACAATTTCCTATGGGATCAATAAAGTATACATTATTATTATTATTAAATAAAAGCTCTTCCTCCCTTAGGACTTAGGAATCCTCAAGGAATTCCCACTATGTTACAAGGAAAACGTGAAATTCTGTTCTAGGTTCAAGAGTGTTGCAAATTGCACAATTTGAGGGAACTAGTGTTGTGCCAAGAAGCAATTCAATCAATATCCCAACACGTTTTTAATGTAATGTAATGCAGATGTGCACAGTGCCCCCTACCGAACAATAGGGGTAGCTCGGTCAGCAGGGAGCTGAAGAAGAGTGAATACTGACTGACATCACTCTGCTGTGCATCACTCTGCTTTTTTAAGGGCAGTACTATTTAATTAAGATTCAAAACGAAGAAAATAACAAAAAATGGAAGCTTTTTGAATGGCTATTATAACAAAATCTCTGAATAACTAAATTGAAACCTAAAATTTTATCTGTGCCATTCATCCTTAAACCACTGGGTTGCAAGTTCAAATCCTTGCTGTGTCAATTACAGCTGTTATGACCTACTGCAAAACACTCCACATCCTTGCCATCTTGTGCTTGTCTGTGGTCTTGTGTGGCAGCCTCACTTCTTCTCCAGGGCTACAACAGTTTGCAAACATCAGTGTGTGAATGAGTAATGCAAGTATTTAGGCCTACATATACATTTTTATGGAATAGGAGTACAATGGAAAAATATATTTCTTCAACTAAACTTTTCCTGTATTGTAAGTTCAACCCTCTTGAACTCTGTCGATTTTTAAGTTTTTCATAGTGTTAGTTAACAGATAATTTCAAATCAACAATGTTTACAGGGGAAACACTTAAGTAATATTTTTTGTTATATATTAATATTACCAAAACAATGCTCATTTGCTGCAAAATCAACTAAAAAGTTACAATGCTTATTTAAAACAGAGCCACGGCAAAACCAATAATAAAAAAATATGTGAACTAAAAAGTATGTCGAAATTCTTTGTTCAACATAAAATAAAATGATGAAGAAAAAAAAAAACTCCAAACCAAACCCCAATCTAAAGTTAGGATACCTTACCTCTCAGTATTCTTTTATTTTATTTTTTGGCTGCACAGATGTAGCTTAAATATTAGAATTATTTTAAACTCTCTTTTTGCGCTTTTGAACAGCTGAACCCAGAATTTCTTTTAGAAGCGACCATGTAATAAAATCTTTTGTTAAGTATCTTTCTGTCCAGTGTTTGGATCTAAAGTCCCACTAGCTTTCTTCCAGAATGGTGGTAAGTTTTAAAGTTTGATTTTAGCGGAGCAACAACAACTTTTATAAAAGTTTTTTTCACTCACCTTAATTATTTCTAACATAAGTAGAGGATGGTAGGGTGCAATATGCGCTGGAAGTGGAGAATGCACTTCTTTCCTTCGCACAGTATAGTCTCCTAAAGAGATTACAACGTGCAATGTAGGCTCAAGTAGGAACAAACCATTTTATGCATTTTCTCTTTCTTTCTGGAGACCCTGTTGGTAAGGGATCAGAGCAAGGGACCTTAAACGGTTAAACAACCTGATAAGGACGGCTTGGTCTGTTCTGGGGAGTAATCTCTGGAGATGACGACAAAAAGAAGGATTTTACATAAAATCATGCTAATTATGGACAACCCTGAACATTTCCTTCATGACACTATTATTGGAAAACACAGTATCTTCAGCCAGAGGCTTCCTCTGCTTAGTTGTAAAACAGAAGATCTTCCCTGTTTAAAGATATTACCCTTTGTAATAACTACGTAGTTAAATGAGTTACTCCAACAACATTTAATTGCCCTTTAAGATAAATGATGTATTTTTGATTTTGATTTAGAATTTTTTTGATCCTTTCAGGTTTCCGACCCCTAAGTTGGCTTCCTTAATATTATTAATAATATTATTAAACATATTTGGAAAACAAAAACAAAAAAACAATCCTGAACATAGCAAATGCAGCTGTGAAGGAACAATGGGACCACCGGACTGACGATACAATGTAAAATTTGGACACACACATTTTTTTACTGGTCTCTTATGATGATTATGTTTTGCAGGTCTTCAAAGCAAAAACTCTTTTGAGTAGAATGTATGTTTATGGGACACTATGCACTGGGTTTTGCCGATGAAAGTTGTCTGGATTCAGTGCTGCAAAACAATGAAGAAAACATGTTAATTGAGTCTAAAACAATGCTCTAACAGGATTTTTCTTAGCACAAAATAATAACAATTGTAATCATTATTATCAATAACAGCAAAAAGTTAAATTTTGTAAGAATGATGAGCGAACATTAAACATAATTATATGTTATTGAAATACTCCTACTACCAATAATCGACCTTCTCTTTGAAGAGGAATTAATTCTATTTAAAGGCATATATGTGTACCTTGAGATCCCAGATCACCATGGTTCCATCCAGCCCGACACTGCTGTACTTCTGCACTTTGGCCTTGTCCCCTGATACAATGCATAGTTGCCTACAGAACAAAGCATTTCATACTTGTAAGAAGCAGTCTCAAACATCAAGTCAGTTTTTTATCCCAAACAGTGAGATTAAAATCCCCATAACAAAAAAACATGAAAATGAACTAATGCTGCTTATAACTCTGGCATAAAACTGTAATAATTTTGCCAATCGCTCAAGACAGAAGGTGGCTTACACACGATTTTGGATCTGCTGGTGGTTTTTTCTCGATGAATGGAAGTTGTAATTATCACTACTTGCCTGTTAAGTTCAAGTCAATGCTTTTGTTTTTACTACTGTTAACATGTAACTGAGCTTAGCTGCTATGTTTAATAACTAGAATCAGTGTATATTGTGTGGAGTTGAATATGACTTTTTAAACTAAATTATTTGTAAGGTGCTTTGAAATGCTGATAATGCATTTATAGAGAAGCATTGTCTCCTACATGATGCTGTTCTGATGAAGAGCTTCTAACTCATTGTTGTCCTCCTCGGTGGCTTTCTTGTCCAGGTTGCGAAAGTGCTGCATGGCTGACAAACTGCCCTTGGATGTTTGCTTTGAGATATCCAGCTTCTTCACAAACTCCAAGGCACCCGGACCTTTATAGGAGAACTGGTATGGGCAACAATTATGTCCCTGACATAAGCAGAAAAGGGTAAACAGCATTAAAGATAAAGTCAACAGTGCTGATAAGTTTGTGTACATAATGCAATCTTAAAGCTTTCACTGATCGGGGGGAAATTAATGAAAATGGGCTTGATAACATCTATTTTCAATAAATATGAAACTTAGATTTATCCTTTATTCAATAAAATTAGATACAAATATCATAAATATTCAAACATGCGTTCTGATGAGGCTCTTTCGTCAGAGTAAAAGTACGCTTTAAAAATAAGCAGGTGTGAGACAACTTCCAAAGTTCCAACTTTCTGCTTTCGCTATATCTAAATGTGTTTTTATTAGAATAATGTGATATGCAAATATTAAAGTAGTTTTTATATTATGTGGGGTGAAAAATAATCATGGTTAACAGAAATAGCCTATCTATGTATTTGATCTATATAATTTGCTTCATCAATAAATGAAGTTGCTGAAATAATTTTGTTATATTAAAATATTGTCAATCATTTAATATGAGTGTATATTATGTAAAAATAATATAACTCTGTCAATGTATATGCATGTTGATAGTGTGCTTTAACACGTCAAGGTATATTTTTTATCGATCAGCCTTAATTAGAAGAGCTAACGTTGCTAAAGTCAGTTAAGTGGTTTGTAGTGAACATGCTTTGTGGGTTAAACCAATCAGAAGGCTCTTGATTTAAATTGTTTAATTGTGTGAATTTTTTGCAAAACCAAAATTTACTAAAATAATTTTTAAAAGTTCTCATACAATAATTAATGAATTTCAAAATATTCATTACACTCTCATTATGTAAATACATTAAATAATTTGAGTGGGTTGGATTTTTCTATGTTTAGTAATATGTGTAGCGTAGAGCATGTAAAGTTATAATAGTTTTCTTCTCTGTGCACAGCTGCTCAGAAAACACATTCATCAACTATTTTGAAATAGCTCTTTACTCTATATGGTTGTGCTTAAACGCATTCTGTCAAAAAACTCAATGTATTGCTAACACATGGCTAGAATTCTGTCCCCTGCCATTTGCTGTTGTCTGACACTCATGTCACCTCTGTTTATGTGTAATGAATACTTCACTAATAAAAAGCCAGAAGGGAACTAGGAACATTGAAAAAGCTGGCCTAGATTTCTGTTGAGGGCTAAACTCAAGAATCTAGACCGAGCTCTTCCATTGCGCAAGTAATTATGAGCCGGTGTGTTTTCTTTTTCACTCATTTATGCTTTTTGGTAAAACAGCAAGGGTTTTTGTTTTAATCCAAACGGTAATTTCACTAGGAAATTAGATTATTACAATTTTAAGTCTCCTCTTATCAAAAATTAACACTCCACCACCACTTTGCTTGGTCTCTATCTCTTCTGAACAGATTGTACCTTAGCATTTTAATAGCAACATTTGATGAGGAAGGAGATAAAAATGTCTCTGTCTGTCCTAGAATATCAATATTTGAATTACATAGTAAATATTCTAGTTGCTCATAATTATTATTTAGTATAGCTTCATCCGGGTATTGTTGGCGCTCTGCACCTAAGTTCACCATTCAAGTTAATTTAAAGGCAAAACGTTTGCAGCTTTTATTGGGGTGCATCTCCTAATCTGTTTTTAGAGATACATTATTGACAAATGAAACAAACATCCCAGCATATTTGTAAGCCAATTTGCTTGGATGGGATGTTGATGCTTTTCTTTAAACAAACACATCTTATTTTCCTCATTATCACCTCATAGAATTTATTTAGCATAATTCTGCCTATTTTCTGTTTGTATATGTCCAGTGGTAACATATACAAAATAGCAAAAATACATTTGTGACCCAAAAAAGTGCAGAAGTGTTATTTACCGCAGCTACAATCTCAGTAGGGCTCACAAAAAGGACAGTCAGGAGGGGCAGAAGGTCTGTGGTGAGCTGGATTACCCTGAGCATAAGTAAAGGATATGCTGTAAGATTTAACCATGATACAGAATAAAGAAAGCATGATTTAACTTTCATTTGCTTGTAGCTTTTGTTGTTGGCAGCTGTACTCACTCCTTCCCCTGTGCTGCATCAGCCACAGTGATAGTGCTGTTGTGGGCTACCCAGGCCAACTGGTCCCCATTATGGGAGAAGGAGACACTGTGGACCCACCCACCACAGTCTTTATGTTCCAGGAGCAGCTCACCAAAAGGCATCTTGGCTCCCCATGCTGTGGGACCAGGCTTGTCCTCAATGTCCTTGATGTAGGTTGAGAAAATTCTGAGGAGCAAAGAGAGCTACTACAGCATTTGAGCTCCAAGACACTGAGTTTCACCAGTTACACTGATATGATTTGATGAAAGAACCAACACTTTGTGTTAAAACAGACACCAATGTAGTAGGTTTTAGTAAAATTAAAGGCATAGGAGAGGATCTTCAGCTCATTCTCATTTTCGCAACACTGCGCATGCGCCACCTCATATCCAGTAACGCCCCCTGATATCGTGAGCGCGCACGTCCTCAGCACATGCAGTCTGTTTACATCTGCGGGACCACAGCTCTGGCACCTCATCAGACTTATTACATAGAATGTATTGCTTTTACAGCAATGAATTAGCTACCAAAAGGTTATTTGTTTAGGAAAGCGCTTGTACAAGAACATTTGACAGTAATTAATGATTATCAGGGATAAATACAGTAATCACGCCATTGGGTAGTAATTTCACATAAAGGCTGCACAGCTAGCGTATTCTGAAGGACCCTGCGTAGCGATTACAACACTTGTGTCAAATCAAAACAAATCCTTCTAAATGAGCAGGTATAAGCACAGTACATGTCTAGCAGAAACTCCATGACGAGTTCATCGGTTTTGAATCTCTTTTTGGCTTTCAATGCCTGCCACCGCACAAGCAGTAATATCCGAGTCAAACTCGTTTTTTGCTCATCTCTGCAGCCATCTTTCTTTTCTTCTCAGCGACTTCAAATACGGTATTTTTCTTGGGAGCTTAAATTTTCGCTGCCGTACGGTGAGAACCTCTCTTTAATGGTGAATGATGTGTCTTGTCAGTCCCGTTTTACTTCCTAAACAACAATCTGCGCATGCGAATTCAAACATGAGGGCGCGTTGTACGGGTCAGGTGGGTCGGGACATAAGTGATATACGTCATCGCGTAAATTTTATTTCCGCATTGACAGCCAGTTATTTTTCACCACCGGTCGTTTTTGATTGGCTGTCATTTTCAATGGGATTTTCCATTGAAATGTTTCTGTTGAAAAGATCCTGTCCTATACTTTTAAGACAAGTTGTAACATTAATATTGTCACAAAAAAAACAAAATACTTTTTGCTTCCTAGCTAAACTAAAAAAAAAGAATTTGGTATTACCTGCAGTGAAGATCTGCCGACCCAGCTGCCAGCAGGATGTTGTTGGGATGCCAGTCTAGGCTCAGAACTGTTGAACGAATGGATTTCTTAATGTGCTTGCTCAACCACCTAAGACAGAAAAAAAAGCCTGTGTTGGATCTTTTGAAAACTTCCTACAATCTGCACATCATAAAGTTTGACACAATTAAATAAGAGTACATCGTTTAAATGTTTTATTCAGTTCCAACCACAACTTTTTATGTATTAAATATACATAAATATGAAGTAGAGGTGTATTGCAACAGGAATACAACAGTGTTTAATGTATGTAATTATTTATGATTATTATTAATCCATCCACCCATCCATCCATCAATCCACCCATCGTCCTCATCTTATCCTAGGTTTAGGTCAATAAGGGAGACCCAGACTTCTTTCTTCCCAGCCACCTGGGAAAGCCCATCTGGAGGGAATTTCCAGGCACCTCCAGACCAGCAGAGGAATGTCTTGGGTCTTTCCCCATGGTCTCAGCATGGTTTGACATGCCCAGAACACCTCACAAGGGAGGTGCCCAGGGAGCCATCCTAATCAGATGCTTAATCCACTTCAACTGGCTCCTCTCAACGTGGAGAAGCAGTGGCTCTTCTATGAGTACCTCCCAGATGGTTGAGTCTCTGATGCAGCATCAATCTATGTTTTGGTCTCCTGCTATATATTTCCCTAAAATAAAGACCCCAAGATACTTGAACTACTCCACTTGAAGCAGGACGTCCCCACTGACCAAGAGAAGGCACTCAACCCTTTTCCAAATCAAGACCATGGCTTCAGATTTACAGACATTGATTCTCATCCCCGGGACTTCACACGTTGTTTAGGCTGCAAACAGTGGAAACTGTAGATCCAGAGCTGATCAAACTAATAGGAACATATCATCTGCAATAAGCAAAGATGCAATCCTAAGGCCACCAAAACGGGTTCACTTAACACCTTTGCTGTCCTTGAAAGTTACCAAGCTCTGACAACAGTCATGCAGGGACCGAACACTCTGTATAAATGGTCCTTGGACCCCATACTCCTGCTGAACATCCCACAGGATTCACAGAGAGACACATTCGAACGCCCTCTCCAACTACACAAAGTAGACTGGTTGATCAAACTCCCATGAACTATCCAGAACCCTGCTAAGGATGAAGAGCAAAAGTTGTTGAACATATTCCTTCCAATCCAGCTGGTTAAAAGAAAATTTTGCATGTGTGTGCAAAGATGTTTTTATATATGTATATATACTGTGCTTCACAGAGACCTGGTTCACGGATTCCGTCACGGACAGCGCGCACCACCTGCACGGCTTTCATCTCCATCGAGCGGACCGCGACACAGAGCTTTCCGGGCAAAAAAAACGGTGGCGGAATTAGTTTTTATATCAACCAAGGCTGGTCTACAGATGTGACAGTGTTAATGAGACCATGCAGCCCTAATCTGGAATCGCTTTTCTTGAACTGTAGACCGTTTTATTGTCCGCGGGAGTTTTCATCCGTTGTGCTTGTTGCTGTTTACATTCCACCTCAAGCGTGCACGAGTGAGGCACTGAGCGCACTCGCTGATCAGATCCTCAGCGTGGAGAACCAACACACGGACTCTGTTTTTATCATCTTAGGGGACTTTAACAGAGCAAAACTTGACAACAAACTACCTAAATACAGACAGCATGTTACCTGCCCCACCAGGGAGAGCAACATTTTAGATCACTGTTACACTGTTTTTAAAGGTGCTTATCGCTCTGTCCCCCGTGCAGCACTGGGACTATCTGACCACTGTTTAGTTTATCTACTTTCGACCTACAGACAGAAGCTCAAATGTGCCAAACCTGTGGTCAGCTCGGTGAAAAAATTGACTGATGAGGCAAAAGAAAGGCTTCGGGACTGCATGGTTTTAACAGACTGGTGTGTTTTTGGTGATGCCACAAGCAACCTGGATGAATACACGGACACTGTGACATCTTACATCAGCTTTTGTGAAGACATCTGTGTTCCCACCAGGACTCACATTAAACAATGACAAGCACTGGTTTAATGCCAAATTGAAACACCTGCGCCGGTCTAAGGAGGTAGCATATAGAAGTGGGGATTGGGCGCTGTACAACCAGGCAAGGAACACCCTAACTAAAGAGATCAAAGCTGCAAAGAAAAACCACTCCAACAAGCTAAGCAGCATGATGTCCAGTAACGAGCCAGCAACTGCCTGGAGATTTCTCCAGAACATCATCAGCTACAAAAGGCCACCTACACAGACAATGGGAGATCGTCTACTGGCTGACGACCTTAACAGATTCTACTGCAGGTTTGAACAGCCCAGAAACAAGCTCCCATCCAACACCACTTCACACACATCTGACTATCAGCCACCCATCCAGCCTGCCCTGAAGATCTGCGAGGAAGACGTAATGAGACTTTATAAAAAACAGAAAGTCAAGAAGGCCCCAGGTCCTGATGGAATCTCTCCCTCCTGCCTGAGGACCTGTGCAGACCAGCTTGCACCTGTCTTTACTAAGATCTTCAACAGTTCACTGGAGCTCCACAATAAGCCGCTCCACATTCCGATTGAGCTATCCAGCCGCTCATCCACCGGTCACCAGACTTCCTATCTGAAGGTCATGGGTTTGAATCCAGCCCAGGTCAAAATACACCACAGCATCCAGTGTGGGTCCTTAGGCAAGACCCTTTGCGCTACTGCCTACCTGGCGCCTGCAAAATGGCTGCCTCGGTGTGGTGTACACCTAAAACAATTTCATGCGTGATCAATAAAGTATACATTATTATTATTATTATCATTCCTAAAAAGACAACTACCACAGGACTAAATGACTACAGACCTGTAGCCCTGACCTCTGTGGTCATGAAGTCCTTTGAAAGACTGGTTCTCAACCACATTAAGGAAATCACGGACTCCCTGCTAGAGCCCCTGCAATTTGCCTATCGGGCCAAATGTTCGGTGGACAATGCAGTGAACATGGGTCTCCACTTCATCCTCCAACACCTTGAACACCCAGGAACTTATACAAGAATTCTGTTCCTGGATTTCAGCTCAGCCTTCAACACAATTATTCCAGGACAATTACACAGCAAACTTACTGAACTCAGCGTAGCAGCCTCCACCTGCCAGTGGATAACTGACTTTCTTACTGGGAGAAAACAGCAGGTGAGGCTGGGAAAGTGTACTTCAGTGACCCGAAACATCAGCACGGGTGCTCCACAGGGTTGTGTACTCTCCCCACTGCTCTTCTCGCTGTACACAAATGACTGTACCTCCATGGACCCCTCTGTTAAAATCCTGAAGTTTGCAGATGACACAACAGTCATTGGTCTCATCAATGACAGTGATGAGTCTGCTTACAGACGGGTGGTTGATCAGGTTGTCCTCTGGAGCAGCCAGAACAATCTGGAGCTGAACACCGCAAAAACAGTGGAGATGACCGTGGACTTGCCAGCACTCACCATCCTAGACAAGGACCTGAAGTGGGACAGCAACATCAACTCCATCATCAAGAGGCCTCAACAGAGGATGTACTTTCTGTACCAGCTTAGGAAGTTCAACCTAGCCCAAGAGCTGATGGTGGAGTTCTACACAGCCATCATAGAGTCCATCATCACCACATCCATCACAGTGTGGGGCAGTGCTATCACAAAACACGACACCAAGAGACTGCAGGGCATTATCAAGTCTGCAGAGAGGACCATCGGTGTAAAGCTGCCCGCACTGCTGGAGAAAATGATCACCGACCCGTTTCACCCTGGCGGTCACCTTTTTCGGTGCCACATGAAGACCAGTACGACCAGGCTACGGAGAAGCTTTTTTCCAACTTCCATTATTCTCATGAACAATTGAACAATTTATTTATATATTTTTATAACTTCTACAGTTTTTATACTGCACAAAATTGCACTTTTTTTACCATATAAATTACACATGCTAAATGTTAAAAAAGTTTCTTTACTGTATTTTCGTGCACTGCAAGCATCTATGTAACCCAAAACAAATTCCTTGTATGTGTGAGCATACTTGGCCAATGAAGCCTGATTCTGATTCTGATTCTGATTCTATATAGTCAGCTCAGGGTTTTTGTTGTAGGGGTTAGATTTAGCATTGATAATAAATGCTGGGAGATCTGTTCCCTTTTATTAAGTTTTAAAACCTCTTTCTTATCTAATCTAAGTTGTGTGTCCACTTAAACCTAAAGAGCCATTTTGCTCTTGGTCAGTCTGATTTGTTTATCTCAAGGAGCAATAATTTTAATCCCAATCATGCTCACCAGTCATTCTCTTTCTCAAAGTAGCAGACAGAGATGAGCCGAGCTCCACTACCCAGAGCGAATTTGTTCTCCAAAGGCGACCACTTCACACAGGTGGCGGCACGGTTGATGCGCACCAAGACCAAAGTGGGCTTCCACACTCCATCTTTCAGTGTCCAGACATAGGCATTGCGATCAGAGGCACAGGTGACAATACGGTTGGACAACGGCGCCCAGTCAATACCTGTTGAGAAGCAAATCCTCCTTTCAGTTATAACGCTTCACATCTGAAACAGTGAGTTGATTGAGGAAAACAATGATGTAATGTCCGTCACCATACAGGTTCTAATAAAGCATGCATTTTTATTGCAGGGACAGTAGGAGCCATATATCCTATTAGGACAGTAGTAAACAATTAAATTACTCATCTGCTCTAGCAACAGTACCTGTGATACGTCCACTGTGCTCAGTCAGCTCGTGGATCTTGATCCAGTCTTTGTCTTTTTTCTCATAGATGTTCACCACATTGTCATTGGGACTCACAGCAATTTCTGCAATGAAATTATATGCCTCACTGTAATAAAGCACCAATATACGTTATGCAAAAGATAATAAAGGCAAAACTATTGTCAGCTGCAGCAAAATGCAGTCTTCTTAAAGACAGAAAGACCTCAATCTGCTCACTTCTGATTTTAAACAAATTTTAGGAAATAACCCCCCAACCAACCAAAATATCAGCCAACCTACCCCAAAAAGAAACTCAGCCCCCACACAGCACACACTACAGCTACCCATGTGGCAACTCCAACAAGCAGCACAAACATCAAAGCATCAGTTGAGAACAAGGCAGGAAACCCAACCAGTAACCCCAGACAGTGTGTCTATGAAACAATCCCTGCTGTAAAGTATATAAGAAGCTACTGTTTCTTTTAAACAGTTTTTTCTTCTTCAAAAAAACAAATTATTTTCCACATTTATAAAATATAAAAACTTATATGTAAACACACTTGCCACCTTGGTTGTTAAATCATTTTCTCTTTTCATAAAAATCTAACATGTATTTTTATATAAAATATGTTTTATTCACTTTAAAGACTTCATTAGCTCATTAAACAATTATTGACCCTTATGGCCTAACTAGTCTTGAGCAGTTATTTGCTATAAAGCACAGTTAAAAACATGTTAACATGCTGAATTTATGTGAAAACATCTCCCTATCTCCCATCTAGCATTAATGTATCCAACGGCAAATGAAACTGTAGAATCTAGCATGAAAAGTACATAATGGTAAAAATAAAATAAAATAAATATTTGTTCAGAGTATTTGTTGCAATCAGACATGTTAATTTTATGCAGTTTCAGCTAGGAAAAACCCTCCAGAGATGATATATTGTATAGTCGTACCATTTGTAAACGCATTCAAAAGCTGAACTACAGCCATGTGCCTGCATCAAAGCTCTTTAACTCCATTTCTGGCAGGAAGAATTATAATGCATATTGAAAGAACATGAAGGGTAGCAATGTTTATCTCGCAAGAATGCCTTTATTTTTGTATTAAAGCAGTTTTACATACGGGTTCTATCTTTATTCCAGGCGTGGCAGGAAAGTGGCTCAAGCCCAAAGCTATAGAGCGACATGTCTGAGCAGGAGTTGGAAAGGGTGTTGGAATGTATCTGCTTTATAGGAGGTGTTGCTGATGAAAAAAAGACAGATACACATTTTGTTTAGGAATAATAATTTCAAAAAAAATCAAAACCTCTTTTTTGTTGTAAATAACTTTTTGAAAGTAGAACAAGACACAGGAAGTCACACTCATCAAAATATTTTTAAACTTAGAGCCATGCATTCTATCTTTAAAAAAAAAAAAAAGTCCTGACAGTTTACTATGGTTGTTATTATTGGAAGAGTTCTGCACCTGTAGGGCAAAATAAGTGATGACTGGAAGATATTACCATCTTTATCACATTCTGTTCACACAGTAAAAATGTTGTAAATTGTTTTCTCAGTCAATACAAGCAATGCAATTTAGGCTGTAAAAATCTAGACCAGAGAGTTTCTACACTCGATCAATAAAGATATAATAGTTAATATAAATACGAACAACTACTCTTTTGGTGTTTTTTGCCTGACTAAAGCAAAAAACTTTTGCAAATACTAGCATATGTAAAGATACATGTAAAGGTTCATATAGCATTAATTAAATGTAACTGTCTGGTTTCAATACAAACAATTACACAGAGCATGCTTTTGGTAAAAATGGCGAAAAGCAAGTTTTCATTTACCTTTAGCGGATAAGGTGGTCTTGAATTGGTTGAAAGGGTAAAAATATGCGGAGCCCTATTCATGGACTCTGGACAGTCGACACGAATGAACCTGCACAGTCTTGCTGAGTGTAGGAAGTGCCTGTGTTGTAACTGGTAGGAGTGGAAGAGAGGTGGGTGTGTCTGCTAATGGCAGTTGAGCAAGCATCTCCAATGGATCAGGTTTGTAAAGTAAACCACTTTGTCCCACTTACAGCAACCAGAACAAACTACTCACATTTTCCTTTTTAAGTTGATACTTTGTTTATTTTCTTTAGATTTGTTATCAGTTGTCAGGATCTTACCTTCAGTTGCCAATAATTGCAATAATCTTACTTTATATGCATTCATGAAAATATTTTAATGGAGGAGTAAGGCTGAAAAGCTGGTCAGATTAAAAAACATTTCAGAGAAACAACTTTAGCTATAAAGATTTCAAAAAAGCAAAGGCTTTGTCACTGATTACTTTTTGCACTACATAATGTTAAAAAAACCCCTCATCAATCCGATTTAACAAATAGTTGCCACATACTGTCTTTATCTGATCTAGAATGTGTACCAGGTCAGTGCTTTGGGGTCTTCTGAAGTATTTATCCTCTATTAAATATGTGCAATGTACATGACCGGATTGCCTCTTACTTTGGTGTTTTAGATAGTTTTGACTTAGCTGTTTCATTTTGTGTTCATTAATTATACATATGAAATATAAATATCTTGTATGTATCTTTTATACATTTTTAGTGATTTGAATTCAAAATGTATTTATTTTAATGCTATTTATTTCCCCTTGATAAAGCTGTATTGTAACACCAAGTATATATACTCCCTGGTGTTTACATTCTTTGTCAGGAATTTTGTTTTTCCAACTATTGTAACCAGCATACAAATTTGCCATAATAGTTAGGTGCTGGTTAAATAAATGATTATGGAGAGGACACAACTAATTGTACCTCTTTTCACTTCAACGTTTGCTATGTCAGGCACAATGATAAAAAGTGAGACAAGAGGCTCTTTGAGCATGTGTAAGGTACCATGAGTAAGGTGCTGTCCTCTTTTGAAAAAAAGCACCAAAACAGAGATGAAGGGGAACTTGTTGTGCTTTTTATTTTCTTTTTTTGCGATAGGGGGCTATTGTAGCTTGCCCATCCAGTTATCTAAAGGCCCACCCACAATCAAATTCCTGGCACTGCTAGTGCAACAGATAAGAAAAAAATAAAATAAAAACAGAATTCTTGTGCTCCACAGACTCTTCGGTGACTGCCTGCTTACCTGTCCGCTCCAGCAACCGCCACCGCAGCCTCATCCATCGGTGAATGCCCCTTCCTGAGAACATGACAGCAACTCCACAACCAGAGCCCCATATCCGTTCATCTCTCCCTGGTGGTCCATCAACCTACTCTCAAGTAAGAAATATAACAAGATCATTATTACACACCTGAAATTACTACTCACCCGTCCGTCCCTCTCCGTTCTATTGGTTTCCCGAGTCCAGACCAGATGCCACTCCTGAACACTTTCACATTACCAGTATTGTAAATAAATTCTCTTTAACTGATAATCGCTCTCTTGAGTTGCTTTCCTGTTTTTGGTCAGAGCCAAACCTAAAAGCATGTCACTTATATTATGAACACACCCCTGAGGGACTGAACAGGTTTAGCTAATTATTTCCTGATTCTCAAGTGATTCCCCATTTATTAAGTCTAAACTTTCATTATTAATAACTATATTATTATGTTTATTAAGTATGATAATTAATACATTTATAGCCAAACACCTGTAATAAAAAACCCCTCCAAAAGGTTAAAAAATGTTTACTAAAGTTTCTAAATTCAATTCAATTCAAATGTATTTTATCTATCCCAAATAGGAAATAAATATTGTTGTAACTCATAAGTTTTGTAAGAGATTAATTGTAGATTCCGATAGTTATGGGCAGAGATGATCTGCTGTATGGTTCTTTATTGCTGCAGATCTAAACATGTCTCTGATTTAAATCACTCATTTTTTGAATGAAAATCTGATGAAGAGGATGTCAGTGTTGTCTGTAATGTTCTTCGTTTCATGAAGGGTACTTTTTAGTACGGTAGCAGTTGTAAACCACCTTGTATGCATCATGACAGATGCTGCAAGAAAATATCAGCAGAATTATTCCAGCTGCAAAGCTGAAACTGTGCAATTCAAAACTTGACTGACTTTTTAAACCTCTGCTTTTATCAAGAGTCCAGGCTAGTTTTTGCTGTATCATGAGATATTGTGTGAGCTTTTAAGGCATTTTACCAAATACCACTTTAGTTTCTGCAATTACACCTTCTTTGTGGAAGGCAAATATGTGAGTTTCTGGCAAAACTGCTAGTTCCACCAACTCCAGGAATGCTTAGTCCACTCTGCCTACCAGACCAGAGTTTGCGTCCAACCCCCTTTACACACTCACTCTGTGCAGGTGTGACATGGTTGTGTTTCCTTTAGAGCAGCATTGTAAGTTGTGTACTGCCACAAAATATCTGCCTGAATTGATGTTTTACTTTTCAAAAACACAGACTTTTTTATTCCACATTAGTCATGCCTTTGGATCTACAGATCAAGTTGAATATGGAAAGAAAGGGGAAAAAAGATTACTTTGCAAGTTCATTACTTCCTGTTACCTTTGCCCGATTATTTTTGAGTTTTTGCCTCCGTCTGCTGGCATCGCTAACTCAGAAAAGCTGTGTTTCTCCAGACATTTCCTAAATGTCTTGGTTATACAATGCAGCAAAGACAGGAAGCACGTTACCTGTGTTATCTTTATTCTGTTTCCTGGACTATCTGCAAAATCTACCATCTCACCCTTGACACGCACACATAAACACAAGCATGTTACATTTCTGGTTTTCGCTTTTAGAGGAGTCTTATTTATCCTGGAAAAACAGCGTGCTTCTGTATAAAAGGACCCTGCATCAAGCTAGATCTGCATATTTTACTTTGCTAATAGAGGAGAATAAGAACAATCCTAGGTTTCTTTTTAATACAGTTGCTAAACTTACGAGAAATGAAAACTCTGTTATATCACCCATTCCTCCAACTCTTAGCTGTAATGACTTTATGGAATTCTTTATTGATAAAATTGAATCTATTAAAACTAAAATTGATGGCATCCTACCAAACATAACTACTACCTCAGTAA
>JAVLVB010000263.1:1161167-1175712 GCA_032876305.1 Orestias chungarensis
CTCCAGTTGAGCCTTCTGAACTCTCAAAAATACTTTCTTCATCTAAGCCTTCAACTTGTATGTTGGATCCAATCCTGACAAAATTGTTTAAAGAAGTATTTCCTATTATTATTACCCCCATTTTGGAAATGATTAATTTATCATTAGTTAATGGTTATGTACCAGAGGCTCTTAAGGTAGCTGTAATAAAACCCTTACTTAAGAAACCTTCTCTTGATCAAGAAGACCTAATAAATTACAGACCCATATCTAATCTTCCTTTTTTATCTAAAATCCTTGAAAAAATTGTTGCTAATCAACTGAGAGAGCATTTGATGAATTATCTGTGAAGTGCCTTGAGACGACATCTGTTGTAAATTGGCGCTATATAAATAAACTGATTCTTGATTCTTGATTTCTCTGACCCAGTGGGGACCTTCCATTGAGGTCTATTCATTTTTCATGAATTTCTATAGCCTAACTCTTAGTAACCTAAACCAAACCCTTACCAAAATATATCAAATCCTAACCCTAACTCAATTAACACTTTGGTTTTACACCTAACCCAAAAAAAGAGCTTGACCTTGTGGGAACCAGACTTTAATTAAAATATGGTCCCACACAGTTACAGTGTCATTATTTCTTGGTATTCATTTCGAGGTTGTTTCATTCATTTTTAAAGCCTGAGCTTGATCCTAAACCTAACCGTAACCACTGCATGCCTAATCCTAAACCTAATCTGAACTCAATTTTAATATTATTCCTGAACTAAAAACTAAATTTCTTCTCATAGAGCCTGGCCTTACAATGTAATGATTCTCTATCCTTGCTGAGACATTCCATTGACTTCCATTCATTTGTAGTGAAATTCTGTATCTTTACCCTGGTCCTAACCTTAATTCAATTCACACCCTAGTTATACACCTAACCCCTGTTAGTCCAAAAACAGCACTTGTTTTCATTTGGAACAGGCTTGCTCCCCACAAGTAGCAATCGTTCACAACAAGGATACCAGTTGTTCAAAAAATTGTAGCAATGTGGCAAAAACCAAATCCCCACATATACACACATATATGCTAACAAGAGTCCCCACAGATAAATAGTTTGTAATGTTTTTGTCAATTAAAAATTACCCATTGTGTTAACATTTAACAATAACTGTTTAGTGTATTTAGTTTTATAGGATGAATAGCTTTATGCAGACTTAGCATTTCCACTCAGTCAATAAGCACAATGGCATTTTTCCTCTGAAAAGTATTTAAAAGTTTTGTTCTTTTTAAGTAGACATCAAGCTCAGTTTTTTGTAAACTGGTGTGAGTTGCACAGAAGGGTTCTCCTTCTTGTGTTAAACAAAGAGCAGTGGCATTGCTTGGGGAGAATATGTCTGACCTAACTCCACAGTGTCCTTTTCAAATGCTCTGTTACTGCACTATCTTGTAACGTTCCAATAAAAAAAATCTAACAATTTTTCTTTTCTATTTTTCTTTTTTTTTGTTTAAGAATAAAACTTTTATCCTAATTAAGAGCTTAATTATTTTTAACTGTTGTTACTAAATACCATTAAATGATACACTTTATTTTGCTTGTAACTCAATTAAAACTACTCTTAGCTCTCCGTGTTATTGTAACATTGTAGTACGGATGTATTCTAAGCAGATATCATGTTTTAGATCAGGGTGTGTCCCTGATAGGCATGTAAACACAGTGTCGCCTTACAGCGTAACTGATCTACTAACCATTCACTATGCCTTAACTGGGTTGGAGATATGCCTCTTTACATGCGTAAAGGTAATGCAGTACTTTTCCCTAAGAATACTGAGATAGTGTTTGCCTCAAAGCTTAATTCTCAGGATGGTTCCTTCACATTAAAGAGGTATGTTCTTGAGGACATGTTTTACTTGAACAACAAGAAAACCCTAACCTCTGAACCCACCCCACCCTAAGTTTATCAGGTTTTGTTCACTTGCTGTATTCAGCAATTATACATTGGATTGAAATGTTTGCTTAGCCAGTAGAAATTAGGATAAATGGTAAAGGGAGGTGCACATCTGTGGAACAACTGACAAGAAACTAAGTCCCGATAACAAAATACACAAAAAAACCAACAAAATTAATTGCTTAAACCAAATTAATCTCTGTTAGGATTTTGATGCACAAGGATAAATTATACTGTAATATTCAGCTGCGAAGAAAAAAACATGTTTAAAAATAAAATATACATTTGGATGTTTTGTTCTGCAATATTTTGAGACCGTTGATTTTAACAGAAGATTTATTTGTTGAAAAAAGCAGCTTGAATTGTTTACAGCCAGTGTCCTAATTTATTAGGTAAGATTATGTAAGATGTTATACTTTGTGTTCAACTTCTACTTTGCAGCTTTCTAGCTTACACTGAGGTCTTCTGCATGGAGTTTGTGTTTCCTGTATTGGGTGTGGTTATTTTTTCTCCAGAAGGTTCAGATTCCTCTCACATAAAAGTAGGTAAAGATATACTGGGTCAGGTTTGGGTTTATAAACTGGCTTTATATGTGAGCACACAGCCTGCAATGGAATGATAACGCATGGTATTTTGGAAGTATAATGTTTCTTAGACCATAAGAGACACTTTATAGAACTTGGAGAGAATGCCGAATCGATGCGTGAATATATGAAGAAGTTGCCTGATTTATGTTGTATTTTGTTTGTTGAATGCCTCCTGGAAAATCCCAAAAAATGAATGATGAATGTATTACCTACAGAATGTCCTCTTATCTCACTTCTACTCTGTAGCTCAGTAAGTACATGACTGTTATGTAAAAAGGACAATCAAAAACTAGTTCATGTTCCTACCATATATTTGGCAGTTGGATCTTATTTGATCAAACAGTAAACTAAAAAGTTAACTGAACAGATTACGAGACGTATTGAGTTTTTCCATCCTTATAAAGAGGGCTTATACAGTTAAGAAGGTCTGGCCCTTTTCAACACAACTGAAACACAGCGAACTGTGTAATCAAGTTTCAGGTTACATTTTTGAGAGCAGCAGAAAATTGTTGAATGAGACAGATTTTCTAAGCAACTATGGATGGTTAAAACATCAAATGCATCCAACTGTTGTTACTACATAGATTTCCTTAGACTACACTTTTTATTACATGCTGTAAATGTAGAAATAGACAAAAATCTAAAAAATAAATAACACGTTGAACTTATAGATTTTTTTAGAATTTAGTATTTGGCTTTCTAAAAAACTTTGGTAGAACTGATCCCTAAATCCAAGCTGTATCAGTGTAGATAGACATAGACCTATTAGACCTATTAACCATTTTGTGGCTATCAATGCTGTTTTTTTTTAACTCTGGGTGTTTGTGGGTTTGTTCTGGTATCTTAAAAAGAAATCTGAAAAATAAAATGATCTATAGGTCCACTATAAATTTAACACGTATAATATTAAAAACTAGCTTTTTCTGTCTGTCTGTAAATCTATCGCACCAGGTGTACATAATTATCCCTTTTCTGTAAAAAAAAAAAAAGGCAAACAACTGCGACAACAAATTGTTAAATTTTTTGGTGTTGGAAAAAATCCTACTTAAATGCAATTATATATATTTTTCAGATTACTATAAAATAAAATAAAGCTTACACTCGCAGTGTACTTCCACCAGGATTGTCATGCTGCCTTGCTGCTTATTTTGACAAGTGATTTTGTGCCTTTGTGGGCAGAGTTGAAACTGAAGCTGTAGGAGGAGCTTTCGGGGTAAACAGAAGCAAGTCAGACTGCTGTGATCAGATGACCCTCAGATGAAGCACAGGATGGACATAGAGGGAGGTGGAAGAAAGGCTGGGAGCCAGAACGAAAAGGATCAGGTATGACTTGCTAGTCATAAAGAAAACAAAACTGCATTCCTGATAGATTATTATCCTTGGTCTGAGGAGGGAAACGGCTGGGTTAGAAGAATAGGTCCAGCACTGGTGGGAAGTCAGACAGACTTACTTAAATAACAAGATTACAATTGGCTCTATCTGTCTTTGTTGTGCTTATTTCTTGTTTTAGGGTCCCAAAAATAACTCTAATTCTATTGTTCTTAAACTGGAAACTGAATGCTTACTTATTTTTGGCAAGCATGTGTATGATCCACAGAAAGCATGGTTCCCGTTTATCTGTTAAATGTTTTTACAGTACAAAGTTTTTGGTGATTACATTCCGTATGTGTTGACACATACAGAGCAGAGATGATATTTACAAAAAACTGCTGCTGTTTGAAAGCTACCAAACAGTGTGTCTTTGTAAGGAGGTTGTATGGTGGTAATCTGTAAACTGACAGACTGACATACCTAGAGGCTTTTCACTTATTGTTTTTTTCTCTTTTTGAACTATACATCCTTTGCAAGGTCGTGCAATTCAAGGCTGTAGATTAAACTGGTTAAAGTTTAACTAAGACGTTTCTTTGAAACTTTGTTTGAAAAAAGTTTTTGATGGTTCTGTTATAAGATATTCACATCCCACTAAGCAATTTTAGCCCATGCATGCTTCGTTCTGTATGCTGAGGATTTTTGCTACGGTCTGAATATAGTTGCCCAGATCAACTTTACATTTGTTTAATATTAAATAAGGCATAAAAAATGTCACAGATCTAATATTTTTATTTTAGATTTCAATAAATCTGCGCAGTTGTCACAACTTGTTATACATAAAGTATTAGTACTCAATACAGTATTTATGTATACATGGGCTATTTCCTGTGTTCTGTGGTGTGAGAGTTGAGAAATGCTTTTCTTGTACAAAAAAAATGCCTTAGAGCATGTCAGAGCGTGTCTGTATTATTCCAGCTTTGCAGTTGTTCTTGTGGGAACACATGCAAAACAGGGGAGATTCTAACTTCTGCTGTCACCTACAACAAGTTTGATATAAATGAATTATGTTCACGGGATGTTTTTGTTTAATGACTTCTATTAGATTACATTTTGCTTTTACATATTCTGATTAAGTTTCATTTAAACATTTTTGGATATTAACAAATGGACTTAAGACAAAAAACAAAGGGGCATGAGAGCCTCTTCTGTACTTTTATATTTTAGTTTCTCATAGCAGAAGGAGTAGGCGTTACACCTGATATTATAAAAAGGAGTGAATTTCAATAGATCCTCATTCTGTGCATGTATTCATTGTAGGTCTCAGACAAAGCTGAGCAGGTGACTTTGAAAAACTGAGCTGCAATTACAGTAGTCACACCCTTGAAATCTTTTCAGTATTGTCCCATTCCAACCACAAACCAAAGAGTGTTTTTCACTGACTTTAGGTAATGAAAAAATACTAAGTAGTTCTGTATTGTGTAAAGAAAACGATGATACATGTTTTTCAAGTGTTTTATGAAGCAAATATCAAAAGTTCATTTATCTATGTATAGTCTGTGCCTGTTATAAATACTGCAGGATTAGTTTATGTGCTTTGTGTTTGGTTAGTAGGAGGAGGGGGCAAAAAGAGCATTCATGCAAGAACTGCCACTAGTTTGTTGTGAATGGTTGGCATGGTAAATAGAAAGTCTTATCATCATATTTTTTTAATTTTATTTCAAAACTATTAAAATATGATAATTTCCAATCTTTTACAGGTCGCACTAAAGGCAATCCAACTGTCAGTGGTTCAGAATCCATAGTTTTACAATTGAGTTCAAAGTTAAGATGACAGTTTTAGGAAGTGGATTAGCTTTTTTAATAACTGAGTAAAGTATTGTGAGGGACAAAACACTTATTTGAGTGGCTTCCCTGGAAGGTGCTGCATGAAAAGTGGTCAACAGCAGATAGTTGCAAGGAATAGATAAGTCATATGTATGTTAGATTGACAGTTTCCATGCAGGATGATAACTGGGATTTTTAAAAAAATCTGGTAATTGTGCAATGCTGCAGTCTGGAGAACCGTTAAAGCTTCGAACAATTAAAAGTGGGTAAACTGGTCTGATTACTGTGCCTATGTTTAAAATGTTTTTCTTGGGAATCCAAAACGCCTTTTGTTAAGTTCCAAGAACCGACTTTTCCAGAACACTGAGAGATGTGTAAATATCAGCAGGCATCTGACTATCCCAAGGCAATCCACTATATGGCCATCAACTGGCAGACTGGTAGAACCAGTTCTTTATTATAGTAACCTGATATCTTTTTGATAAACCTCCAAATCATGCTTACCTAAATTAAAGCTCTGAAGCAGTAAAAAAGATTTTCATATGTTGAAATTTAGGTTTAAACAAATTCCAATAAAATGTTAATAAAATGTTTTGAAATTGAGAGCTTATACATGTGTGGTGTACAAACTGATAGAATGTTACAAGCATGATTACTGAGATTCAACCATCATTAAATGTGCCTTGACTTGACTTCTCACTCTGAACATTTTCTTGTTTGTTCCTTCTCTTATTTAAGAACCTCTGCTATGAATGTATGAATGAATGAATGAATGAATGAATGAATGAATGAATGAATGATTACTTTATTTTGGTTTAAAAACAAAAATAAAATAATATTTTTACAAAAGGATCTATCAGACAGCAACCGAAAAAGGACTATGCTGAAGGCATAAGGCTTATTATTGCCTAACCTGTACCATCATAAGAATAATTCACAATAAAACAATGGTAATAGCAGATAATTATTAACACGAAATAACTTAAACTGGAAAATCGAATTCAATCAAATCTCATTGTAACTTTTGATAATTTTATATTTTACAGTCTTCTTGAAAAATAATATAGAGTTACACATCTGTTACACATCATCGTTTAATCTGTTCCATAATTTTGCACCCATGTTTTTTAATATACAATGTCCAGAAATTTTTATGTTTGTGATCTTATAAAAAGCTGATTGGTGGTATCACCACATCCAACCCCATTTATTATCCTAATAGCTCTTTCTGCAGTTTAATTATTGGATCTAAATTTGTTTTATATACATTTCCCCACTTCTCCCTGGGCTGCCACCTTATCATGGTGGAAGAGTTTGAGTGTCCAAATGATTCCTAGGAGCTATGTTGTCAGGGGCTTTCTGCCCCCAGTAGGGTCACCCAAGGCAAACTGGTCCCAGGTGAGGGATCAGACAAAGTGCAGCCCAAAAGACCCCTTATGATGAGAAACAGAAATGGATCAGATGTTCCCTCGCCCAGACGCAGGTCACCAGGACCCCACTGTGGAGACAGCCCTGGAGATTACATGTTTAAGATGAGATTTAATATCATCAATGCCATAAATTGGAAATTAAAAAAGAAATCTTTTTAATATTAGATACAAGATTTTTCACCTGGATTTTTACCATTTAGCAGTTAGGCTAATCCATAACCTGTAAGTCTGATTTAAATTTAAAATTAAAACTAGATATTTGCAGTATTTTAGGGTTAGGTGTAGTGCTCCTTTGTCTTTCATTTCTGTCTATACAAAGGACACCTAAGCTTGACTTGTCAGTTGGTTAGGGCTTCCAAAATTATTCATATTTTGTAAATGGGAGAATGATACGAGAGAGCTTTTGTTTTTTTAGTCAGAGGTTTACATACACTAAGAATATTGTGCCTTAGACAAAATTATAAAACATACATAATGTCATGACTTTAAAAGGTAAATTCACATTTGATGTATTTTGGAAACACCTCCAACACACTGTTATAAAAAAAAAAAAATCAACAGAAATCTGCCTAGATTTTAAGAAGAGAACAGCAGAATTCTAGTACTCCCCTGGGTCCTAACAGATGTCATAAAGGTTCTGTGTGTCTTAACAGTTTGTTGTGTAAAAAACACTAGTCAACCCCAGAACAAAACATAAAGATTCCAAGAAGGTTGCAGGAGAATGCCATTATCCAATTAGAGAGGAAAAAGCCATTTCGATAAAAACAATGTAAGATGCCTGATTACATTCAAAACGCTTTAAGTATTGGGGTTATTTTATCAGTCTATGTGTTTTTTTGTTTGTTTGTTTTTGCCCAAGCCTAGGCTTTTTTTCTTCTTCAAATTTCTATCAATATATGAAAACAACATTATAAGGAAGTATTAAAGTGAAATCTAAAGACATCAGGCAAAGTGCTGGACAAAGACCTTCTATATTTAAAATTACGTCAATACTGCTCCAGTTGTATCCTAGTAAGATTCAAGAGTTTGCCTGAACAATTATAATTTTTTTACATTTCCATTTGTAGTTTTTAAAGACAATTTTATCAAGAAACATTATCAAACAAAAATGTGGACTGATGAAAAATCTTTTATTTTTTATTCTTATTGTGTTATTCCTGTAAGGCATGCTAAACCAAGAAGGCAAAACAAAGATTCAGATGTTCTTTAAATATCTTGACCTATACATTATTTTTGAATCTGTAAGTCTTTCTGTGGCTTGTGAGGTTGGTGGGCTTATTTAACTGTTTTCTCTATGGATTAGACTGTACTATCAGCCACTTTGGTGCAGATTGTGTGCTATTCTTACCTGGAATGTGTATTTCATCCCTTAAATTCCTTCTGGTTTTTAGAATGTCTATTACGATTTTGTCCTTTTATTTTCTGTGTAGTAACAGTTTAAAAATAAAGAAATAACCAACAGTATGACACTCTGTAAATAAAGTTAATCATAAAGTGTTTATGTTTATAGGGCTGGGTTCCCAAGCTCTTCAAGAAAAGAGTGTGTACAACTTTTGTTGAAGACACTTTGAGGTAAGTTTACATCTTTTTTTTATTTAGTTATTACCCTCTGGTGACATGGGTGAAAAAAAAAAGTGGGCAATCAGTCCGCCCACACCGACCCGCATAAGAGGGATACACCGCTAACTCTACGGAGCTCTACTAACTTTACCGCTGTGTCAAACACGTTGTTGTCACGAAATAGGATTCCGAATTCGTGGCCACGTAATACTGTTTTCTTCACCCATGTCGTCAGAGGGGCTCTGTAAGTTATTTAATTTTTTATTAGGGAACAGTATTTGACTGGACAGTTTTTTTATCATGTTTTTACAAACACAAGTATACACTCAAAATAGTTAAGGACTATACACAAAATAAAATGCTTGAATATAAACTTTGCATGACTAGTCCAGGTCCCGTGTAGGCAACATTCCACATTAGAATTTATCATGTTCTTTTGAACACAACATCTAGTTACTTCACTTAAGGAGCACATTATGCATTATAGGGTTGCGACGGTCTGCTGGTGCGTAACTCCAGTGGCCGAGAGGCGGGTCGCATTCCATCAAATCATGGGGCAAAGGAGGCCACACAGAGACAGACAGAACACACAACCATGCACACAAACTCACAACTAATGACAATTTAGAGAGACCAATTACCAGTCATGTTTATGGACTGTGGGAGCAAGTCGGGGTACCCAGAGAGAACCAAAGCATAAACAGGGAGAACACATAAACCCAGGACATTCTTGCTTCAAGGCAACAGTACCAACTGTGTCACTGTGCAGTCTCTAAAGTGAACTATGTACACAAAAAAGAAAAGTTCAACAAAAATACCTTATATTTCACCAGTCCAGCATAAGTACAAAAAGAAGGCGGGTTTATGTAGACAATCAAATTTTCCGAAATCTGCTTGAATTTATCCTTTTGAACTATCAGGGAATAAGTAATCTTTACAATTTTTTTATATTTCTGGTAACATGTGCTTGGTTGAGCACAACATAAGCAGTGTTTTCTCTATTCTGTGGAAGTAGTGGATGAATACTGGAAAAAGCAATATGTCCCCTGCTTCATTTGAGATCTCTAATGCTGATTCCCTTTCAAGTCTTCTTTTGGCATGCGTGATGTTCTTATTCGTAGGAGAATCTTGCATAGTTTTGAGATTGTTTTTGTGACTGTGGACTGATATACTAACAATAGGATCATGAAAATTCAGTTTCAACAGTTTTTAATCAATTTTTTTTTCTGCATAATTGCAGGAACCTACAGAAATATTTTTTTTTCTGTATTAAATAGTGCCACTGCAAAAACAGAAGAAATTGCAGGACCCCTCTGTTATTAAAGGACGAATAGGTGGTTAAGAATTTTGCTATCCACCCCTGGAATCTTATGTTATTCCTGGTAGGAGTTACCTCTGTATCATGAGCACACAACCTGAACAATTAAAGAATCTGAATAACCACAGTTTAACTAAATTCTGCCACACTGATAAAAGGTTCCTCCAGATAGAGAGTTAATGCTTCATTGAAAAACATATTTCTATAGGTTCCTGCAATTACACCCAATAACGCAGCAAGTTCGAACCATTGCTAAATTATTTTAAGTAACTTACATTCCAAAATTCTAAATATCTGTGAGACAGTCATTTCTCGGTTATGTTTATGGCCAAACAAGGTGGCACTCATATCCCTACTCCTAGAGCAGTGATGTCACTCTCCGAAGCGCTATAGCATGCAATGTTTGGCTCCGTAGCGTAAGTGAACCGTATCATATCATTGGCTGGACAGCTGTGACTCACCGAGTTAGATCTTTATATGTCATTGGTTTGTGTCCAAACTAATGTCTGAGCTCAATGTATAGTTTACGTTGGATTTTATTTTATGCACTGAATAGATTGTGTGCTGAGAATGTGCGAGCAGTGCTCGCAGTTTAGAGGGAACATTGGTCACAGCAGTGGTCTCTTTGTACAATGTTGGATGAGGTTTAGAGAGCGTCTTGACTTTATTAAATAAAGAAAGCAAGACAACTTCAACTTCCTTCCCGCTGAAAAATCCACAAGAAAAAGTTAGCAGCATTCCTAGTTTGGTTGGATTTTATTTACCTCCTTTCTGAAGCTGCGATGCTGACGAGGGTCAGTTTCAGTGCTATTTTCGTCTGTTGGACAATGCACCACGTCATCACATAGCAGAGTCTCTTTGTAGGTTCCTTATTTGACGTTCCTAAACACATGTCCAAATAGACTTTTTGTATAAACTGCTATATATGCTCCAGACGTGTTCGTGTGAAAGCAGCATAAGACTCTAATCAGTACCAAGTACTTCATTAGAGTCCAAACTAGCTTTTCAGTTGCTTCAATAACATATTATGGTCAGCATTGACAAATGCTGTGCAGGGGGATTGCAGCGAGATGCAGAATGAAGCAGAGGGCACGTGTTGTCTTGCAGATTGGGTGCTTTTCTTTCAGATCAAGTTTATAATATGTCCTCTCCATATTGACACAGATTTTACATCAGGATCTGCTGGGCTGGGACATCTTGTCTTCTGTGTATGGCAGAGGGTTCTTATGTTTAGATTTAGAATTTTGTCTGCTTTTGGGATTTTGGATTAGCTGCTTGAACATCAAAGGTTTCTATTTATAATCATGAGTTTTTCCACTGTTGGATGCCTTTTAATTAGCCGAATTTTCTCTGAGATATCATACACCATCCCAGAATCAGTGTTGGAAATACACCAACAGCAAGTAATGGTTATGATATTTAATGTAAAGTGATGATACACAGTAGCAGACACAAACAGAGGACAACAGAGAGGAAATGGTAACAACCTGGTGACAACGGGAGACCATCAGATAGAAACAAGAGAACCCAGTGAGGAATAAAAGGAGTAGATAAGCTTAAGCAATTGGAGGGTGACTGGTGAGGAACTTGCTGCAAACAGGGTTCAACTGTTAGTTGATATGATGTAAGCAGGCTTAGTGAGAGAGAAAAAATGACACAGGGGGAACAGAGGAGGACAAAACACCACAGGGAATAAGACAGAACACAAACTTCAATAAATCAAGAACTACTAAAAACCAGGAGCAGACAATACACAAGATCTAACTGGAATTTACTAAGAATTGACTGAATGTAAGATAGAAACAGAAACAATTCTTGAACTAATCGAAACAAAGAATAACTAAGGTTAGTCATTTAGACAATACAGACAGAGAAAACCCCAATTTTTTAATTATGTCTAAATAATTTTTTTAACTTTTACATGTGTTCTTCAGTCTTGTTATTAGCAGTAATTTGTTTAACTATACAAAAACACTTTTCTTCAATTAAAGTCACCTGACTATCACACTGGGGAGCTGGGTTCAAATCCAGGCCTGGGCAAGGATATTCACCCACAGTGTCCAGTGTGGGTCCTTAGGCAATACCCTTTGTGCTGCTGACTACTTTGTTAGTCACTTTGGATAAAAGTTTCTGCTAAACACATAAATAAATATCTGTTTTGTTTTTGTAACAGTAATGGGGCACTTTGTCAGTGTGGTTGTGTGCGGGAAATGCATGACCCGGAGCCTACTGGACACTTTTCTGGAGCAGCAAATGGTACCCAGTGGGACAGCCAGCAGAACTCGTCTGAATATCCCACAGATGCTTTTGGACAGCTGGAATTTACTGCAGCTGGACGCAGACTCAGCCAGGTAAGTAGTATTCCTTCATACACACACAGATATTCACACACATACATTTGGTGGACTGACATCAACCAGTACAGGTAGATTGCAGCTCTTCCTTTCCCCTTCCATAAACAACTTGGTTAGTTTTGTTAAAAAACTGAGAGAAGACCCAGTATTCAACCAAAAACAATAGGAAAGATTTAACTATTTTATTTTGAGCAGGAACTGTAAACTCATCAGCAACAGGCTAAGGAACCACTGATGGGGAGAGAGTCGGCTAATGGTTGTATAAAGCTCTTGGAGGACTTAACGAAAGAGACAAAGGCCACGAACCTTCTCAGTATATGTGGAGAGCTGGGACAACTGAATATTGGTTCCTCTGCTTAGCTTTGGTTAGGGTGCAGCTTAGTGATGATGTCGCGGTTGATGCACCACTTTGAGAGTGATTCGCAGCTTCAGAGTAAAGGAAAGGAAGCAGGTTTTAAACCAAATAGGAAGCTTCGAGCAAAGAAACCAGTGACCGAGGGTGGAGGCTGTAATCAGAGGGTAGAATCAGGGTCAGTGTCCAGAATCCCAAAAGATCAGAGTGGTCTGATAAGGGCAACAAAAAAACTTAAAATGACAACGTGGTAATGTCAGTCAATAAAGAATCAAGAATCAAGAATAAGTTTATTTATATAGCGCCAATTTACAACAGGTGTCGTCTCAAGGCACTTCACAGAAAATCAGTTAAAATCAAAGATACATTCTAACAAATCAATTTGAAAAAGTTTCCAATCTAAGGAACCCCAGCAGATTGCATCGAGTCATTGACTTGCAGCATTCACTCCTCTGGAATCAGCAGGCAGAAACAATGGCTTGTGTTGTCGTTGACTATACAGCAATCCCTCATACTGAGCATGCATGTAGCGACAGTGGAGAGGAACAACTCCCCTTTAACAGGAAGAAACCTCCAGCAGAACCAGGCTCAGTAAAAGCAGCCATCTGCCACGACCGACTAGGGGTTTGAAAAGACAGAAAGCTAAATTAGAAGCACAGGATACTGAAATAAAAGAGTTTATAGCAGCAGTTGTAGAACGTCACTGGAAGCATCTCAGCCCATGTTCTCATCCAAGAAGCTGTCTCAGCTAACAGAACGCCAGCCCAGGTGTGGTTACCATGGAGAGAAGAACACTAAGAGAAAACTAAAGGTTAAGAAGGTTGAAATAACGGTAATTAAGTAGATTGGACAAAGGAAGAAAGTAGCAGAGAGAGAAGTGGTCAGATTGTCCTCCAGCAGTCTAAGCCTATAGCAGCATAACTATAGAAAAACTTAAATACCTTAACCCTATAGAGTGAGACATGAAGAAGGTAGAGCAAAGCAGAACCGTCTGTCAAGACTGAGCTCCTCCCCCAACCGGATTAGGCTGTCTTCTCTACCTCTTCCTAACTATAAACTTTATCAAACAGGAAGGTTTTAAGTCTAGATTTGAAACTAGACAGGGTGTCTGCCTCACGGACTAAAGCTGGAAGCTGGTTCCATAGGAGAGGAGCCTGATAACTGAAAGATCTGCCTCCCATTGTGCTTTTAGAGATTCTAGGAACCACCAGTGAACCTGCAGTCTGAGAGCGAAGTGCTCTGTTTGGGACATAAGGAGCAATCAGATCTCTAATATACGATGGAGCTTTATTAGTGAGGCCTTTATATGTCAAAAGAAGAATCTTAAAATCTATTCTAAGTTTGACAGGGAGCCAATGAAGGGAAGCTAAAATTGGGGAGATATGATCTCTCTTTTTAAGCTTCATCAGAACTCTTGCTGCAGCATTTTGGACCTACTGTAGACTTTTAATTGCACTTTGTAAACTTCCTGCTAATAAAGAGTTACAATAGTCCAGCCTTGAAGTAACAAATGCATGGACTAGCTTTTCAGCATCTATCCTAGAGAGAATATTTCTAATTTTTGCTATAATCCTAAGATGAAAGAAGGAAATCTTACAGATCTGTTTTATATGAGACTTGAAAGACATTCCCTGATCAAAAATAACACCAAGGTTATTTACATTGTCACCAGATGCCAACCTGATTCTATCCAGGTCAAGTGGCTGACTAAGCAATTTCTTTTTTAGGGGTTCTGGTCCAAAGATAACAACTTCTGTATTTTCAGAGTTCAAGAGCAGAAAGTTTAATGTCATCCACATTTTTATGTCATCTAGACATGCCTGTAATCTACCAAACTGACTGGATTCATCGGGATTTATAGATAAATACAGTTGTGTATCATCAGCATAACAGT
>JAVLVB010000263.1:1178501-1198448 GCA_032876305.1 Orestias chungarensis
GGGGTCTGCAATGGGGTGAAGTAGACCTTTGCCACACTCCATAAACACCTCCCCCGTGTTCCTAATTGCACAAAGACAGCTGGGGACTGTGCAGCAGCTTGAGAATGGTTCTGCGCGGTGTGGTACCTTGGGGGCTCTACTCCGTGGCCACGGGGGCTCTGCCACGGACACCCTCTGTGGTCCTCTGGGTGGGTGCATGGTGTTCCTGCGGTGGGCTGTCTGATCTCTGTGCTCTTTCGTCGCCCCGGTGTCCTGGACCTCGTGCTCACTCTGCTCCCTCTGGGCTCCTGGATGGGGGTGGCAGTGGCCTTCTGTACCCACGGCTGAGCATAATTCATGTAAAACCTACATCACAATTTCAATTATACTAGCCATGATGCCGAATAGGACAATCGGGAAAAAAAAGAAAATCATGAGCACGGATAGGTGGGTGTGGTCAGAGCGGGTAAACAAACCAGCCTAGCTGCTAGAATCATTGCATTGGTTTGACCATCTTAGTCAGATCTTCAAGTGCTAGAATATCGACCTGCACCCTCTTTAAGCCACACAGCCAGAATGAGTGACATGTGCACAAGTGACGTGCTGGGTCCCCCACCAACAGTGATCCGCTGGTAAAAAAAGAGCACCCATGCACAAACACCATAAATGTCAGCTTACCAGAACTAAGCATTCTCTATTGGGGCTCTTGATAGCATGACTGATTGAATCTTATCAATGAAAAAATACTTTAAAAAAATTAAGGCTGTTATCATGTCTGTTTAAATTGATGCTGTTATATCCATCACTGTCTGTAAACTCCAAAGTAACAACTCACAATGAGTACAGGTTATACCCAAACTCAGTGCATAATCTATATGACATACTTGCTTTTCAAGACGGCTTGGCACCATGGCTTTTTCATTGTATGTTTTTACATGATTTACTACAACAGAAGATTAATGCTATGCCATCTAACTTTTTCAGTTTTTGCGGCTTTCATGTGACACACCTCCAGAAAACATCTATAGTCTGCTAACATCCCACTGGGGCCTGCCCTTACCCAACATGGTGGTGTCAGTGGTGGGGGATGAGGGCCATGAGAAGACTAAGCCATGGGTGAGAGATATCCTGAGGAAAGGATTGGTCAGGGCTGCACAGAGTACAGGTGAGAGGCTCTGCATGAATTTTGCTGAACATTAACATGGAATCTTTTGTTAATACATTTATTATTTGTTCACGATTTTGTTGGCTGTTACTGAGGATGAATGGCTGTTATGTCAGTGTGATGTACTACTTTAGAACCAGATAAGTCATCATGTTGGGATTAAATAGATTCTCAGGCCGAGGTTCAACAGTAATGTTGAAATAAAACCTCAAAAACTACAGTCTTGTAGTTTACTCTTTTTAAAATACATAGAGACGTTGACATCTCAGTGTCTACATATGTTAAACATCAGTTTAACTAACTACACTTACTCTATATTGTGCAGGGGCCTGGATTTTGACGTCGGGGCTGAGAGAGGGTATTTCCCGGTCTGTAGGAAAGGCTGTGAGAGAACAGGGGGCTGTGGCCTCCAGTATATCCCAGAAAAAAGTAATTGCTATTGGAGTGACCCCTTGGGGTCTCGTGCACAACAGGGAGAAACTTGTCAATGCCCAGGTACTGAGTATATTGTTTTATGTTCTGCACTGCTGATTGGTAGATGACAAATTTAGTAAAGCTAACCATGATAACAACAGTAATGACCATTGGGTTCTCATATTACCTTTCCAAAGGGAAGTTTTCCAGCTAAATACAATGGCCAAAACACAAAAGAAGGCAGTTTCTCTTTGGACAACAGCTGCCAAGCTTTCCTCTTGGTGGACAATGGGAGTGTTGGCCGATGGGGTGGAGAGACAGCCTTTCAAGCTAATCTAGAGGACTACATTTCCCATCAGCACACAGGCATTATGGGTGAGATGGGTATTTGTGTCTTTGATAATGTTTGCTACTAACAAAAGACTATGTATAAATCATATAATAAATGCTGAATTTAGGACATTAGGATAAAAAAACCATTAGGTAGTCAAATTATCATGTGAGAGTTCATACCAAACTGTTCTCTTTTCTTTTTCGTACATCATTGATTTTCATCATAGGCACAATGGCACCACAACCAATGTATGGACTGTCAGGAGTGCTTCTTTAGTTTAAACTACCTACTATTAGTCTACATTTAGATGTGTTTCTCGTATGAAAGAGTATTAAGAAATAAATTTGACATTCAGAATAAAAAGGTATTTAGTTAGCTTTAGCAGCAAATACGTTTATATTAGGTTGGTAGAATTCACTTATGGAAAGAAACATGCAATAAATATCTCTCAGATTATTGCTGTTTCATTCTCTGGTCTCCAGTGGCCACAATCTACCAAGTAAGAGATGACAATTAAATCCTTTTTTTACAGTCAGTTACAAAAATGTGGCTGTAGACAAACTAAGCTTTAACGAAGATATAAAGGCCTAACAGCAGTATAAGTGTAATTTTACAACAAATCAATTTGAATCATAAGTATCCTCTCACAGAGATTTGAGCACTTATTACAGCTCAAAACCTTTAGGGGTCTAAAGGAGTCAGTTACTGGTAAGATCAGGGCTACTTTTGCAGTTGTAATATTGATGCTCAAAATATTTCGGCGACCTGCTGCATAGCTGAAGGGTTACTAGAAAGTTTTATGGATTTTTCAGTTCTGTTTCCCTCGTCTAACAACAGGTAGTGGGACTATTGAAATTCCGGTCTTTTGCATGCTTGTCTCAGGAGAGGCCAGTATGTTGGAGGTGAGGAAACTCTTTCAATACTACTACTGTACAAACTGCAAACTGCTTGACATTATTTGTATTGTGGTACAAAGTTAGCCTTCTATCACCTGAAGAAAATGTCTAGGATTAAAGGAGTGATATCCCAACAAGATCTAGTGAAACTTATCCATGCGTTTAGCTTTATTGGCACTGAATACTGCAACAGTGTCTTCACAGCTGTGCTGCTCATGTTCTCAGTAAAGTACATTCATAGAGTAAAACACCACAGTTATAAAGCCCTAACACTGGCTCCCTGAAGATCTGAAAATATACTTTAAAATAATGATGTTAGTTCATAAATCACTGACTGGCTTGGCACCAACATACATTAAAAACTAACTGCTGTTGTATCAACCTTCCAGACCACTAAGGTCTTTTGGTTTCAGCTTTCTCCGTATTACCAGAACCAAAAGCAAACCTCCTCTAATCTACAAACAAAGGCTCAGAAAACTGCAAATCAGCTGAAACGCTGAATTCTTTAAAATCACTGCTAAAAAACATGTTGATGTAATGCTCCTGCATCGCATTTTTAAAATGTAAAGCACTTTGAACTGCCTTGTTGCTAAAAAGTACTGTAAGAAATAATCTTGAATTGTGCAAAATATTAAGGTTTGCTCTAAATACAAGACCAGGAACATTTTTGTATACAACCTAATTTAGTAGAACCTAATGTTACCTGTATGTTTTGTGTTTAGATGGTTTCATGGGAGGGGTTAAAATTAACTAAAGTTATGGTAACATTTGAGAAAAATATTTAACTGTAATTTGAATGAATTCCATAAATAGCAACATATTTATGAGTGACAGATACTGTAATGGAGTTGCAATAAATTAATAAAACCAACACAGGATTCTACTACAGCGATTATAATCACTCATTTATGGTAAATAATGTTTTATATAGGAATCATAACAGTAAAGGGCTTTCAAATGCATGTGAAAAATGTTAGTTTGAAGACATGAAATGTTCAAAGCTCTAGGGACAAAGAGAGAGTGTAAACTAGCCTACAGTTGGTTTTGTCTGTGAGTTTTTGACCATAATGGAGAAAAATCCCCAGCAGCTGTGACTTCATTCTGAGAGTAAATGTTGATGTCATGGTTTAGTTAGCAGAACTAGAATCAGATAGAGAAAGTTTGTTGAACATGAGTATGGAATATTACTCAGAGAAATTCCGGGTCCAGTAAAAGAAACAACTGAGGGTACTGCTATAAGGACCAGAGGTGGCTGGTAACCTAGAGACATCTCAAAAGGGAACAAATCAGTAGCAGAGAAAATGTGTGAAATTTGTGAGGTGAGACAACAGAGTGCAACTACAAGTTCTTGATTCAGATGCTCTACTTAACCACTAGATTGTGAATGATAACTAGATGTGAGACTGACCTTAGCCCCAACCTGGAAGGAGATGTATATGAATAGCTGTTTTAGATAATAGTAGTGATAGTCTCAGATCCAGGTGAAATATTGGAAACTTAAGTTCTGGCTGATGTCTAACAGGAACCTGGGTTGAGCACACAAAAGAATTACTATGGACATTACATGAAACCATACAGAGGAGGAGAAACTCTGGAGCACAGGTTCAAAAAGGTGGCTTGACGTTATCATGGGAAGTTAACACTCAGGTTACAAAGGTTAGACGAATCCCTCTACTTATGCTGCAGGCTTGATTAGGTAGATGAGCAAAACTTGTGAGAACCCACAAGTGCAGCTATGTAATGCACCCAACCCAACAGACAGGCTCTGCAGAAAGGGGACACCCAGTAGAATACCCAGTAGAATACCCAGCCAAATCCCTTTTTCCTGAGAGATGGCAGTGTTTTACCCCTATGACTGTCTTAGGGGTGTCCTTTGGACCCCCGTGTGCTTTTTCAAGTTTTTTTTCCTGTCAGTTGTGGCAATTCTGAGTTTCCAGACAATTTTAAAATGTGTTTATTTAATTGTACGCCCATCCTGTTATCATGGAGGGATTAGATGGAGCCCATGTGTGCCTTTACTCTCGTGCTATTTTGGAGGGTTTGAAAGAATGCCTTTATTAGGATTTTGTGTATTTTGTCACAATTTTCCCATACCTCATGCTAAGGTGAGGCCTGGGCACCATATTTAGAGCATCCGCTAAGTGTCTAGTTTTTTCTCTCGCTATCCCAGAGGCGTGAAACAAATCCCAGCATGAGCTGTTTCTACTGTTCTGTTAGGCAAGTTAAAGTGCAGGTGAAAAACATTAGGTAATTTATTGTTTTTATAGCCCTTCTATCAACCATCTACTGTTAATCATCACGCCATCATGGTCGAGTCAGACGATTTATCTGTGTCTGCTTGTACTTTGGGAGAACCACAATGAGTTAATGTAATTATGCAAGACAAACTGATATATGTTATAGGGGACATTTAACTGTAATTAAAACATACTCAATCCTAAAAGCACAAAATATACAATAATAATGATTTAATATGATATAAAATAAATTGGCGTTGTGCATTTTATTTATTTCTTTTATTTTTTGTGGGTACGTCCCTTAGGATTGGTCAGCTTTGAGTAGCTTGCAAGCTAGAAAAGTGTGGGCACCCCTGATCTAAAGAATACAAAATTCTTGATTCCATCAATGGAACATCATGTATGGACCTCTTTACACCCCTTTGGTCATAACCCCTTTCTTGGGTATCCATTTTTATAAGCATACTGAATGCAAACAGGATTTTGGGATAAATTTTATAAGTCCTCCAGTGACATCACAGGAAGTTTAAGTAAGTGACCCTTCCATCCAGATATTTTCCACAACTTGTGATCCTGCTTTTCATCCCTGCAGCCACACCTCCAAATATTCATAAAACTAGCTCTCAATGCCTTTGTTACATGTGTGTGTATGAGCTGTCGTCCACACCCAAATTACTGTTCTATCATACCTCTGGACAAATGCCTCACTCTCCCCAACCCATATGATGGAAATGGCAGTGGATAAAATGTGTCCATTCTAGTTTTGAACTGAACTGATCAAAACTGAACTGGATACTTTTACTCAGAACAGAGATGTGGTAAACATTTGATAACCTTTATTATGTTTTTGTTTTTTGTTACTAATATAATTCTGAATTAAATAAACTTAAAAAACAACATCTGCTTAGCTAAGCCTTGACCAGCAAGTTTTGCAACTATGGTAAACTCTCCAAAAGAGTTTATAATTAAAATAAAAATAAAAAATCCAGGTATTTCCTGGTTCTTCTGAACCAAATGCCATGCCCCAACTTGTCTACTAAGCTGTAATATTACCCTTATGTTGTAGTTTTCTATTATCTATTTTAAGTGTGTTATTCCTGTTTGTTGTCTTACATTATTTCTTTTGCGTAGAGATTGGATACATCTCTCAAAAAAAAGATACCCTGGCTGGTTCTTACCGGTTCTGGTCCGGCAGCAAATTTCATCGGTGACCTGCTCGACAATCTATCATCTGTGATCCTCAGCCCTAACCCGCTGGCAACAGATGGGGAGGCCATCAGTGGCATCAATGCAGAACTCTGTGATCAGGTCCGTGAGAAGGTCAAGAAACACTTTCTAGCGGAGGCCGATCTGGAAAAACTGGTCAACAATGTAAGTTCTTAGAAAGTCTGTTTAGGTGTGTTTTCTTGGAAAGCTTTGTCACTGTCACACCTGCAATTACGTAATTAAAGGTGAGGCGAGGCGAGAGCATAACAGGCAATGACATATCTAATGAACAATGAAACATTCATGTGCATGTCCATGAGACTCTGCTTAATTAAAACTCAGACCACATTGTCTCGCAAAAGTGTTTATACTCTTTGAACTTTCACCTCCTTTTCTCATATTATACAGAGTAGTGCGTAATTGTGAACATAATTTAGTGTCAAGAAACTTAAAGGAAGATTAACTTACAGCTAACAAGACATTGATTGAAAGTGAAAAGTGAAATGGAGGGCAAGGAGAAAATTAATTAGAAAAGGAACCTGGTAACTATGTATGATGTCTCTAAGAAAGGGTGTTAATCAATTTGTGGGAGGGGCTGTGAGCTGTTTTCTTTAGCAGGAATAGTAGAGTAAGTCAGAATAAATTAGATTACTAGAGCTAAAAACAGTACGGTTCTGGAAGCAAAGCTGTTAGAGGCTACAGAAGACTTGAGGCTGAGATGGGGCTTCAGCTACAGCCATGGCTTCAGCTATGGAATTTGTATTAAAGCACATTAATGTATTAGAATGGTCTAGTAAAATTTAAGACTTGAATCAAGCTAAAACTCTGAGGCAAGATTTACAATATGGTTTAAGCAAATGACTTTGAATATCAACATTCAATACTAGATTTGAATTAGGCAACATGGCACCTTTATTTTCTCTCAGTGGGTCAATTCAATTGTACAAACCATGTATTACCGGCATGTAAAGTATGTAGATTCACCCAAATGTAAAAGGAAAAAATAATAGTACAGTAAGTAAAAACTAAAAGTGTTTTCAAAAATAGGTCTTAAAAAAGCATGTTCATGAAATGTGCAACTGAGTAGGGTATTTAAACTGCAGTAGGGTAACTAAACAACTACAGATGATTGACAACAAATGAGAAAATGGATTGATACAGCACTGAATGAAGGACCTTCTTAGCTCTTCTTTAGGTTTGTGGTCCCGCTGACTTGATAAAGCAATGCATGTTATTTTACCATTTCAATCTTCTAGTGGTCCTAGGTGCTCTAGTTTGTCAACAAAAGAGTTGTAAAGTGCCAGAACTGCATTATGTATGGTCAGGAAGACATTGTCATTGTGTGTCCCCACCACCTGCCAGTGCAAATTGAGGTTCAGCCCAGGATAGATCTGTCCTTTCTGATGAGCTAATCATCTGTAAATAAGTTATTGATGCCACATATTATACCATAAGAAATACATGATGCCACTACTGGCAGTCAAAAAATGCATTTAGAAGCATTCCCTGCATTTCAAAAGATCTGTTTCCTCAGTGTTTAGAGTCCTTCCTGTAAAGAGCATCAGTGTTGAGTTCAGACCAGTTTATTGTCATGGTAAACAACTAGTTACTCTTACAATTCCATTACCTCACTGTCCTCACAGCTTTCCACCAATGGTGGTTTCAGTGTGGCGGACCTGGACATGTGGAATCCCACCACCCTCTCCTTAATTGTAACCACTTCATAAAGATGGCCTAATTTGTGTTGATCTTTCATAAGAGACTGTTTTAATTTTTATTTTTTCTAACTTCCTTTCTGTAGCATAATAGGGTCATATAATTATCAGTTTTGTATGCCTTTATATTGCAATGTTAACTCATGATTAACAGTGTGTCTCTAGTGTCAGCGATTAATTTAGGTTAATAATAAACTGTTACCTTGTCACATATACATACTCTTAATTTTTTGTGCTTTTATGTCCAGGCTCTTAGTATCTATCAGAGGAGAGATCTCATTACTGTTTTGCACGGGGAGCAGGATAGTTCTGACGACTTTGACACAATTCTTCTTAAAGCCCTGGTCAGAGGTAGGTGAAGCAATTTTTTTAAGGGACCTGTTTTAAAGGGAAGTCTTCATTATGAAACGAATTTTTAAATATATACGTGTGGGTGGATGGGGTGTCTTTCTGTGTTTACTTCTCCCAACCTTCCTTTTTAAATGTCCTCAACATTGTTAGCTATCAGATTCATTATTAGTCATTATTGTTATTATTACTTCATTATATCACTCTTACACAACCCACAAGAGTCTGTAAAAGTTGACAGTGTAACAGGGCATGGTTTTCAGCAAGCGTGTGTGTGTGCATGTGTGTTTATATACACACTCTTACTGCATTTCCATAATGTTGGCACAAGCATAAAACCAAAGAAACCTTGACCCAAACTAAAGATAATAAATCCCACTAGGAAAGGTTTGTCTATTAAGACACTCAAGACTACAAAGCCTAAGTAAAAAACAAAACAAATTAGGCCCAAATTCGTGGTTGCATGTAGGTCTGGATTTTGACAAGGTTATTAATTGCTGTAGCTGAATTGTCTTGGTTTCACCATCATGTGCTTTGAATTTATACTGAAGAAAACATGACCCAAATCAGGATGCTGTTGCCACCATGTTTCAGCATGGGGGCGACTTGCTTAAGTTGATGTGCTTTGTTGATATATATATATATTTATATATATATATATATATATATATATTTACCTGACATAATGTTTTCCAGGTAGACCTAAACATTTCATTCAGGTGTCATCTGGAAGAACACCTCCCACATGTTTGCTTTGTTGACTCAAAACCACTTATAACAGCTTTCTTTCAATATATACTTTTGCTTGCATCTCAAAAGCTGATTTGTGAGACGTACTGCTCTGATTTTAGCCCCCCTAGCTTTGATTTTGCTTTAAAACCTTATCTATTTTTAAAAAGTTTAAAAACTTCTTTCCCTGACCTATCTAATCTGCTTCTTCTTGATACTGTTTGTTCTTTATGCTCTGTAATTGACATCTTAGGCCAAAAACAAAACAGCTGCAGATAGACCACACAATTAGCTAAAGTGATACATAAATAACTTCAGCAGTAAGTTATTTATGTAAAGCACTACTCTGTATCCCAATGATAAAGAGAAGTTTGTGACTGAAAGATCACCAAAAGGCTATAAAACATGCCAAGTTTAATTGCTGGAATACTCTTTATGTGATTATGAGCAACCTGTAAACTGCACTAAACACCTATGGCTGAATTTACACCTTATATATCAGAGACCAAATTATTTAGAAATTTCTCAACAAAATATTGCACCTAAAATTAATTTAGATTTAGGCATGATGCTAATTATTTAGAACAAATGTTTCTGTTTCATCTACTGCATATGAATGATTTCAAATTTCAAAAGCATCCAAATAATACAGAATTATTGTACTGCTCTCACTTAGTAGTGCTCCTCATACGTAATAAAGTCCTTTAAAGTAAACATTTATATAATCTTACACATTTTCATATTACTCATTTGTATTCCATTACTGCCCAATATAAATCCATATATTCCTAATATAATTAATTTTGAGAATTCCTGTCACATGTTATCTATTCTGATCTATCACCTGTAAAAGACTTTAATAGCTGGTGTACGTTTTTTTTAATTTTTAGATCAAGTTTAATAACCTGAATTAATAGTGTGTTAAGCGACATTAACCACTCTCATGAACCAGTTCTATTTAACAGCCTTACCAGCAGGTGTCAGAATACTTCCAATAGTGTACTTTCACTGGAATCACATTGAGGCAAATTTACAGTTTTAAACAAAGTGCCCAGTTCTATAAAAAAAGAAATCACTGTTTTTACACATGAAAAAACCTACCTCCCATTGATATCACAGTATGTTCTCCACAGTTTTTCTTGAATGAAATTCCAAATAATCTAGTGGTGCAAAGATACAAAGCTTCATTTTTTCTTTTTATGTCTTATGAAGAAAATGGAGTCTGGTCTTGCTGTTAAAAGGGAAATTAACTGGATTTAATCGAAAACTAAGACAATATATTCTTATAATTTCCATTGCATTAATATTGTTAACTTTCTGATATGTCTGTTTTAAGCTAGTAAGTGTGTGTCCTCGAAGGCCAGTGAGTACACAGAGGAGCTAAAACTGGCGGTGGCCTGGAATCGAGTGGACATTGCTAAAACTGAGCTCTTCAATGGCGATATACAGTGGAAGGTATTTTTTCCAACAAATAATGAGATAATAATATTTATATTTTGGAACACCACCCTTTGTCAATGTTTCAAACTTCTAGATCAGAGGTTTTACCGACATGGTCTAGAACAATTAGTAATGTCCAAAACCCTTTGGATTACATTTTTACATTAAAAGGAATAACCTCTCTAATGTTACAATAAAACTGACCAGCGTCATAGTTTTTTAATGCCTCTAAATGTACGTATCTGGGATTTTTTCAAAAATACACAATCGTAATTACCCAGCTAATAATATCATAGGAAAAGTGTCAAACGAACTTCCACATACATGACAAGACAGACTCTGTGGTACCATCTGCAGATCGGCTTCGTTTTTTTACCATTTTACCAAAAAATTAATCCTCATTTTATTCAACATTTTTGTGTTTATGGTTAAGCAAGACTATGATGATTCTTTGTATATTCTGTTTTAGAAAGCCTCTTAAAATCATTGCAAAATTTAAAGATCTAATATTGTTCCTCTTTTTGAACTTCAGTTTGAAGACCTCGAGGACTCCATGACAGATGCTCTGATCAATGATAAGCCCCAGTTTGTAAGACTCTTCTGTGAGAATGGTTTTCACATGGGGGAGTATCTGACAAATGAGCGCTTGGAGAGTTTGTATCGCAAGCTGTCATATAGCCTGCTGGCTTACAGGTTGCTCAACAAACGTCTGTATGAAAGACATAGCCTGGCTGGACCCCTTCCCTCTGTAGATGGTGCTGCAATGAAGACTCTCAATACTGAAGTAAACACAACTGATTCAGCATATCTGAATATCAGCTTGTATGAGGTGCGTTGGATACTCTGACCATCATTTGCTACAGCTCAAATGCAGTCAAATTTCTTATTATTGGTTTCAATAAGCTCTGACTTATTTGAACTATTGTGGTCTCTTGTAAATTTATTTTTCTGCTCAATGCCTTAATGATCTAGATACAGTGAATTATTTCATGTCTCACTTTATCTCATACTCTGTAATACCTGAAGGCCTATCAAAGGCTCTATCAAAACCAGGAGGCCATTATCCACATTCTACATGTTTCTTACTACGGCCTCTTTCAAGGGTCCATTGTATAGTATTTAGAACAGACTTTGATTATGGTGCTCCTTTAACATAGAATATGCAACAAAAATTACTAAATCACCAAGAGCTTTTTACCCTAGATATCTTTGAATTTGCTCTTAATATCTTAGACCTTTGTGCTGTTATAATGTTGATGAAAATAAAACAGATGGTCAATTTCAATAAGTCCTTTAGTTGTTAAATCAATTTTAAAATAAATAATCTGATCAAAATTTGCGTAAGAAAACCCAACTGAACAGAATTGCTCCATATGTACCTTATACCATCACAAAACATTATAACTCTCTAAACTTTTTTAAAACCACTGAATATAATGCTTTGTATTAAAATGGATTAGGGAGGTCCCGATCCAGCTTTTTGCACTTCCGATCCGATACCGATATTGTTGCTTTTTGAGTAACGGCCGATACCGATACCGGCCGATCCGATTATCTATTAAAGGTTAAAGTTATTATTATATTAGTTTCACTCTTGATAACAACCAGCCAGCTGAATTAAGTGAGTTGTAATAATACACAATAGTTGATAATGAGAAACTGACCTGTTTATTCAGGGATAAATAAACACAAAATCGACAGAATAATAAATAACAAACAGAAATGGCATCAGTAAACCAAGGCTTAACAAGCCATATGTGCAAAAATATTGGAAACTGTATTAAAAAAGCAAAACAAACAAACAACCTGAGTAGAAAATAGGCAGCATCAGTACTCTGCTCTTGAACAAGTGTAAACAAAGGCTTTAACAAAATCACTGCAAATAATATTTTTAACTCTATTTAAAGGAAAAAATGCCTTTTACCCCCCAATTTCCTCCACACTTTTCTGCTCCATCTCCATCTACACATTCCCTTCAATGTCAACTGTTGGCACTGACTGCAGTCAACACATGATGGAGAGATTCTTTTTTACAAAGACGAGCATTTCGACATGCTCAGGTGTTCATCAATGATGAGGGAGACTGTGCTAAAAAGCCTCGTCTTTTTCGTCCTTTAAGGTAAAATAATCCTACACCACTGACAATTTTACCAGTAACGTTTCATTTACCCGGCCGTTTTACCCCTTTAGGCGCCTGATTTTTTCAAGAAAATATACAATATATGAAGGTGTCAAAAGGCCATAACTTTGAAGTGGTGCGAGATAAAGGTTTACTGTCAATGAGAAATATATTCAGTATGCTTGCAGCCGCGACTCTCTGCGCGGGTGTTTTGCAAACTCTTTTTACTCAAAAACTTTGAATAGAACCATGTCCACAAATGCTGCTGAGATTAAAGGCACATGTGTCCCCTAACTCCTGGTGAAAAGTAGTAACACGATTCGACATCACATTTATAGATACAGCCTGTTTTAATCAGCAATGTTGTGTGCTAAAGGTGTGCTGGAAAATGCGGACGGATAATGGGGTAAACAAAGCAAAAACTGGAATGGATTATCTAAATCGTTGCGCTGGACAACACGGATCGTACTTTTGAAAAAACTGGATCGGGAGTTTGGGTCGGAATTTTCCCATGCTGGCCGACCCAACACCGATTTTGTAAATATCGGATCGGGACAAGCCTAATATGGAGCAGTGGACTAAGACTGTGGACTAGCACACACTCTTACTAAATCGTGACCATGTCTTCATGAACAACATTAAACAATGCTGTAGATATTCAAGTATATCTAAAGCTGTACGCAAATGTCTGAGGCAGCATGTGAAACATTTGGAGAACAGACTATGTGGAAAAGATCTAAGAAACATCTGGGACCCTCTGGTGATGAAAGGCTTGGATTCTGCTGCTTGGTCATTGAGAGCATTTCATGAAGCGCTCCATACACTGTTCTAATGCTTTTCCGAAGTTCACATAAAGAATGGAGGTCTGTAAATAGCGAGTGCAGAAACTTAGTGACCTCTGTGCAAATCATCTATTACATATTTCACTTGTCCCATTTTTTGATGGGTGTGTCACCATTCTTCCCTTTCATTTAATCAACTGAGATTTCATAAATAGCTCAAATTAACTGAGGTCCTCAAAGCGACAATTCCTTCACAAAATGTAAAAGAGGTTTATATTACTAGCTGCTGGAAGTTAGTAGAAATCCTGTATTCAGAGATTTCCAGGGGTGACCCAAGACCTCTGGTAACATACAGGATTTGCAAATGGTTTCTTTCTGGCCTATACATATATTAAAATGAGCATTTTCGTTTGCTGCAGGTGTCCCGGTTGTTGCAAGATCTTGTAGGTGATGTCTGTCAGCCTTTCTACTATGAAACTTTGGGACTTGATCCAAAAATGGGCATTAGAAGAGCATTAAAGGTCAGTTAGAATACATCATTGTATCATAACATAAGCTGATCACTGTATTGCAAATCTTTCTGTTCACCTTAGGGTGTTGTTATCAATAATCAATCTTTATTTGTCACATACATGGTCAAACACACTAAAACTGCAGTGAAATGCTTGTTTGGTGTAACCAAGGCAGCCTATTTTGTGGCACCAGGAAGCCAGTAGTGCAAACACTGGATGCTGAGGTGTAGTTTGCCATGGGCTGGATTTGAACCCATGACTTTTCAATTGGAAGTCAGGCGACATACCACTTGAGCTATCCAGCAGTTGTTAGCATGCCAAGAACAAGAAGAAGTTGGGAGGCATTACTGTAGAAGGGAACTTGATTTAGACACAACAATTTTCATTTTTGTTACATTGCGTCATTACTCTTTCTGAAGGTGAATATCACTCAGCATGTTTTCAGGGTGTTGGCCCTTTGCCTCCATCTTCTTTCATAATATCATACTCATACAGTAAAAATAAAAATATGGTCATGGTTAAAGAAAGAATTTCATTTTTAGATGTTTACATGTCAGGACTAATAAGTTACATCTGATAGAAAAGCCGCAAAAAAAGGCTTATATTATATATGGTTCTAAGATGAGTGACAATGAATGCCACATTTTTTGTAAAAAATATTTTTAATCTTAGTTATTTTGTAATATACAATAATGCACTCTAAAATATACTACAATATTTTGAATTTACTGTGATCTGATTTAATTTTAAATTGTTTTTCCATGCAGTTGGATCATTACCAACTAAAGACAACATGTATATTCATATTTCTGGTGCATAGAACAGATATAAAGATTAATTATGAATAAAACATTTACTGACTCTGTTTGCTATGATTTGTCCATTTCTAACTTCAGCACCTCAACAATAGTTTCCGAGGCGAACGCACATACCGCAACCAGCCTAGTTCCAAACCCTGGGCAGCTCTATTCATTTGGGCTGTTTTACAGAACCGCAAAGATATGGCCGTTTACTTCTGGGAGATGGTGAGACCTAAGAAAAACCTGTTGCTTCATAATCTTTTGTCTAAGTTCATGTAGAATGCTTATAAGTGTGTGTTAGAACATATGAGGTTTAAACTTGATCAGTTGAAAGTAGTGACCATTCTGGAAACACCATCAGCATTCATGTGCAAGTCCTACAGTAATTCTTCCTTTTTTCTAAACTACTTTTTAATTTCAATTGATATCTGTTTGTCTAATTCGGCTTGGTGTCTGTCCACAGCTGACAGATGAGTCTGTGCTGAGCGCTCTTGGTGCCTGTAAGATATTGAGGGAGCTTTCCAGGCTTGAGACCGAGACAGCGAGCAAGCTGGCCATGAAACAACTGGCACAAAGGTTTGAGAATCTGGCAAATGGTGAGTGTGAACACAAAATATATTTTTCTAATAGGTCAAATCTTTGAGCTTTGGGGAAGGAGGGTTTTCTTCTGTGTGTAATGAACCCCAGAGAACCCGAAATTTAGCCAGATGCAACGGTGAGCCTTTGACATGTTTGGTAAAGTTATTATGCAAATTGAGCTGCAGGAATCAGGGAGAGGGAGAGAACAGGTTAGTGCTCCAGGTTCAGGACTGAACTGGGAGATTTTCTGATGACAGAAATCAGTCACCCAACCAGGCCACCCTGGCTTTGCCCACACATGCATGTTCACACCCACTTCTAAATGCATGGGCACAGGCAAAACACACTTGGTGGCACCCACACACACACCTATAGCAAATTCCAAATAAAACTCCACCTATAGGATCTACTGGTATTCCTAAGGTTGGAATACACAGTAACTTTACTGCTGTATTTGCAGTAGCACTAAGATAATACAGATTTTACATAACAAATACCAAGATGTGAGCTATACATAGTTATATCATGTAGAAATATCACCGGTCTCAATGTCACATCATACCAGGGAATACTAATCAACCCCAACCTACAGTAAATCCATCAATGCTTGAGCTGGGATAGATAACAGCAAGTCAGCAACAGACAGAAAAATTCAACCACACAATTACTTGATAGAATAACCCTATTGTGCAAAGAAAGCTATTATTTGATAGTAGAATAGTCTATTTGATTAATTAGCCTGCACATGTCAGTGGAAGAGTTTCTCCCCTTTATGAAGCCGGTTTGATCTGAATTTATTAAACAAGGTGTTACTTTTTTTAGTCTTTTGAGAAGGGCTTTTGAGATTACTTGAGATCTCCATTTATTAGCAATATTGGACAGTAACTGGATAGGAGTATAGGGTCTTTTCCTGGTTTCTGGACCAAAATAATATTAACAGAAAGCAGAATTCATGTTTGAAGGAACTTTTTTTGTCCTTGATTTCTGATATCATGTTGTATGTTGGTGCTAGTATAGCCCAAAATTCCTTTTAGAACTGAGCCGGTAAACCGTCTGGTCCTATAGCTGTATTGCTAAAAAACTGTAGTAGGGCTTCATGGAGCTCACCTATTAAAACAGGAGAGTATAACACCTTGACCTATTCTTGTTGCAATTTTGGCAATATGTATCTTTGATAGATTATTGCTTGATGAATGTAAATCTTTGTAAAATAAAAACATAGTTAATTGCATCAGGATCATTGGGTAACAGATCCTAATGAGTCTCTGATAGATTTTTTGCTTTCTCTTTATAATTTTTAAGTGGTTTGCGGGCAATACACAGATTTGTTGCTGTGTTCAAAATTCTCCAAGCGAAATTGTTTGCCACATAAACTGTTTTCTTTTCTAATATTTAACTTTCTTTTTGTAATTTGAAGAAGAAGAGATTATTTTGGCTCGCATTACGGCTTTTACAGCTTCCCAGAGAATGCAGGCTGATGTACCTGGCAGATCATTATATTCCAAGTACCATAGAGCATTCCTTTCTAAATAAATTCATCAATTCAGTCTTTAGAATTCCTTTTCCACCAAGGGCTGGTTCCGTGCTGGTGCTATGGCTGGTTCGCGGCTGGTTGCAAGTGCGAACCGACACACACTGGTGCTGGCCGGAAAGCTACGTCATTATGTCACTCCATGCGCATGCATACGTCACCATTACCCAGTAGATTTAGTGCCAAATCCAACTGCCACAAGATAACAACAGTACTTTTTAAGCTTGCTGATAATTTGCTCACCACTGCGCTCAGACCCTTCCGCAGCCATCTCTCGCTGGATGTATTGGAACACCGGTTTGGTCCTTGAAGCCCCCTCAAGTTTTTTTTGCACTTTGGTGGAGGACCAGACTGCAGGAAGTTTGTCTCCTCCACTGACTGCTGCTTGGAATCCAGGTCCATTTTGTTTCTTTTGTCGGACAAGCAACTCTAGTGTTGTTTATGAAGTCCACAAATTACTTAAACATACAAATTATTAACCCACTGTTACACAAAATATAGAGACACTTATCATTAACGAATACTTGTGGACAGATCTCGTCGCCAAACAACAGCGTAAGAAGGTTGATAATAGCTATATTTTTAAATGCCTGACACACACGGAGTTACTTTCTATAATGGTGTTTATAACCCATCAAACTGATTAAGTTTGACTGGCCCAGTTTTTGTTCCAAAAATGAAATGTCCTGTTTTTTCTTTGATGTCCAGATGTATTTGGTGAGTGTTACCAAAGCAGCGAGAGCCGCTCCTTCACACTTCTTATAAGGGAGTCTTCGGTTTGGGGTGGAGCTACATGCCTGCAGATGGCAATAGCAGCCGATGCCCGTCTGTTCTTCAGCCATGACGGCGTTCAGGTAGAGAGAAAGACACTGCTAAAAATCTGGTCTCTCAATTTTTAAGTGTAGTTTTCTTTATTTGTAGATAATGGTTCCCTCTGTGGTTTTATTTATTTCCTTTCTGTGGGCCTTTTGGATGAATAAATTGATCTTTTTGATATGCCATTTTGCAACAATTTTTCAAAAAATCTATGACCAATGCAAAGGCGGAAATTAACGCAAACATGGACAAAGTTTAAACACAAAATGTTCAGCATTTAATTCCTAGAGCTTTTATTGCATTGAATAAATTACATTTTTATAATTAAGTTATTATAGGAATCACGGTTGTTATATAGTGGTCTTGTGTTTATCATCTTTTATACTACGATATTTCATATCAGCCTTGTTGATGCAGTAAAATATCCTCCACCTTTTTAGAAACATTTTTATGTACAAAGCAAGTTGTGCCCTTGACAGAGCAAATCCTTGACCCACACTTGATTATGATTAAAGAGTTCCACTGTTGTGTTCAAGTAAAGCTGTGAAAGTCAACCCTAAATATGCCAAATTTAGTACCAAAATAGGATAACCCTACTATCTGTTTTGTCAATGAAGGATAAATGGGTTTGTCAAAACTAAAACTGTTTATAATATTGATTATAATTAGAAACAGAAGGCTGGTATCATCAGATTTTGTCTAAGTGTTAAACCTTTGAATGTCGCTAGATTATGTGCAATATTAGTGGAAGTGGGGCATGTAGTAATAATTTAAAAGATTATTTTGCATTCCATCACAAAAAAGTCCTACCATTTTTTGAACTCTTAACACTTTAGGAAGCGTAGTCTGTGTTTGTTTGAAGCGAAAGTTTCAACATAGAATCTTTTTAGAAATAACAATATCAGACATATTTTAGTGCAGTGGTTTGTTATTCTCCAAGCATGATTGTAGTGATTTTAAACATTGTTTCATCTTAACGATGATAAAAAAGCAAAAACTGAAGAAACCAGTAAGTTGGTAAATACGTTCTCACATAACTGTACTAAAGTTTGTTACAATTTTGAAATCATATGACTTTTGCAATTCAGGTTTTCTTGTATGGAGATTGAATTTGGTATTACTGTAAAAATATAATGTTCTGCTCCTTTCTTCTGTAGTGTCTGTTGTCTGAGATCTGGTGGGGGGACATGAAGAGGAGTACTGAAGTCTGGAAGCTAGTTCTCACCTTCTTCATTCCTCCTCTCATCTACTCTAACCTGATCAGCTTCAGGTACGTATTGTCTTACTGCTTTCCAAAGTTGTAAGCTTCTTTTAGCATTGTTGTCATAGTGCATAATGATCAAAAAATGATCAGTTATACAAAGATGTCAAAGAAGATCAGTCAAAGTTAAATGCAAATGTACATTTACTGTGGTCTCTCCCGAGTTCAGTACAATCAGCCTAGCATGATGGTAATATTAAAATGGCGTTTATAAAAATATTTGTATTTGATAATTTAAAAAAACCAACTGATTTGATCCTCTATTTATATATTATAAATAATAGTAGAGAAAGTATGTCTGTGTATTTTTAATGGTGAAACTCAAATATTTAACTGTTGTGATGAAAGTTTGGGGGTTAAGTGTAGTTATTTTGATATTTCTTCTTTAGTAGACCCTTAAAAGAAAATGTGGTGTTTTTTTGTATGTGTTTAGGGAAAACCAGGAGACGGTTGAACATTTGGAAGATCAGAACATCAGAGAAATTGATAGCATGGACGGAAATGATGGCACTACCTTATCTAACACTGGCAACATGCAAAAGTAAAATCAAACACTATATCAATCACATTATTATGTATGATCATTTTGTTCATGATTTAAACAGTAAAATGTCCTGGTTAATTTTAACTGCAGTCAGGAAGGCATGGAAGAAAAGGCACCGTTAAAAGGTAGGATTTCAAACCACTAACAGCCTGTCTTTATAAATGAAAAACAGGGTTTTTCATTAAATTATTATATTACATAATAAGGATCCCATTTGTTGTTCTTGGGCTTTTTTTGTTGATTTTTGTTTGTTTTCTCAAAAACCTCACCTTTTTTTAACCATTTTCTCCAATGTTAGTCTTACCCTCATAGTAGATCGCTCCTTGGTTCAATGTATCAGCCTCTGTCATCAATCTAAGTACATTCTGTGGTATTCCTCTGGTTTAGACTTTTTGGAGGTTTCTGGTATGTGTGCCCTTTTACAGACATCCTAAAAACTCTCAAAAAGATATATATATATATATATATATATATATATATATATATATATATATATATATATATATATATATATATATATATATATATATATATATATAT
>JAVLVB010000263.1:1198548-1214999 GCA_032876305.1 Orestias chungarensis
ATAAAATCATTCTATAGATTAAATAAATAATGGTGGACCCATCTAGGCTAACTTAGCTATGCCCAGAAGCAACAAATGCTTTGGTTGGATTTCGTCTTGTGTAGTATTTTTCCGAATCCCACTCAATCCTATTGGCAATGTATTAGAGGTTACATGTTTTATTTTATTGGTTTTTATTATTGATTTTTATTTACAAAAATATTATATAATAATAGTAAGCCCTGGTTAGCTGAGGTTGAATTGAACAAACTTTAAATTGAGTTAAAAAAAATACACAAACACTGTTCTTAAAAATTCCAATATCAAATTAAAATAGGATACTGTAGGAAATATGTTACAAAAAGAAGTGTGGTTAAATCATATTCTTTGAATTTATCAATGACCGAACATGGGGGTCAGCAACGGTTATGATCCAAAGAGACCTTTTCGTGGGTAGTACACCTAAATTAATAAAGGCAGGAAATCAATGTTTACTTTGTTCCACCTCAGAGAAGCAAACTACAGACTCTATAAGTTGTTCATTGGGTTCATCTGAGAGACAGCCTGGGAGAAAAAGCTCCCCACTACTGTATTTTGCAAACAGTAGTATCTACCTAAAGGTATAAGTCTAACCGTTTGTGTCCAGTATGTGTGGGGTCTGCAGAGGTGCTGACATTTGAACTTAATTAGAAAATAGATTTTTCTTTCTGTATTTCTGAGGGAGCAGTTCTCAGACAGACACCAGTCTGATTTGATTTGAATTTGCACTCTTTATTGCTGAGAAGAGTTGTAATAATCAAGGCAGAGGTCCCAAAATTAGACCAGACACAACAGTTAATGAATGGGGCAGGAACAGTCAGCAGCAGCCACAGGAAGTACTGAGGGATAGAGGGCTAGTTAAAGACTGAAATTAATCAAGTTGGTAACCTTTGTCCGGCAGGGGCGAGGTAGTAATAAGGAAATCGTGGGGCAGAAGGAAGGTCAGGATCAATCAGCCAGGCAACGAAGGAATGCTGGAAACCTACTTGCTGCTACACTTTAAATAATCTGGCAGCTAGGCTTGGTAAAATGGTTTGCCTATATAGGGTTGACAGGTGGAAACTATGACTGCTGCTGAGTGGGCATGGTTGACGCAGACTGAGGGCAAGGGAGATGACAACAAACCAGCCTAGCTACCAGAATCATAAAAAGACAACTACACTTTTCAACATTGATTATCCAGTTCTTAGTCTTGGTCTTTTTGAGCCCTATTCAAATACTCAAAACTTGTTTTAAGTAAGATTCATACACTCAAACAAATCAACATACTACTGTTTGTGTGTGCGTGCGTGCGTGCGTGCGTGCGTGCGTGCGTGCGTGCGTGCTGTTTTGTCCCCATTGTTATCATTATGGCAAAGCTGAGAAAAACCTTGAGTGTACAAAATGCTGTCGCACTGACGGTCTATGTCCCACTGTAAATAATATTTGTTGCCACATGAAAGCCTTTTGCCATCAAGTACGATAACAAAGGGAGGGTAAACCATTCAAACCATTGTTTACAGAATGTACAGCTCTAATGCAGAGTGCTATTAATATCATTTTGTTCTGTTGTCATATACAATTAGTTTTTATGTGTAAGTACTAAGTTTGATTCATCTAGTTTTCTCTTGTGTTTTTTTAAACTAGACTCTAAACAGGGAACCCCCAACAGACCATTTTTTCTGTCAAGGTCAAGGCAGTTCTGGTACGCACCTGTCACCTCATTCTTGGGCAATGTGCTGATGTACTTCCTGTTCCTTTGCCTGTTTGCCTATGTTCTGTTGGTGGACTTCAAGCCCCCACCTCCCAATGGCCCAGCTACTCTGGAATTCGTTCTTTACTTCTGGGTCTTCACTTTAGTATGTGAAGAGATACGTCAGGTTGGTTGTTTTCACACTATATATCTAAAATGACACACAATGCAAAGGTTTTAAAACCCTGAAAAGGATTTAGAGGCAGTGTCTTGCAAATGCAAATAACACCTGTGCAATATGGAACTAAAAGCAATAAAAACACAAATGACATAGCTGACAGTTCAACAAGAAAGTTGTATGGAAGTTTAAATCAGGATTAGTTTCTAAAACAATCTCCTACATAGCTCTGCCTAATCCATACTCTTAACATGGAAAGAGGAAGGACAAACTGCTGACCTATCAGAACATTAAACATGCACCCAAACTAAAAGACTCAGCAAGAATACAATCCATTTATTTCTTAAGAGATACCTTTTAAAATGTAAGTTAAAATAAAAACAAACCAATTACATGATCTTTTTTCTTCTGTTCACAGACGTTTTTTGGTGGCAGTTTGTTTTTGCTGCAAAGGATGAAGAAATACATTCAGGATAACTGGAACAAGTGTGACCTCATAGCTATTCTTCTCTTTCTTTTGGCTTTAATTTGCAGGTATTATTGTTGTTGAAATATATGCCCTTTGTTTCCCATCTGCACTTGTATTTCTAGGTGAAAATTTGGACAAATAATACACAGCACCAGTAAAAAGGAGTAAATCAATCAAAAATCTCTGATCAAAATCAAAAACCAAATTCCAACAATACTGAGCTCATAAAAAAGGTTAAAAAAACTAAACTGGACTTAGGTAAAAAATGTGAACAAACAAGCCGCACAACCAAAACATAACTGACTTCACAAAGAAATGACACAGGGGTATATGCTGGCTGATCAGACCATTATCTGACACACTAGGGGAAACTAAACACTATACAATCACTAATTAAAACAAATACCACATTACAACTAAATTTGTAAAACCAACTAAAAATATTCACTCACATGAAATCCCCCATATCCAGCTGGAACTGGTGGTACAGTCCAATCAGTCCAATTAGTGTTTACATGCTCAGCTCTGGCCAATATCTTGTCAAGCCACTCCCCAGGAGCAGCAGGTAAAAACACAGAATTAAACACAAAAATAAACCATGGGTTAAAAAAAAATACAAAAGCAAATTTAATGTGTAAGCTTACAAATTGAACAAATGTTTTCAAACCAACTAATTACCATTTTATTTCAACTGAAGTTGTGAATTCAAATAATACATAAGAGAATTTCCGACTTTGGAGTGTGGCCATGGGTTTGGCCACCATACTTCCTGATAGTTTTTAAGAACAGAGAATGTGCAATCCTGGAATGTCTTGGCCTGGATATGGCAATTCAGTTTCTGGAACTAAAGGGCCAGATTAAGCATGACAGGAGTTTTATATGGTCAGATAGTTGTAGAGCAGTTGTAGGCTAACTGGTTTCTAGGAGTAGAGAGAACAATAAGAACAATAACTCACTGGTTCTTTTTGCAGAATGTTTCCATGGTCATTTAACTTTGGGAGGGCAGTAATGGCCCTAGACTACATGGTCTTCACACTGCGGCTGATCCACATTTTTGCCATCCACAAACAGCTTGGACCTAAAATCATCATTCTTGGAAAAATGGTAAAAGAACTGCTTAAAAACAACTCATTCACTAAAAGCATTTTGAAATACAAAAATGATTTATATCAGTGTTTTTTGAAAGGTTCTGAATTATTAACCTTAGCGTTCTCAATGAGCATGCTTTGTTTATCTTCATGAAGATGATGGGACAATATGGCTGGTTTTAAAGAACTTGTTATAAGAAAAGAGGAAGCTCTGTAACCAACAAAATGTCTAAAGTGCCTCTAGAACAGACAAGACCAAAATCAGTTCATCAGTCATCAGTTCAATCAAATATATTTCTTTAATATCTCATGGGACTAGGCAAGTTATTTAAATTCAATCATACTTTCGTTTTCTTATACTTTCAGGTCCCCTTTGCATTTAAATCTATCAAACCTTTTTAACTATCAACTGTCTTGTTTAATAAAATATATTACAATGTGTGTCAATGTGACTATTCCCAAATAGAGCTCTGTATTTAAAAGACTACACTAACCCAAAGAAACTACACAAAGCCTCTCACTCCTGTCTTGTTTCCCACAGGTGAAAGATCTTTTCTTCTTCCTTTTCTTCCTGGGTGTTTGGCTTATGGCCTATGGAGTGGCGCATCAGGCGCTCCTTTTTGCATATGACCCCCGACCTAATTGGATTTTCCGGAGAGTATTTTACAGGCCATATCTGCACATTTTTGGACAAATTCCTATTGATGAAATGGATGGTAAGTATTTCTTTACATTTAATAAAATATGTTATGCAATCAAGTAGTATTTTTATTTTTTTCTTACTAGAGATGCTTTTAACAAATCTGTTGCTAACATCTAGAAATAGAATGATCAACTATTCAAATAAAAACCTAACAAGCCATATGCATATGTAACAAAGTAACATCACAAAGATGCACACATTACTAATAATATAAGACATTTTAGGTTGCAGTTGCAGGCGAAGTTATTGTGTGTCTGTAAGGCCGGTCCGTACATATGTTGAACGAGTCCATAAGTTCCACCTGCTAAATTAGAGCACACTGAGCTCAGGGTCTAGAGACACATGACCCAAGGTCACCCCTCTCATCTGTAGTTGCCTAACAGACCCATGGGGATATGACATCACTAAACAGTCGGCAGACACTTGAGCACTAGACCAGACAGAAAGTGGATTGTGACAGAAGGTCAAAAGACATAAAGCAAAGGTACTGAGTTGGAAGATTAAACACTACATGGCTGTGTCTAAGACTTTTAGTCTGTACAGGGTCCCCCTGCTCTTTGCTGCCCCGTGCGTTAATCCCATGTATGGTTGCTTGTACCGTGTGTCTATTTGTGGTTGACTAGTGTCCTGCCCAGGGTGAGCTTTTCAAATTGGCCATTGGAGCCCTACCCCCATAACCCAACAGGGTTGAGGTGGTATAGAAATGGATCATTAGATATGTTAGTATGAATCCATTGTGACATAATCTTTTATTACAACTCAATCATTGAGCTAATGTCATTTGGTAAATAAAAAATACCTTTTCTAGCTCTCTGTGTGGAGGTAAGACTTAATTTATTCAACTTCTGTGGGAGTTTTCTGATTGCCGAGTTGACAAATGTTCTAATTTTCGTCATCTTAAATAATTTTTTGGGCTGATTTCCATTCTCCAGTTCATGTAAATTTTAATTATTGGTTTAAAACAACTTTTTAAGCCTTCTTTGTTACACTGTGTGTATGACAAATATACCATTTAGAACAGGATTTTACAGTTTTTTTGATGAGTAAAACTAATTACTATGCTGACAGTTCAAACTGGCTATTTTGTGCTATTCTAGAAATTATCTTGTGAAAGAGTTATCTTTGTGTGATGTTTTTATTAAAATGTAGGTTAAAAATCTACCAATGACAAGCCACACTAGCTCATTATATTTCTAAGAATATAGAAGATTCTTTTTAGTGCAAATAATTTTAGATTTGAGTAATAACTACAAAAAGCAACTATCAAGCTGCTAAGTTTCAATATCACTAAGATCTTATGTTCCGCTGTGTGTTCCTCTGCCTTTCTTTATTCTAGCTGACAAACTGGTGGAGCCTAACTGCACTTACAACCACACAGAAATTGAGGCAGGAGCAGAACCTTGCCTAAGTATCTATGCAAACGGACTTGTTGTCATCCTCCTTGTTATCTATCTACTGTTTACCAATATAGTGTTGGTCAACCTACTCATTGCCATGTTCAGGTACCTTAACATTTTACATCCGTCATAAGGTGAATATTCTGCAACCACAGAATCTCCTCTACTCCATGTTTACATGTTCTGTCTGCAGCTACACCTTTTCCAAAGTACAGGAGCACAGTGACATCTACTGGAAGTTTCAACGTTACAACCTCATTGTTGAGTATCACTCCAGACCCTGCCTGGCACCACCTTTCATCATCCTATCCCACTTACACATTCTTATCAAGAGACACATCCGTCGGATTCCTTCTGTCAAGAGTCAGCACTTTGGTAAGACATTAACAAATATACAATAGGCTGAATATGAATGTTGCTGCATTGGAATGTACTTTATAATAGGCTCACTAAGGTTTAGGAGCAAATATCAAGAGCTGAATAAGTTGAAGACCACCTGTAATTAATATTATGCTGAGAACCTATTTTAGAACCTAAATAATTTAGCTATTTTATCCACAGTTTATTCTAGTGGATGTAAGTATGACAGACGAATAAAAATGTACTTTATCTAGGCTTGGGTCACACACAAATAGGCTTCACTCAAAACTCAAATTATTTCCATGTATTTTTGTTTAGTTTTTAGTGCAAACATTTTAGTACACCTAAATCGTAACTGCTGCATTTGATCTAAAACATGCTTGGGACCTATATTCACCATTCACCACCGTATTAAAACACTCATGAAGTGGAACTGAGAAACTAAAAAGAGCATACCAACTGAAACAAAATGTGAAGTCAAAATATTTTAATATTTATGATTCATAGCAAAAAAAAATATTTTTCATTTGTTTTTCAACCAAAAGCAGTGTAAGGTTTTTGTAAGGCTGGAGTAAATCAGAGAGGTATAGAGGCACATGACTATGTCACACATTTCTAAGCCAACATTAAGATTTTAAGAGGAAAGCAATCACAGTTAATGAGATCCATATACTTGTGTTCCAGTTATAAACAGGTGATGATCTTCTGCAAAAGTTAAACTGTGGTGTCATTTGTGATCTGTCACATTCTTCCGCGTATTTGTTGTGTCCTCTTGTGGCTTGTACCAGTGTTCTTGTGGGGAACTGTAGAAATAGAAAAATAACCTAAAGAAAACAATAACTAATCATAAAAAAAAGGAAAACAAGACCAATACAGCAAATTAAACTGCAAACAAAAACACAGACCATGACAGGAACATATTGACATGGGTATTAATTTGATCTGTTGGTGTCCAGGTCTCTTAAATTGATCCAATTTCCATGTACTGACATTTTATTACGCTACTCTAAAACATTGCCACAGTAAATCACACATTTTCTGTTGCTCCAATTTACGGCTTTAGGAACCCTCCTTTTCTTAAACGCTGGTTTGGTTTAGTATTAGAACTGCCATGGCCTCTCCTTCCACCTTCCTTCATTCCTGCTCTATGTGTCAGATGTTTAACTACTTCTGTGTCTCCTTTAGTGATAATGGTATCAATCAAATCAAATCAAAAATACTTTATCCCAAAGAGAAATTAGATGGTGTTAGAGTAACTCATTTAACTAAGGAGTTATCATAGATGGTCCATCTGTTTTACAACTAAGCTAAAAAAGCCTCTGACAGAAAAGACTCTGTTTTACAGTAAAAATGTAATGAAGAGGATGTTCAGGGTTTTCCATGATTTTATGTAAAATCCTTCTTTGCATCATGATCTCCGGATATTCCACATCTGTCCAAAACAGAACCAGCCTTCTTTACCAGGTTGTTGAGCCTTTTAGGTTCCTTATTCTGATGCTGCTGCCCCAACAGAAATAATAGCAGAGGAGAGGACACTCTCAACAACAGACTTATAGAAAATCTGCAACATCTTGTTGCAAACCTTAAAGGGTTTTAGACTCCTCAAGAAGTACAGTCTGCTCTGCCCCTTCTTGTAGAAGGCTTCACTGTTGCATCTCCTTTCCAGTCTGTTGTCCAAATGAACACAGATTAATCTATATTCCTCAACCATCTCTACTTCTTATCCCATGATGGAAATAAGGGTTGATCTGACCCTGTTTCTCCTGAAATCTCCAATCGTCTCTTTCATTTTGTCCATATTCAAGAATAGATGATTGTTTCCACACCATGCCACAAAGCGCTCCACCAGCCCTCTGTACTCAGCTTTTTGTCCATCTAGGCACTAACAACTGCAGAGTCATCTAAATATGTCTGTTGATGACAGGAGTCTGACTTGTACTAGAAGTCAGAAGTGTACAAAATGAAAATGAATGGTGAGAGTACAGTCCCCTGGGGTGCTCCTGTGCTGCTTTTCTACTGGTTAGACACACAGTTCTTCAGTCCCACAAATGTTCTGTTGGTCGGGTAGTCATTGATCCAGGCGATTGCTGTGGCCTCCACCTGAGTCTTCTGGAGTTTCCGACAAAGCAGATCAGGCTGAACTGTGTTACATGCACTGGAGAAGTCAAAGAACACATTGCTGCCTGCTTTGTCCAGGTGAAAGTGGGACTGTTGAAGCAGATGTATGATGGGATCTTCAACGCCAACTCCATGGCGATAAGCAAACTGCAGGGGGTCCTGGTATGTTCTGGTTTGCTTACACAGTGTCACCAGGAGTCTTTCCAGGACCTTCATGATGTGGGATTTCAGGGCAGCTGTTCTGTAGTCATTGATGTCTGATGTTCAGGTTTTTTTGGTACTGAAACCAGACAGGATGTCTCGCCCACATCATCACATCACATGTGCTCTGCACAGCCCTTTATGACTCTTGGGATAATACCATCTGGACCCACAGCTATGTTATGATTCAGTCTCTCCATCTGCCCCTTTACCTGACTTCTAGACACAGAAAGGTGGGAGTAGGAAGGGGAAGCAGCATATTGTGATTTGGTTCAAAATAAACCTGTGGAACGAGAAGAGTCCATGACTGAGTATAACACATCTGAAGTCCAACTGGACAGCTGTGGATCAATGAAGGGTGAGCTGTCTGGTTGGCTGGGTGCAGGAGGACATGATGGGGGGCTTGTTCCTGAACTGAACCTGTTTAAGAATGTGTTCAGCTCTTTTGCTCTGTCCATACTTACATTAGTCAGATAATATTTCTGCTTGAAGCCTGTGATCTTCATTCCTGACCACACATCTCTGATATTGTTCCTCTCCAGTTTACTCTCCAGATTCTTCCTATACACCTCCTTGCTCTCTCGGATCTTAGCTTTGAACTGTCTCTGTATACTCCTCAATAACCATCCATCTCACTCCCGAAAGGCTTTTTTTCATGTTTAACAGTTACTTTAGGTCACTGGTGATCCAGAGTTTGTTGGAATGGAAGCATCTCACTATTTTTGTGGGGATGTTTTCCTCACAGAAGTTTATATAGCCAGTCACACACTCAGTCTTGGCATTGACATAACCTCCATGTGGCTTGCAAATCCAATCAAATCCAATCCAATCAGTAGCATCAAAACGATACAATTTTAGCAACAGGTAATCCCTGGACAAGGGGTTTATAATCTGAGTAGAGAAAAGTAAGGTTGTGATCTGATTTCCCTCAAGAGCTTGGTAAAGAATGGTATGAATCCCAGACATTTGTGTAAAACAAATTCAATGTCTTGTTTTCTCCGGTACAGCAGAGAGAAGTGTGATTAAAATAACCAGATATTCTCACAAAAGAATATGGGGTCCTGTGTCTGTATCTTAGCAAAAATGGAACTGATGATATCACATGCATTGCCAGCAACAGCTGAATGTAAACAGTTACGAAAACAACACTGGTGAACTCACTTAGTGTATAATAGGGATAAAGACTTACTGACAGTGCTTCAATGTCTGGACTGCAGAGGCAACACTTCTCAGTAACTTTAAATGGATGACACCATATGTTGTTGACAAGCACTGCCAATCCATCTCCTATCCTTTTCCTGCTACTCTTTAAATTCTGATCTGCTGTTATAACCAGAAAACCCACAAGAGAGACTTTGGAGTTGGGGATATTATTTTGTTGCCATGTCACAGTAAAACATAATACTGCATTCCAGATAATCTTGCATGTATAATACATCTAACATTCTTGTAGCTTTAGAGCAGAGAGTATCTGAATTGGAAGCCAACGAGAAAACACTGTCCTAGCGATTCTTTGGCACACCCTGAGCAGCTGGGACCCCTGTTGAACTGAATGACGGTACATTGAAAGCATAGTCCCAAAAGGTATCCTAGGGGTCACCACACACCTGTATAAGGCAACTCCATAGTCAGAGAGGTGGTATTAGAGAAACCAGTGACCCTAGTAAAATGTTCTAAAAGTAACATTAACTTATACCTGTAACTACTGTCTAAGGATAAAGTATACAGTATACAGTATGATTGTTATTAACACTGATTGTAACGACATTCAGTCACACCAGTCCGAGGTCACTAAATTGCTAAAACAATGTTGGACTCCAGTCCCCTGCCTCATCAGACCAGTGACAACATGTTTAATCACTTGCTTTCTTTCAACCACCAGTTATCTAAGTTGTGTCCAGAAAACGGTGTGGTTTACATTGATAATTGCAAAGGTTTTGACCCTGGTCTTATCTGGAAAGACTGAATCCCTCCCACTTTGGACGGAAAAGCTTTTCTATCGGGGAACATAGCCAAATTTATTAGTCTCCCAAATTACTCTTATTATGACAGTGTCCTGCCCACTGCCAAAAATGAATTAAAGATCAATCTAAAAAGAGCAAATTTTTGAAAAAATAAATATAACTCAGCTTGAACAGAAATATACAATTAAATGTGGATTGTTGAACATAAGTTATCTCTGTTTAAAGAATTCATTTTTGAGCTATAAAAAACATTGACTTGATGTAAACCTTCAACTTGTATGTTGGACCATACAAGCCAACTTTTTAAAGAAGTGTTGCTTTTGATTACTAACCCCATTTTAGATATGAATATTCTCTCATTGGTAAATGGACCAAAGGTTTTTGAGGTAGCTGTAATTAAACACTTATTTAAGAAACCTTCACTTGACCAAGAAGACCTAATAAATTACAGACTCATATATAATCTACCTTTTTTATTAAAAATCCATGAACGAATTGTTGCTTATCAAATGAGCAAGCAGCTGAAGAATAGTGACCTTTTTGTTGAGTTTCAGTCAGGTTTCAGAGCTCATCATAGCACTGGGATAGCTCTCCTGATGGTCACTATTGATATTCTCATTTTTCCTTGCACCTGCCTTTCAGTGTATGTCGGTGTATTTTTAAGAAATGTATTCTTTAATGCTATATCTAAAAAAGCTGAACCATTCTAAACCAACAATATTTTACAACTGTAGGATCTACTCTACTTTATGTTTTAATGTTATGTCTGGAACTGCACATTTTCCAAAGTACAGGAGCAATGTGACTTCTGCTTGAAGTTTCAATTACAACAAGCATGGTGTTGGTCAACTTAACCATTGCTATTTTCTAACATTTTGTACTAAACTGTGAATTTGTCTTTGTCTATTTGTCCTTTTTAACAGGGTGGACAGTGATCTGTTTACAGGTTTTATCTTCAGAATGTTCTGACTAATATCTGTACTCCAAATGTGTTTTTTTGCTTCTGCTCATATTTCCAAAATCTTTTATCCTCAGTTGTGAAGCTTCAAGACAGGGATGCCAGCAGCCTGAAAACATGGGAAAGTCTCGAGAAAGAGAACCTTTTGTCTTCACAGAATAAGCAGCAGAGAGAAAGCGACACAGCACGACTTCAGCGGACCTCTGTTAAGTAAGTTGTCTTTTATTAAAATATATTGAGCTTAGAACTGAGGGTAACTTAAATCACATTTCAGTTTAACGGAATGAATTTTGTAAGATTATAGTTAATTTAAATTAACACAAAAAAAGATTACCTGTTTGTTTAATTCATATCAAGAATCAGTTTATTTATATAGCGCCAATTTACAACAGATGTTGTCCCAAGGCACTTTACAAGAAAATCAATTAAAATCAAAGATACATCATAAACAACTCAGTTTGAAAAAGTTTCCAATCTAAGGAACCCCAGCATATTCCATCGAGTCATTGACTTGCAGCGTTCACTCCTCTGGAATCAGCAGACAGAAACAATAGCTTGTGTTGTCGTTGACTTTACAGCAATCCCTCATACTGAGCATGCATGTAGCAACAGTGGAGAGGAAAAACTCCCCTTTAACAGGAAGATCCAGAAGGCTGCAGCTCGCTTGGTTTTCAACCTGCCAAAGCAAGCGCATGGCACACCCCTTTTCACTGATCTCCATTGGCTTCCCTTGGCTGCACGCATCAAATTCAAATCACTAATGCTGGCATACTGCTTAGTGTTTGATGGATCAGCGCCCATCTACCTCAACACACTCTTAAAGCCTTACGTCACTGCCCACCCGCTCCGTTCCTCCAAGGAGCGCCAACTAACGCAACCAAAACCCCGTGCAGGTCAATCTAAAGTCTTCTCATTTGCGGTTCCTCACTGACCTTACATGCACTATCAGAGCATCAGATTCTCTTTCCACCTTCAAGAATCCTTGAAGACCCAGCTCTTCCGAGAGTATCTCTTGCCCTGAAAGATCTAAATGCACTTACTACCCCCCTGATATTAGTTAGCACTCAGTGTATGGTACTTTGGCCTTCTGTGTTTACCTAAATGCTGTAAATGAGTGTCATCATTAATGTTAAATCCTCTCCTAGCATATTGCAGGTAAATTGCATCGTAGTTCAATGTTAAACCCTCTTTTTGTAAGTCGGTTTGGATAAAAGCGTCTGCTAAATACATAAAAGCAAATGTAAATGTAAATGTCGGTCTCTGCTAGACGTCTCGCCTCTAAACTAAATATTGGTTCCTGGTTGGCTTCCAGGTTCTGATTAAAATACCTGTGATGGGCTCTCCTCGCAGTGACAGCATCTGCTTTAAAAGCGCAGTAAGGTAAAATCTAAAACAATGTCCTTAACCTCTAAGTTGAAAGTCTCTGAACCTCAAGCTACATACAACTTCTTGTTGGGCCAGATAAGAGGCATCTGCAAATGCGAGTGTATGTTCTCAACAGTGTCGGCTGGGAAAAATATTTTTTGTAGATGGCTTCAAATTCAGGAATTGGCTAAAGGGCAATTCCATTTAATTTTTTGCACTTTTAATCTCCTTTAGATAAAAAACTTAGACACTTCAAACCTGGACTGGACCATTGTAAACTAGTTTCAAAATATTTACAACCAGGTTTGTGATGTGTGAAACCTTTTTCTGATTTGTGAAACTTTGATAAAGGTCAATTTCAGCACGGTTTAAGTATTTGCCTAACATTAGAACTGGCCCTGCACCAAAACTACAAAACATGGGCACTTCAAACCTGGACTGGATTATTCTAAAGTGATAACATAATACTCAAAACCAGGTTTTTGATTTGTGAAACTTTGATAAAGGCCCATTTTTAAAAAATGATAAAGATAAAGGCCCTTTGCAATTTGCATCAAACTAAAACTGCCCCAGCTCCAACACTACAAAACAGATACTTCAAACCCGGACTAGACAATTCTAAACTAGTTTTAGAATATTTAAAACAAGGTTTACTATTTGTGAAACCACAGCTAAAATAATAAATAGAACACTCAAATAACGATCAGAATGAATACAATATTTTCATTCAATACTTCGTGCTGTGCAAAGCTAAATGTGTGTATAACGAAGTCGCACAAAAGACAGTGGAAATCAAATTCATCAATCAGGCCGAGATTCACACACAAAATTAAAGTGGAAACACACTACAGACTCAGTTTTGTGTGTGGCCTCCACGTGCCTGTATGACACACTCCTGTGCAGTCTGTGGTGTAACATGAAGGTATGGGGAACAGGCGGCTGGCCATCACTTCAAGGTCTTCATCTTACAAGAACTGCTAACTAACTCCAGCCACATGAGATCTAGAATTGTCCTGCATTAGCAGAAACCTAGGGTCATCCGCACCAGCATATAGTCTCACAAGGGGTCTAAGGATGTCCTCTAGATCCAGTGCGGGTCAGGGTACCTCTGGCGAGCACAAGGAGGGCAAAATGCCACCCGACACCATTACTGACCCTTTGCCAAAACAGTCCTGCTAAAGGATGTTGCAGCCAGCAGATCGCTCTACACGGTGGTGTGTATGGAGTAAGATCGCTGTCAAAAAGGTGTATGCAAGTAAAAACCTGTCAGGATGACATCATGGGGCGGAGTAATAGATCCGCGATCTCATCAAAGACAGCCCGCTCCAAATATAAAGATGGCTGTAGACAGTGGACCGGGTGGAGCAACAGCCTCAGGTGAAGCATCACCACCCAGAGTGGGCTTTGTTAGATGTGATTGTGGATTGATTACTCCGGCCTGTGATGTTATCGTAACAATTTTTTACTTACCCACAAAGTTGAATTCGTATCCACAGAGGAAGGAGGAGTTAGTACTCGTAAAAATTAGAGTTGTATTTATAAGACTTTGCACTCACAGCTTTTAGATTCATACTGTCAGACTCAAAACAAATTCAGCAGAATTTTGGCTACAACAACTTTTTTGACATATAAATACGAATATGAATGTTAGAGTTTTGCATACAGCTTTTTGACAGTGATCTTACTCCATATGTGTCCAGAGCCTGGTAGAGCCTCCAGGCTCTGCACACTACGCTGACAGACACAGTAAACCAGCACTACCTGAGCCACTTGTGTGGGCTGTAGAGTCCGTCTCATGCTACCACGAGTGTGAAAGAACCACCAACATTCAAAAGTGACCATAACATCAGACATCAACCAGAAAGCATAGAGGCTGAGTAGTGTAAAATTGTTATCCCTGTTGCTTCCTAAATGAAAAGTACGATTTTCAAACATGTTTGATTTACTTGGAGTTATATTGTTGTTTAGGTGTATATTTTAGCCAATGACTCACTGAAAGATAATAACTAAGATGGCTTTAGTTATTTTTACTGCTTCAAAGACAACATTGGAATCTTTACTTTTTTTCTTGTTGCTACAGGAGTCCTTATGCAGAAAATAACTCTTTCTGAATTTTACAGGACATACTTTCTGATAAAGTAATGCCACATTTGCATTTTGATGAGAAGTGGGTTCCAATCATCTTTGTAGTACCTGTCAGACCTACTTGATAGCTACTAAAACATGTTTGCTGAAGTCATGAACCTGGTCTGTTTAGACATGCTGAAGGTGATGCTGTCTGAGTTAAGTTACTAGAATAGCTTTGTACCCAACTTCAACATTAACATGGGCAAATACATGCTGAAGGTGATGCTGTCTGAGTTAAGTTACAGAGTTATTGTATATTCACTGCAGCATTATTAAAAAAACAGTGAGCAATTCAAGGGATTCATAACTTTTTGCCATTTTAGTGAGAGAGAGAGAAGCTTCTGGTTCAACTTTGAGCAGAAACAAAGAGATGTTTAAATATCTAAAATCAAACAAAAGCTGTAAAATAAAATAGTTTACAAGTTTGAATTATGGCATTTTTTATAGTTTTAACTATGACTTGTCATATCAATGCACATTTGCCTATTTTGAGTTTTATTTTAATTCTGTTTTAATTATTTAGCCACTATTTACGATCCAATTATCGGGTCCAGTTTTGAAGTGTCCAAGCGTTGTAGTTCTGGTGCAGGAGAAGTTCTAGTGTGATGCAGATACTAAAACAATGCTGCTCTTTAGAAGTCCAGTTTTGAACTGTCTGTCTTTTGTAGTTTTTTTATTTTTATTTTTATCTACAGTAGAGTAAAAGTGCCCAAGGTAGCAAAAGAAATTAAGCGGAAACGCCCTTTAGCTATTTTTCGAATCGGAAGCGAACTCCACCTTCGTTGGTGGGGCTGTACTTTTTTTCCTTTTTTTAAAAATGTTTACTTTCTGACAAAGAAACATACACATTTATATTTCATTTATGTTTTCTTATCTCACCTGTAAGACATAACTCTCTAAGCTTTGATGTGGTATAATGGTATAGTGGTATAGTATAGTGGTATAATTAGTACAAAGACCAAAGCTCTTTCCTGAGCTTTTGCACTATGTTGTCAAACAGAGCTGTGAGAACTGTGTTTTTCTGTTTTTACAGGGTGGACGGTGTTCTGAAGCAGATGGCAGAAATTCGTAATCATGACCGAAGGCTCCTTCAGCTTGAGACACAGGTCAGTAAAACCGTAAAGAAGATATATCGTACTTGTCTTCCTCAAGTGTTCAAATTTTTTCAGATGTTAAGTCTATGGACTGCTATAAATAGTTTGTTGCATGGTGGGACATACTCATACTGGATGGGGGGGGGGCGAGGTTTGTCAGTTCTGCCTGTTCAGCACTCAGCCATCTTTGCTATGCATTCATTATTTCTCCAGCTGGAGTATTGCTGCAGCGCCCTCTGCTGGATGACTGAAGCTCTGTCTGAAAGTAATGTAGTGAGAACCAGCCGTCCAGCTCCACTCCGCAAAGGTATAATTAAGAAATTAAAATACCAAAGTAGCTTTAGGATATATCAAACATTCATTTTTTTTGCAATATATAGTTTTTTGTAACAATCCCATTTTTAGAGTAGAATAGAATAATCCCTCGATGGGAGTATTGTAGGCTATTCACAAGTTACCTTTATGGTAGACAGTTTAAAATAGTTTTGTCTAGACTTTATGAATGTACTGATAATTTTTAGCTTTTTGTAGCTGTTTGATTTGTATAGCAAATTGGCATTTATGTCTTTAAAAATGGTTTTCATTCTGTTGCAGATGTTACGCCGGTGTCTCCAAACTAAGCATCTGCACCAAAAACCCCATTCCCACCCCTCTCTCTCTCTCTCACACACACACACACACACACACACACACACACACACACACACACACACACACACACACACACACACACACACAC
>JAVLVB010000263.1:1225457-1243441 GCA_032876305.1 Orestias chungarensis
GTGGTTACTGTGGAGAGAAGAACACTAAGAGAAAACAAAAGGTTAACAAGGTTGAAATAACGGTAAGTAAGTAGATTGGACAAAGGAAGAAAGTAGCAGAGAGAGAAGTGGTCAGATTGTCCTCCAGCAGTCTAAACCTATAGCAGCATAACTATAGAAAAACTTAAATAACTTAACACTATAGAGTGAGACATGAAGATGAAATGTTGCTTTCTATTGTTTTAATGTTTGTAAATGTTTTAGCTATAAAAGCTTAATGTATGGGAAAATATATAACTATATTTTATTCTGATTGCACTAATTCAAATCAAACATCTTATTGTTTAAAAAGAGAAATACATGATAATAAATTCACGGACACAGAATTCACTCCTCCTAGTGCATATGGTACTAGTGGTTCATTTGTTGCACTGACTTTGCAGCTATCTGCCATTCTGTGAGTGCGTAAAGTGACTGTGGATAAAACGGCCTTTTATCAGGAAGAAACCTTCAAAAAGTGGAGGTTTAAGTTTAAGAAGCAAAGTTGAAAGGTTACACAGGTTTAAGGTCTATAGATAGCACAGAGTAACTCACAGAAAAGCTCATACATTTGATTTGTTTAGCGAAAAAGACAACATGGGTAAACACTAAAAGACAGGACCAAACATATCATTGAAGATGGAGAAAATCTTTTGGCGACAGTGGCCAAGGCGATTCTCCCCTCCAGGTAGGTGACATCTAAGAAGAACCTGAACACTGATGTATGTTTTATGAAGAGCAAAAGGGACAATATACATTTCAGAAATTCTTGTAAGAGCAAAGTGCTCTCTTTCGAACATATAGAAGAGTCTGATCTCCAGTGTATGATGGAAGATGATTATTAAGGGCTTTGACGAGAGAAGGATAGTCTTACACTCTATTTTGGATTCAACACAGACTGATTCAGGAAAAGTATTATTGGAGACGTGTTTTCAACAATATATCTGGACAGAAGGTTTCTAAAATAGTCAATAGTCCTAAGGTGAATAACAGAATTAATCCACAATAGAAGAACTTTACACTTACATAATCATTCAAATGCTCAACATGTATTAAATAACAACCAGTATTGTAAGCTCTGTGGAACAAGACCTTTCTAACTTAATGACAAATCCTTGATTAAAATAGGTTATGATCACTTATTGGTACCAACTACCTTATACAAGCTACTTAGCTACCATGACGTAGATGAAAGCTGGTTGCACAAATCAAGATAATGTTAGCTAACATTAACCGTTAATATGAACGATAACAAATCTTAACCATTACATGGGTATACCCTACCTAGAGTTATTTATTCATCTGGTGGCTAACTGGTGGAAAGTTGCTAAATGTTTCAGGCCTTAAATCATGATCTGTAAGAGATACTCCTTAAGCAGCTTTACAAAGGTCCATTGTCTTTGGCAAAGTTTACTACTGGTTTATTGTTTTAAACCTTGAAACAGTGTTAAAGATTTTTGTATTTTATTTTAAGAAAACAGATCACATATTAAAAAAAAGTAGCAAAACCAAGTACCAGTGGACCATTTTAAAATAGTCCCAGAATGGCCTGATTACTACACAGTTCTGCTGACATCTCCAACCTTGTGGTCACAAGGAAGCCACAGACCCATCCTTGACCTTTCCAAAGACCTACCTGAGGTTTGCATACCACCTATACTGTATCACAGTAGATGCTGTTTCATCTTAACTATGACAAAATAATTGAGTAAAAGTTTTGCAAGAGAAGTAACATAAGTTTGCAAGGTCAAGTCACAAACTTGTACAAAGCCAAATCTATTTTTTTATGTCAAATCTAACAAGTACTTGAAAATGTAATGAGGACCCCCTCTGCGGTTTTCTGGGTGGGCGCATGGTGTTCCTGTGGTGGGCTGTCTAATCTCTGTGCTCTCAGGTGGCTCCGGTGTACTGGACCTTGTGCTTCCTCTGCTCTCTCTGGGATCCTGGAGGGGATGGTGGTGGACCTCTGTACCCATCGCTGCCCATAATTCATGTAAGACCTACATCACAATTTATGCATGCTCACACGCAATCACACACTGTAGAGATCACAATATTTTAACTGTGCCGTTCTGTTTATTTATAACATCAAGTTTGCCTCATTTTTTAATTTGTTTTATTCATTGTGCTTCATACATTGCTGTCTTTGTTCTGCTCTCTGCTAACTTTGTCTCCACAGGTATTATTCATTGTCTTCTCGCAGTTTACCATTGATGCTTCATTAGCAATCTGGTAGCAGCTAGTTTTCGGACTCCTTTATGTATTGTTTTGTTTGTTTGTTTTGTTATTATTTGTTTGTTTGCTTGTTTTATTTGTGTATTGATTTTGGGCTGTGCATATGTTCCCTCTCACTCTGTGCACTCCCTGTGCACTCAAACTCCTCTATGCTCCTCTGACAGCTCCATCCTCAGCCTGTCCATCCTCTCTTGTTAATCAGCACATAAACCTTAAAACAGGACTTCACCAATCCCTGCCAACAATAATCAATCAATCAAAAATTCTTTATTTATCCCAAAGGGAAATTAAATGTGGGAGTGTCTCATTTAAGTAAGAAGTTGCAGATGGTGACGGCTGTGGGGAAAGATCTTCTGTAGCGGTCTGTTTTGCAACTAAGGTGAAGAAGCCTCTTACTGAAGAGACTCTGTTTCCCAGTAAAAGTCTCATAAAGAGGATGTTCAGGGTTGTCTAGGATTTTCTTGATTTTATGTAAAATCTTCTTTCCATCATCAACTCCAGAGATTCCACATTTCTCCCCAGAAGAGACCCAACCTTCCTTATCAGGTTTTTTAGCCTTTTTAGGTCCCTTGCTCTGATGCTGCTGCTCCAACAGATGACAGAGGAGAAGACACTCTCAACAACGGACTTATAGAAGAACTGCAACATCTTGCTGCAAACCTTAGCTTCCACAGGAAGTAAAGTTGGCTCTGTCTCTTCTTGTAGACGGCTTCACTGTTGTTTCTCCAGTCCAGTCTGTTGTCCAGATAAACACCAAGGTATTTTTATTCCTCAACCATCTCTACTGTTTCTCCTTAAATCTACAATTATCTCTTTTGTTGGTTGATGGTTCCCACACCATGCCAAAAAGCGTTCCACCAGCTCTCTGTACTCAGCATCTTCTCCATCACTGATACACCCGACAACTGCAGAGTCATCTGAGTATTTCTGTAGATGACAGGAGTCTGAGTTGTACTGGAAGTCTGAAGTGTACGGAGTGAAAAGGAATGGTGAGAGTACAATCCCCTGTGGTGCTGCTGCGCTGCTTATCACCTGGTTAGACACGCAGTCCTACAGTCTGACAAACTGTGGTCTGTTGGTCAGGTAGTCACTGATCCAGGAAGGGCCGGACTGGGAGATTTTTTCAGGTCAGGAGTCAGTCATGTAACCAGCCCACCCTGGGCTTGCCGCGCATGCATGTTCCCACACATACATGTTCACACCCACACCTCAATGCATGAGCACAACCAAAACGCATTTGCCGCGTGCGCACACACACTTATAGCAAATTCCAAATAAAGGCCACCTATTACACCTACTGTAACTTCTGAGGTTGTAATATAAAGTAAGTTTACTGCTGTTAATGCAATAGTACTAAGATAATAAAGATTTTACACAATAATAAGTGGTAAGTTAGAGCTTTACATAGTCAAATCATGTAAAAAATCAACTGTCTCAGTGGCCCATCATCATACCAGGGAATACTAATCAACCCCAACCTACAGTAAATCCAACGTTGGAATACACAAGTGTTCATGTTTGATCTGGGATACATAACAGCAAATCAGCAGCAGACAGAAATATTCAACAACATAATCACTTAATAGAATAACGCCATATTGCAAAGAAAGCTATTATTACAGATGAGAGCCACTTATGTCAATGCGATCATGTTTGATCTGGGATACATAACAGCAAATCAGCAGCATACTGTAATATTTAACAACACAATCACCTAATAAAATAACGCCATATTGCAAAGAAAGCTATTATTACAGATGAGAGCCACTTATGTCAATGCGAGCGTCTGGTAGTGTTCATGTGTTGTTGCTCTACTGTAGAAATGGTTTTGTAACTTCTCCCAAATGCTCTACTTCTCCTGAAGTACCAGCAGGACTGGTGTCATCACCATCACCACCTTTGAATAGGAAACATATGTTTACAGTTTTTCCATAAACTGTATTTCATACAGTAAGATTATGTAGCCTGTCTCACTGATTTGGCCTTGTACTCATATCCATGATAATGATAAGATTATATCCGATTAGCTGGACAAATAAATAATTTTAAAAGTTTATAATAACAATAAAGTTGCGTGTAAATCAAAGATTTTATCTTCCCAGTCCTTATCTTAATTTCAAGGCTAAACCTATATAGGCTCCATGTTTACACTGTAGACTGAATGTGTGCAGCCTCAAGTTCCTTTAGGGGTCTCCGTTTAAACTTTAAACAAAAAAAAGTTGGTACAAATATATTATTAAAAATATATATATTTAACCTTAAAATAATATTTGTACCAACATTTTGTGTGTGCGTGTTTTGTTTTTATAACTTACTTGTAATCTTTATTTTAATGGCAACAAGGGGGGCAGAATAAATAGATCTGTCACTTTTCTGCATTTTGCTGCATCCTCCTCCAGCACCTTTCTCTTTTTGTCTCCCTCTCTGTTTCTTTTACCTCGTCGGGAGACCCGAGTCGCTTCTCCTCACTTCTTGCACGGCTCGCTCGTCGGGCGAGCTGCAGTCAACAGACACACGCCACGCCCCTTCCTCCACACCTGTGTGGTTGATACAGACGTTTGGGGCGGGTCTTAATTGAAATAAACCAATCATCTTTCCCTCTTCACATGCTGCTGGCCTGACTGCCTCTATGGCTTGTCCCAGCGCTGGTCTGTCTATCTGATATATTTACAGTGCCGACGGATTTTATTTAATTTTTTTATAGAGAAGCAGGCCAATATTAGGCCGGCGCTTCCGGAATACTCCTGGTTCTCCCTATGGCCAGTCCGGGCCTGGATCCAGGCAATTGCTGAGGTCCCCATCTGAGTCTTCTGGAGTTTCTGACAAAGCAGATCAGGCTGAATTGTGTTAAATGCTCTTTCCTTACAGAGCTGCCTGCTTTGTCCAGGTGACAGTGGGATTGCTGAAGCAGATGTATGATGGCATCTTCAACTACAACTCAATGGTGATAAGCAAACTGCATGGGGTCCTGTAAATGACCGTGCTAATGTTGGCCTCATTTTGAATTAATTTATAAAACTTTATTATTCTGTTGAAGTAGTATTGCAGCCGATGCTTTTAATTCGAAATGTTCTTAATAGGCTACGGCTGCAGCCCATGTTCAGACAGAAAGTGTGCTTCACACTTAAAGACAGAAAGAATTATGTTATGGTCTAATTTGAAGCTGCAAACGGTTCCTTAGAACCTGGTTGACGAGGGAACAAGGTTGGTGTTATTGTTTTGTTGTGTAAATGTATATTTAGTTATGTTTGACAGATTTTGTAGGTTTGTATTATGTCAGTTTTGAACCATTAGATGGTGCTAATTTGCTTTTGTATGTTATTGTCTACTATTGCATAGGTTTACAATCTTTAATGCTGTGAAACGTTATATAAAGTTAGCATACAGTATATTATGTTTATAGTAAAGTAAAGGGTGAGTAATACAATATATAAAGAAGCTTATTAAGTAATTTCATGTCATTGATGCTTAAAGTAAAAAAGTACTAAGGATGTAATAATGTAAGGTAAAATAAATAATTTTTGGTCATGCATATAGTAAATGTTAAAGGAACATACATTTGAGTTATTATTCATAGTATTTTCATTCTGTTTATTTTGTAGCTCTTATGTTGTGTTCACATGCAAGGCTGTTAAGACAAAAGGGTTGTGAACCATCAGTTTGAGAGACCCTCTCTTCAACCATGACGCTACAGGTCCAGTTATGTGCTGGTTTGCTTACACAAGTGGGCCAATAGGAGTCTTTCCAGGACCTTCATGATGTAGCATGTCAGGGCAACCGGTCCGTAGGCATTGATGGCTGATGGTTGAGTTTTTTTTGTTACTGGAACCAGACAGGATATCTTCCACAACAGTGGAACCTTCTCTTAGGTCAGGCTAAGGTTGCAGAATCCCACAAAGCTGCTCTGCACAGGCCTTCAGGGCTCTGGGAATGACACCATCTGGACCTGCAGCTTTGTTCCGGTTCAGTCTCTCCAGCTGCCTCTTCACCTGACTTCTAGAAACAGAAAAATGGAAGGGGGAAGGGGCAGCAGCATCTACTGATTTGGCTGAAGACAAACCAGATGAGTTTATGACAGAGATGGAGTATAACACATCTGAGGTCTGACAGGAAAGCTCAGGCTCAATGGAGGATGGGATGTCTGGTTGGCTGGGTGCAGGAGGAGATGATGGTGAGCTTGTTCCTGAACTGAACCTGTTGAAGAATGTGTTCAGCTCATTTGCTCTGCCCACACTTCCATCAATCAGATAATCTTTCGGTTTGAAGCCTTTGATCTTCTTCATTCCTGACCACACATCTCTGATATTGTTCCTCCAGTTTATTCCCCGGCTTCTTCCTATACACCTCCTTGCTCTCTCTGATCTTAACTTTGAACGGTCTCTGTATACTCCTCAATAACTCCCTAAAGACTCTTTTTTCTTCATGTTTAACAGTTCTTTCAGGTCACTGGTGATCTAGGGTTTGTTGTTAGGGAAGCCTCTCACTGTTCTGGGGGGGATGATGTTGTCCACACAAACGTTTATACAGCCAGTCACACACTCAGTCATGGCATTAACATCATCTCCATGTGGATGGCAAAGAGAAATCCAATCAGTAGCCTCAAAACAACCTTGTGGGGCTTCTTCAGCTTCCTGTGACGACTTTCTCACAGTCATTTTATTAACAGCTTGTCTCTGGACAAGGGGTTTATATTCTGGGAAGAGAAAAACAAGTTTGTGATTTTATTTCCCCAGAGGGGGCCTTGGTTCGGACTGGTATGAATTCTTGACATTTGCGTAAAACAAATCCAATGTCTTGTTTTCGCTGGTAGAGCATCTGACAAACTGTTGAACTGTTGGCAGTGTAGCAGAGAGGGAGGTGTGATTCAAATCACCAGATATTGCTAACACAGAATCTGGGAGCTGTGTCTGTATCTTAGCAACAATGGAACTGATGACATCACATGCATTGTCGGCAACAGCTGATGTTGGAATGTAAACAGCTACTAAAACAACACTGGTGAACCCTCTTGGTAAATAATATGGATGCAAAGTTACTGCCAGTAGTTCAATGTCTGGACTGCAGAGACGAAACTTCACAGTAACATGTGCTGGGTGAAACCATCTATTGCTTTTCCAGCTACTTTTTAAATCCCAATCTGCTCTTACAGTCAGGAAACTCGCCAGAGAGACGTTGGAGTCGGGGATATGATCTTGCAGCCATGTCTCAATGACTACAATATCTACCTTTAAAATGAAGCCAACACATTTCATTAAGACACAATTATTTCTGTATTTAACACATTGTTTTTATTTACAGTTCTAATAACTCAATGATACATTTAAATAATGATTTCATGAGCTCTCTATTTATTATAACGCACTCTTCACTTTCCACAGTCATGATAATTAGTCAACAGTTAGTGTTGGACATTTGAACTAAACCTGAGTAGTAGTAAACAATCCTTTACAGTAGATGGCAGCACATTGTCCTCTACCCAAGAAGAAGAAGAAGAGGAGGAGGAGAAGAAGAAGAACTTCCGCTTTACCTTCTAAATCGATTAGGTTACAAAACTGCTGCTGAGTTACGAAACGCGTGGAGCTGAATGGGACTGGAAAGGTTCTGCAGTGCGGACAGTTCCGATCCCTTTTGGGTTTGTTTGTTTGCTTTATTTCCTCTGATGTCTAAAGAGGTCTGGGGGGGGGTCGGCTCTAGCTTAGCCGGTGTTGGGGAGCACAATGCCGACACAGCCGGTTTACTCAGTTAACTGCCGTATAAAAACCTGGTTTTTGCTCCCTGTGTTAGTAAATACTACCCTTAAAAAGTACTGTTATGTATAGTATTTGAATGTGATGTTACAGAGGTCTGTGATGTTCTACTGTGTTGATGTCTGATAAAGCTAAATATCCTCTTCAGCTACTTAAACTGTTGACTAAAGTAACCCGATCATCTCTCCAGACCGGTTTGCTGTGGAATGTTTCTGTAGGACCCGAATCAGCCTTTTAGTGCACAAATAAAACTGGTCTTTTCATGGCAAATAGCGGATTAGTTCAAATGACCACCTTCTTTACTTATAACCAGACTGGCCACTCAAAGCGCTCCACACTGGAGCCACATACATGTACAGCTGTACATGTAACAGCTGGCAGCTGGAATTGACCCTGCAACCTTAGATTCACCATCACTCTGTACGCCATGAATGATGCATCTTCTGAAGCAGTGCACTTTATAGAAAGATGTGACACTTGTTTCAAAGCCCTGCTGAGATTATTTCTGATCCATTCTGATGCCTCCAGTTACCTTAAACTCCCACATCTGCTGACACCAGAGTCAAGTCTGTAAATAATAGGATTTCTAAAAGAAATCCTTTTTGGAGAATTTTTGTATTTAATTGTAATTATTAAAGCGGTATATGGTTTAACAAGAATACAGATAAAACCTTTGAATTGCATGGAGGAAGATGTAACTGCTATTTTATGAAAAGAAAAAAATTATAAAATAAAGAATAGGTGGGTAGTCTACTAAAAAATATATATATACTCAAGTAATACTCACATTAATTACACATTCTTTCACTTAATTACAATGACTTGATTAAGAGTGAAAACCTAATTCAGAAAAAGGCTTCTCAAGTACTTTTTTTTAAAACATCAGTTTATAACAACCCTCCTCCCATTACTGTTAAAAGTCATTCACCTCAAAGAAAATTCCTGGAGTTGGTAAATAGATATATCAACTCAGCAATAAGCCAACATGTTACCTCCTTGTGACATTTATATGATTTGTGGTTTTTCATATCTTTCAATTAACAATTTTATGTCTTCTATTAAAGCTTTTACTCTTTCTGCTGCTCTTATTAACTGGCGAGCACTTAGGTGCTTTGCTGCCAATGACTGGTCAGCTGAACAAATTATACACAGTTTTTTTTTTTAAATTGCAAAATCACCACCGTGGCTGGTGCATTGTTTAAAGTCATCCATCCCTGATTAGAGGTGATCACCACTGGAGGCAGCTGTGATTGGCACCTGGTTGTTAGGCTATATAGTCCATGACACCTTTTGCTGTAGAACTCTGTGATTACACACACACATAATATCTGCTATTTAAAAGAAAGATCTGCAAAGGTTTGGCCCTTATGATCAGTGAATTACACATGTAATACAGGTTTAAACAAAGACAGTAAAATCTAGATTTATCTGGGTAGTTCCTGTCATCATAACTATATAAAATTTCCTGTGTAGTGTTTTGTTTCCGATCAAACGAAATGTCTAAATTTTTATAAGTTTGTGCTTTATATATGAAACTCAAAGCCTGTTTGTTTTCTGCCTTGTTCAGAGCTGCAAGTCCTTTGGGTTATGACTTCACCGTGTTTGTACTTCTGCAGACTAAAATCAGACAAAACTTGTCTTTAAGCCTGTGAAATTGGAGAAGAGTACATGACCATTGTTGCCCAATGTTTCTCAAAGTTTTATCAGTTGGGTGTCTGTCGTACAATTGATCAGTATAACATTACTGACTTAAGCCTCCTATTGCACCCAAAATTATATGTTTAAGGTATTTAAGTAGGGACTTGGTTTTACTGAATTTTATTTGGAAAAATCTGATCGAAGGTGTTGAATACAAACGAAGATTACATATTTTTTCCATCTTTTTATTTAAAGGATTTTTTAGATCTATGTGTAAAGGTACATCAACTCTGTACCTTGTCCCATTTTTGTGAGTTTAATGTTCAGTATGTTTGGATTATTGACTGATTGTTTCAACGTAAAGCAACTTTTTTACTTATGATTTTAATTTAATTTCCTTTGGGATTAATAATGCATTTTTGAATTTGTATTTTATTTGTTTGCTTAAGAGCTGATTTTCCCCTCCTTACAGTTTGTTCGGTGGCATACAGCTTGGATTTGACACATGAACAACAAGCTTTAGCTGTGATATTAATGCATTTTCATTGTATTAGTTAAATATTTTTACCTTTTGTTAAAATAATATATTCATAAATTATGTTTTGCAGATAAGTTATTATTTGTGTGAATTCCCGCCTTGATTTTTATTACCCCACCTCAACAAGCAGGTATTCATAGACTAGTAATTAGCTCAGAGTTGTAAGGCTATTAACTTCTGGTAGTCAGGGGGTTTGCTGACATGATAATTTAATTAAACTTAACATTTAACAGTTTACTTATCCAATTCTTTTGTGTCTGACAGGATTGGAACAGTACATGGAACACTTCTAATCCAGACCTAACTCGGTGTTTCCAAAACACCGTCCTCGTGTGGGTGCCATGCTTTTACCTGTGGATATGTTCCCCCATCTACCTCCTCTACCTCCACAATCATAACAATGGCTATATATGCATGAGTCACCTCAACAAAGCTAAAACAGTAAGAGATCATCAAATCTTAATTTTCTACTCCTTCTAGCTCACACTTTAGTTTTGGTTAAAAAAAAAGCTATGCAAATGTGAGGCTAAAGGTTATATGAATTTTTAATATTTATTCTGAATGTAGTGGTCATGTATAATGTTCAACTTGTTGGATCTTGATACACACAGACAGTCAAGGGGATATTTTGTCTTGCATGAATTTAGCTTATGAAAATAAGAAGATGTCGTTAGTTTCCAAATATACAGTGCTTTTTTTATCTAATTGAGAGAAAATGCTGTACACAGCATTCAATATTGTAGCAAGTGAGTAATGCTGTTGATTACTAACAAAGTATTTCTGACCTGTAAAAATGTCTCAGCAGTTTTTTTTTGCTGTTATTAATTTTTTCCACTGCAGTTTACTATTGTTGAAGGAAGGAGCGGACATACTGAGTCATAAACTCAGAATTTTCTAGTTTGTGTAAAGTCCTAGGTAGTGTAAAGTGAAAGAATATGGCTATTTGATCCTGTCAAAATTTGAAGTAAATATAGAAATCAATACATATTGATAAAGTAAATAAATTTGGTACAAGCTCCTTTTTAAGAATAAAAAATAACTTTCGCAACTTAGTGTGACAAATAATCCTTTTTAACATTTAACATTATAACATATGTTATTATTTCAATACTTAAATTTTTTATGTATTTTTCCCATATTTGTATATTCTGTATTAAATGTTTGTTTCTTTGAAATACTGAAGAAATTAGAGGTGGAATGGATTCTTTAAAGGCTGCAACAGCATTATCTGATAGAGACATACTATGAAGACATTTTCTTTCAGATTTTAAGTACACAGTGAAAAAGAACTCAAAAGTTATCAAAAAATGGTCAGAAAGGAGAAGGTTATGAGGCAGTACTGTAACTTTTTCACAGTCAATTCCATAAGTCAGCACAAGGTCTAAAGTGTGACCAACAGAGTGGGTAGGTGTTTGGATTTTTTGAGTGAAGCCAAATGAGTCTAAAATGGCAGTAAAGGCTACATTTAGGCTGTCAGTTTTGGTGTCAACAAAATGTTAAGAATGTTAAAATCTCCTACTATAATCTTCCACTATAAGGATTTTATCAGTGTTTAACACTACTTCAGATCTGTTGTAAATTGGCGCTATATAAATAAACTGATTCTTGATTATTGTGTTTTCCCCATGACTTTGTAGTAGGTAAAGTGGAGAGGGGTGAAGAGGAGGGGAGGATCATCTGATGGTTGCGCATTCAGTTAGCTTCTGTCTTTCCGGTCAACATCAGGATCCAAGCTCTAACTTTATCAAGTGGTTTATTTATTTCTAATTTTAGTTGTTTTAATCCACCCCTGCATGCTCCAGGACAACATGCTTTGGTTGACATAATGGTGTTGATCAGTTAATCAGTTAAAACAGAAATTTTGGCTTTATTTGTAGTAAGTAAATAGTACATTTCTTGAAATTGTGTTTTAATTATTCAATAGGTCTAGTATGTGAAGATTTAAATACTACTTGGTTTTATAACTTTTTTCAATTTTACTCTCTCATGTGCCTTTTTATTAAACCTGGGAAATACTGTTTAACTTTGGTTAAATAGCATTTCCCAGGTTTGGACATACATGCTTACCATGTTATGATCAGGTAATGCACTATGTCTGAGCTTGGGTCCCTATGTCTGTGAACAAATACTTGAATACATTCAGCTTTCCAAAATCTGTTTAATGATTTATGAAGTTTTGCGTTCATGTTCCAATTTAATTTAATAAACTCTATAAATAATGTATTTGCAGAAAGCTCAGATTCTCAGTTCTCGGTCAGCATTAGAATTTTTCTGATTGACCGGACCTTTGTGGAGTTACTGTAATACCACTCAAAACACAGTAGGAACAATGAATCAGTATCACTGGCACTATGGCAGTAGTTAAAGGGTTTGGTTTAATGCATGGGTGGACAATTCCAGTCCTGGAGGGCCGGTGTCCTGCAAGTTTTAAATGTGTCTGTTTCAACACACCTAAGTCAAATAATCAGGTCATTTGCAGGACTCTAGAGAACTTGATTTATACTGGGAAGGTGCTTCAGCCAACTGATTCTGGTGTGTTAAACAGTTTGGGTTAGCCTTTTATTTCTGAAGTCAAGGCGTTGCATCAGAGATCTTATTACTCTTTATGTCCCTAACACAGCACTTCGCTCTCAGACTTCAGGTTTACTGGTGGTCCCTAGAATCTGTAAAAGCAGAATGGGAGGCAAATATTTTAGTCATCTGGCTCCTCTCCTGTGGAACCAACTTCCAGCTTTAGTCGGTGAGCCAGACACCCTGTCTAGTTTCAAAGCTAGGCTTAAAACCTTCCTGTTTGATAAAGTTTATAGTTAGGAAGAGGTAGAGACGACTAATCCGTTGGGGGAAAAAACTCAGTCTAGATAGATGGTTCTCCTTTGCTCTATCTTCTTCATGTCTCACTCTACAGTGAGATATAAAGACATGGTTATATAAGTTATTTCTATAATTATGCTGCTATAAGCTTAGACTGTTCCAGGAAAATCTGGCCACTTCTCTCTCTACTTTCTTCCTTTGTCCAATCTGCTTTAGTTATTGTTATTTCAACCTCGTTAACCCTTTGTTTTCTCTTAGTGTTCTTCTCTCCATAGTAGCTACAGCTGGTCTGGTGTTCTGTTAGCTGAGACAGCTTCTTGGAGAAGAACATGGGTTGAAATGCTGCCAGCGAAGCTCTACAACTGCTGTTATAAACTCTTTTCTTCATTACCGCATGTTTTTTAGTTTTCTGTCTCTTCAAACTGCCAGTCGGTCATTGCATACGGCTGCTTGTACTGAGCCAAGTTCTGCTGAAGGTTTCTTCCTGTTAAGGGGGAGTTTTTCCTCTCCACTGTCACTATATGCATGTTCAGTATGAGGGACTGCTGTAAAGTCAACGACTTGATGCAATCTGCTGGGTTCCCTTAGATTGGAAACTGTTTTAAACTGATTTGATGTATCTATAATTTTAATTGATTTTCGTGAAAGTGCCTTGAGACGACATTTGTTGTAAATTGGCGCTATATAAATAAACTGATTATTGATTCTTGTTTGCAGGCGGTAGGTTTCCTACTGTGGGTCATCTGCTGGTCAGATGTGTTCTACTCTTTTTGGGAAAGAAATCATAGCAGCGTCAACACAGCAGCCGTCCACCTCGTCAATCCCACCTTACTGGGGCTCACAATGGTAAGAGAGCATCTTGGCTTTTTTTTGCTGTCTCTTTGTGGAGCAGATAAAGGAATTCTTAATTACATGTTTTCCCTGTATTTTTTATAAGAAAGCAAACTAAAATGAAATAATTCATATTTTGTACATGTACTTTAATTTGTCTTTGCTCTAGCTTCTGGCCACCTTCATAATTCAATATGAACGAAAAAAAGGGATGCAGTCTTCTGGAGTACTGCTGATCTTCTGGCTTTTGGCTCTGCTGTGTGCCACAGTCTCCTTTAGGTCAAAGATCCTGCATGCACTGGATAAGGTCTGTTTTAAAAGATTCTTTACAGTTTCTATTAGAAAAGAAGTTACACAGCTTAGTCCAAAATTATTCCTACACCTTGCACATAATTTTTTTAGTTGACCAAGAGGTTTGAAATAAATAAGTAAAATATATTTATTTCCTAAAACCCTTACCATCGACAAACATAATAAAATGCATTGGCATTGCTTTATTCAAATCCTTCTTACGGCTTTACACATTTGTACCTGCATTTGTATCTGTACTTGTATCGATATTTTTGGTAAGCTCCAAAAGTTTAAGATGTATAAGCCTGTTTGAAAGACACTCTAATCTTTTATGCCTCCACAGATTCTCTCCAGACTCCAAAATGTTGTTACAAATATTACTTACTTGACAAAAAAAAACACTCTGGTACCGTTAAAAGATAAACTTAGTTTAAAACCTTAAAATTAATAAATTTTTCTCATTCACAATTCATAAGATAAGGTCAAACTGAAAACACTGTTCAGTGGGGTTACTGTTACATCAGTGACTAAAGAGGACTCAAAGTCAAACATGTTTGCAGTTAGGTGCTTGAGCCTCTCTCTGTGATTCAGAGAAAGCTCAGAGATGTATAAGCCTTTTTAAGAGGAAGCTAAAACCTAAATTTTCTATCATCCATTCATGTGAGAAAAAGTAAAGCATTCAGAAATAAAAGAAAGGTGGTTCTTTAGCTTTAAACATGCTTCTTATGGAGCATGTGTTTTTTTTTTTTTATGTTGGCAGACTCCTGTTTCCATAACGATACTACCACTGAAATCAAATTTTTTGTGTCATATGCCAAAAACAATGTGTTTTACCTCAGTTAATAAAAATGTTGTAATTTTATAATGACAAAACCTTGTTTGTTTTTTTGTTTTTTTTAGCGACCACTCCCAAACACATTGTGACCTCTTGTCCAAATAGTAATTGTGTCTTAAAGCAAGAAGACAGAATAAGTAGTGACCGCTGTTGTCCTTTTTTTCTGTTATAATTTTAAACAAATCAGAATAAGTTGAAATGGCATTGGCTGTGTGAAATAACTGAAATAAAATCCGATTTATTTTTTGCACACCTAATCCAAGTTAGAAAATATTTTCAGAAACTTGTATTATTTCAAGCAACCCTTTTATTAATTGATCTCAACTAAAAGTTCAAATATGTACAATCTGTAAAACTTGCTTTTACAACCAGATGGTTCTCTGCAGGTGAGCTGACCTTACTCTTAACTATAGAAACCCAAGGATTGGTTGATTTATTGCCCAATGCTATGCTAAGATAACACGACTCTTTGTTTTATTGCTAATTCTACTAAATTAACCACAAATAAAAGCAGCATCCTACTGTTTTGCATTAAATGTCTTAAAAGCTTTAGCTTCTTTTTTTCTCTTTCTTTTAGCCAGAGACTGTGTGCATATGGAGGTACACCACCTTCTACATTTATTATGCTTTTCTCCTGGTTGCTCTGGTTCTGTCCTGCCTGACCGACCAACCACCGCTTTTCTCTGAGGCTGTGAAGGACTTGGTAAGTTTACTCCAGCCTTTGGCTAAAACAATAACATACAGACTCAGGAACCTAACTTAAATTGCTTTTCCAAAGTTAAATGGACTAACACTCACACTTATGCTCTGAGAACTGTTGTACAGACATCACTAAGGCATTTTGGCTATAACCCAAATGTGCTTGGGTGGGCTGAGCGGTTTTATCCTGTTTTACTTGTTTCAATGGATTACTACCACAGCTTAAACAGTTTGAATGACCAAATAAGTCATATATTGCTGAAGATCAATCTGTTTATTTTCATCATTTTTCTTTACGGCTTCTGTAGTTCTGTCTGACATGCTGGATATTTTAACTTCAGCACAAAATCCAAACCAAATCTGGCCCAGTTACCTTGGTTGCTGTTCTTTCTTCAGTTGCTCTCTAAGAATTGGCCACAGCTTCTTAATTTGCATAAAATATATTCTGGTCATTAAATAAATGTCCTTAAGTTTTACCTTCTGACATGATTTTTCTACAGATATGAAGCATAGAATTAACATTTACAAAATATGGTTGTATCATTGATTGTATCATTGCCAAACATTTGTACAGAATCCCTGTCCTGAGCCTGGAGCTTCTTTCCTCTCCAGAATTACCTTTTGGTGGATTACAGGGTAAGCATTTTAAAGACCTTTCTCCTAGCTCTGATTTTATTTTTTCTGAACAGGAGCAAAGGGTTTGCAGTAGGACACCTTATGTTAGAAACAAAAGCTTGCATTGTTCTCACAGTATATGTCTTTCATATTATGCTACCATGGTATAGTGACAGTTTTAAAAATATGTTAAAAAAGAAAAAAATTTTTTTTTTTATAAATGCTACCTGCGGCTGCATTTACTCTCCACCGATAAAGCTTTATGGAAGTCATAGCCCTGTGTGGATTGAAATATGTTTTCATTTATATTATGTTTTGTGCGAGTTACAATTTCAAAACCCCAGTAAGTTATAGGTTTGCAGAAAAATCACATAACCGTTCAATCAGAGCAGCTTTACAGTCATAAAAATAGCATGTTTTGAAAAACTTCAAACCCTAATTTTAATTGTCTGTGGAATAAAAATTAGCTCAATGAAATATTACAGATCTGTTAAAAATATTAGGTGATTAGAAGTGATGTTTCATAGTGATTTTTTGAAGTACAATACTATGACATGGAAATAAATCAGAACTGAAGAAGAAAAAATATCAAGTACATAGTTCCACACCTGGAGAAAGCATTACACAGAGGTCTTACAAGTTTCTGCATATATATTTTTTAACCTTTTTAACTCTCATTTTCTCCCTCAGGATGATGAGGGTTGGGTACAGGCGCCCCCTGGAAGAGAAAGATCTTTGGTCTTTAAACCCGGAGGACTGCTCTCGCCATGTGGTACCACAACTGGTGCATCGCTGGCACTCAGAGTACCAAAAAGTCAAAACGTAATTTTTAAGATAAGCAGTAATGATAAAAAAAATTAAATCTCTGATGACATTCCCCAACTATTTTTGATGTTCTCAGCATTTTCTACATGATTTGCCATTTTATTTTTACCTAATTATTTTTGTTTTTATTAGCCTGTATTTTTAAATTTGTAATAAAATATATTCAAACATATTCCAATTCATAAAATAGAAGTTTGTGGATGGCAACACACAATTTGAAATAAATTCAAGCCGTATTACTACTTTAACAAAGTAGAGTCATAAAATATCGATCCTCTCTGTTTTTGATAGAATGGAGCAACACACAGTGTACTCTCCTAAGCGGGCTCCCCATGGTGAGTGCCGAGAGGGCCAACCTGTGGAAGAATCAGAAATCCTGCTCATGAAGTCCCAGAGGAAAACCAAAGAGCCATCGCTGCTCTGGGCACTGTGCCTAACCTTCGTACCCTCTTTTCTCATCTCATGCCTTTATAAAATCATCCAGGACCTTCTCATGTTTGTTGGGCCTGAGATCCTAAGGTGAGCTAGGTTTTTTTTGCCTTAATATCTACTCTTTGAAACAATGTTACTTAATTGGTCATTGATAAATGGCTTGTTAGCATATTTTTTTAATCAACCTAAGAAACATTAGTTCTCCTTTTTAGCATTTGCTCTGTGTCTAAAACGTTATTATCTTTTTGCGGTCACAACATTTCAGGACACACGTGTGTGTGTGTGTGTGTGTGTGTGTGTGTGTGTGTGTGTGTGTGTGTGTGTGTGTGTGTGTGTGTGTGTGTGTGTGTGTGTGTGTGTGTGTGTGTGTGTGTGTGTGTGTGTGTGTGTGTGTGTGTGTGTGTGTGTGTGTGTGTGTGTGTGTGTGTGTGTGTGTGTGTGTGTGTGTGTGTGTGTGTGTGTGTGTGTG
>JAVLVB010000263.1:1243541-1273541 GCA_032876305.1 Orestias chungarensis
CAAAAATAAATTGGTAAGAGATCAGAATGCATCGGTATGACATCACGCCAGAACAAAGCAAGAGCAACAGTTGATTCAGTTTGGTCCAACAGATGAAGCAGATGTATAGCGAGATGCACTTCATCTGCACTCTGAGTCCTAGACATATATGCTCGTCACTCTGCAACAAAAAAAGCATCTTTCTCATTTCTAATGCAAATATCTTCATACAGTTTAACACAAAACTAACAAAGTAAGATGAAGGAGCTTGTTTTCAGTAAATTAGTTTTGATTTTTCATAAAAAAGTGCTTATTCCATTGTTTCACTCGTTTTCCATATTTTTAAATGTGCTTCAAGTGGAAAAACTCTCCCATTGGAACTACAGCTTTTTAATTTAATGAGTATTCAGTTAAAACGTTACTTGCAGCTTAGTTTCATCTTATTTAAAGAAGGCCAGCAGTCATCTCTGACAGAAAATGTTTCCAAGTCAATTGCAATTACTATCTTCCACCTAACTGTTGCTGATATACTAGCTTGAGGTGAGAATCAAGGGGAACCCAAAACCTGACAAAGAGACATGGGATGAGTTTTACATCATAATTGATCAATGTATGCACATCTCCAGGTCTGGAAGACTGTTTCGGGTCACTGTCACTTAGGAAAGGGCACAATAGCTTAACCACTTAAAAAAAGGTTGAGGGAAAGGGGCTCCTAAACTGAAATGGTAGTATTGCAATCCCTTTTCTCTGCAGTCCATGTGGTAAATCATCTCAGGACAGAATGTAGTTATTTTGTAAGATTGAGGAAAAAGTCCTGCTGCTAGCACAACCTTTATAGTAAAAGAACTTTGAAACTGGAAACATTTCAACATGATTTTTCTACAAATCCTTTCCATAATATTGTGTTCTTTCATTTGATTCTACCAGACTGCTCATACGCTTTGTGAACGACTCCAGCGCCCCCTACTGGCAGGGCTTTTTTTACACCGGTCTGCTCTTCATATGCAGCTGTGTGCAGACATTGATTCTGCAGAGGTACTTTCATGTCTGCTTCGTCTCAGGCATGCGTCTGCGGACTGCCATCATCGGAGCAGTCTACAGGAAGGTACTGTCACCAGCAGCGTTTTGCTTCAGAAACATTGTACTGTCTGTCTTCTCTGTACAAAATGAAGCAGTAGAAAACCAGACTATGTAAACAAGCAGAACTAATAGGACATTAGTGGACTTTACATTAAGTGTGGATAAATGTGTCAGTTGCTCCTCTTAATATTTCATACCTGTTGAACTTTTTCATATCCTTTTCTGTTATACTCACAAGACATAATATAATAGTAGAATTATACATGCATTCATCATTTTTTTTAAATGTAAAATGTAGATTATCTACTTTCATTAAGTTTCCCTTTCTCGGTTAACCCTAAACAAGTTCCAGTGTAGCAACTGACTTCAAAAATTACTTAATTGGTAGACACAGTCAATATTTTTTTATTTACTTCAAGTCTAACTGTACCTTAGAGTTATGTTCAAGAACCTTAAAGAAATAAACGGCGTCACAAAAAAACAAGGAGCCCAGCAGCCTGTTCAGGGAGAAAGTTGTGGAGAAGCTTAAATCAGGGTTAGGTTTTCCAACAATCTCCAAAGCTTTTAAAGTCTTACAGAGATAAGTTTGATCCATCAGTGGAACATTTACTTACCAATCCTCAAGGCTGCAACGTGTAGACAATACAACAGAATCACTTCTTTAACTGGACTCAGAAGCTAAATGCAGAACAAGATAATTCAGTCCTTACATTTAACGCCAAACTATAGCAATCAACAGCCTTAAACAAACGTCACATATGCTGGCAACACTATATTTTCCAAAGCTTCTTTATGTCCGAACATGATTGATGGGGATGTTCAAATCTGATAGTAAGGGCCGAATTTCGCTACGATATTAACCAAAAATCAACCTCTAATTATATTTCCTTACATCTGAAATTTCTTATCAGCACTCCAAAACAAGCATATTTTAAATACTTTTGACATTGGAAAAACAATTAAAATAAAACATGATGAGCCAGAGGTCTTTTGTTCTGCCATTTCTTTTTTAAATATAAATCCCTCTAATGGCCATTATATATTAACAATACCATAATTTAGGTTAATTTAGGCCCACTTTTATTCTTAGGCTTTTAACACTGCATTAGTTGTATGGTCCTATGTGTCTTTTACTGTTTTAGCTGATTGTCTAATTTTATTTTTACTTATTTTATTTATTATATTATTTGATTCTTCTTTTATATTATTGTAGTTTATTTTATGTCTTACATGTCTTACTTATTTATTTTTTTATCATTTATTTCATATGTGCAGCACTTTGGCAGACATGTTCCTGCTTTAAATGTGCTAAATAAATAAAGTGGATTGGATTGGATTGGTTTTCTGTGCAGTAAAAGATGTCCTAAGAATGGTTAGAAATAATGCTGCATAATACTAGGCCATTTCTCTTTGGTGTTCTGTCTCATCATGTCTCATCAACTCAGGCGATGCTTCCATTTGTTTTAGTTGGGATGAAAAATACTAATGCTAACGCAGCTAGTGAGAGTACTTCTGCCATGCACTATACAAACAAAACAATAATCAGCATAATACACAATTGGCCATTGTCAGTTTTGAGCATGCTTTGGAATCTCAGTCTAGGATTGAACTTTAACCTTGTTGGGTAAATTTCACTTCATGGATTTTGTGTTTTAGGCCTTAGTTATAAGCAACGCAGCGCGGCGCACATCTACTGTGGGAGAAATGGTCAATCTGATGTCAGTGGATGCTCAGCGTTTCATGGACCTTGCCACGTACATTAATATGGTTTGGTCGGCCCCTCTACAGGTGGTTCTAGCCCTCTATTTCCTCTGGCAGGTAAATTTACTAAAATACTACAAAGCTACAGTGACTATAACTGATTGATTGCTATTAGTCTTCTTTATGTTTTGTTTAAGATAACATCACATTTTTTATGTGTTTATTTATCACTGTGCAGAACTTGGGTCCATCTGTACTCGCAGGTGTGGCTGTAATGATCTTGATGGTTCCAATCAATGCTGTGATCGCTATGAAAACTAAAACCTACCAGGTAGAACATCACACAACACCTTACCTGTGGTTGTTTTCTTTCTAATGACTCACTATAGACAAATAGAGGCTTGAGTTTTACGGTTATCACTTGTCTTGTGCTTGTGGCTTAACAGGTGGCTCAGATGAAGAGCAAGGACAGTCGCATTAAGCTGATGAATGAGATGCTGAATGGCATTAAGGTGCTGAAGCTGTATGCTTGGGAATTGGCCTTCAAGGAAAAGGTTTCAAAGATTAGAGAGAGTGAGCTGCGCGTGCTGAAGAAGGCCGCTTATCTGGGCGCCATATCCACCTTCACCTGGGTCTGTGCTCCCTTTGTGGTGAGTCCTGATGGTCATCATTCAAAATTTTCTTCTGTGTCAACAAAAACTAGTGCTGGGCACCACGCAACTCCTGTTTAACGGCGTTTTTTTTCCAAAGAAATTTCATTAATGCGTAATTTGAGTTGAGTGGCTAAGTTTGCATGTACACACAGTGACTAATCAATGGCTCAAAAGTTATATGTTTTTATTAAATATTTAGCACAAATATAGACTTTTATCTTCCCTTCGTCTGGAATATTAGCATTTTTTTGTGCATGACCACTTTAAATGTATCTAACAAAGAAAATGTTTTATTAAATATGTAGTATGATGCGCCCTGATTTAAGAATAGTAAATGTTAGTTACATTTGGCGTATTTGGACCAAGGGTAACATTTTTTTCAACAAACTAAAGTATCATTACCTTATCAGCAAAAAGGTTTGTACTTAATGTGATTATGTTAATGTTTGAGACAAGATTTACAGTGCTGGCCAAAAGTATTGGCACCCCTGCAATTCTGTCAGATAATGCTCCATTTCTCCCAGAAAATGATTGCAATTACAAATGCTTTGATATTAAAATGTTCATTTAATTTGTCTTCAATGGAAAACCACAAAAAGAATTGTCAAAAAGCCAAATTTGATATAATTCCACACAAAACATAAAAAAGGGGGTGGACAAAAGTATTAGCACCCTTTGAAAATTCATGTGACGCTTCTCTAATTTGTGTAATTAACAGCACCTGTTACTCACCTGTTACTCGGCACATAACAGGTGGTGGCAATAACTAAATCACACTTGCAGCCAGTTAAAATGGATTAAAGTTGACTCAACCTCTGTCCTGTGTCCTTGTGTGTACCACATTGAGCATGGGGAAAAAGAAAGACCAAAGAACAGTCTGAGGACTTGAGAAGCAGAATTGTGAGGAAGCATGGGCAATCTCAAGGCTACAAGTCCATCTCCAAAGACCTGAATGTTCCTGTGTCTACCGTGCGCAGTGTCATCAAGAAGTTTAAAGCCCATGGCACTGTGGCTAACCTCCCTAGATGTGGGCGGAAAAGAAAAATTGACGAAAGATTGTGCGGATGGTGGATAAAGAACCGCAACTAACATCCAAACAAGTTCAAGCTGCCCTGCAGTCCGAGGGTACAACAGTGTCAACCCGTACTATCCGTCGGCATCTGAATGAAAAGGGACTCTATGGTAGGATACCCAGGAAGACCCTACTTCTGACCCAGAGACACAAGAAAGCCAGGCTGGAGTTTGCTGAAACTTACCTGAGAAAGCCAAAAAACGTTTTGGAAGAATGTTCTCTGGTCAGATGAGACAAAACTAGAGCTTTTTGGGAAAAGGCATCAACATAGTTTACATAGAAAAAAATGAGGCCTTCAAAGAAAAGAACACGGTCTCTACAGTCAAACATGGCAGACATTCCCTGATGTTTTGGGGTTGCTTTGCCTCCTCTGGCACTGTCCTGCTTGACCGTGTGCATGGCATTATGAAGTCTGAAGACTACCAACACATTTAGCAGCATAACGTGGGGCCCAGTGTGAGAAAGCTGGGTCTCCCTCAGAGGTCATGGGTCTTCCAGCAGGACAATGACCCAAAACACACTTCAAAAAGCATTAGAAAATGGTTTGACAGAAAGCACTGGAGACTTCTTAAGTGGCCAGCAATGAGTCCAGACCTGAATCCCATAGAACACCTGTGGAGAGATCTCAAAATGGCAGTTTGGAGAAGGCACCCTTCAAATCTCAAGGACCTGGAGCAGTTTGCCAAAGAAGAATGGTCTAAAATTCATGGCATTGTAAGAAACTCATTGACGGTTACCGGAAGCGGTTGTCCGCAGTTATTTTGTCTAAAGGTTGTGCTACCAAGTATTAGGCTGAGGGTGCCAATACTTTTGTCCGGCCCATTTTTAGAGTTTTGTGTAAAATGATAATTGATTTGACTTTTTTTCCATTCTTTTTTGTGTTTTTTCATTGCAAGCAAAATAAATGAAGATATTAATACCAAAGCATTTGTGATTGCAATCATTTTCTGGAAGAAATTGAGTATTATCTGACAGAATTGCAGGGGTGTCAATACTTTTGGCCAGCACTGTACTTAAAAAATAGAAGCTGTTAAGAGGACTACCGCCTTAAAATATGAATTACACTTTTAAATCAGTCTTTGAATTATGTCCATAATTATTAGATTAGAAATGATTAATTTAAAAATTTAAAAAGAAAATGCTTTCGTTGTCATTAACAGGTCGCCCTGTCAACTTTCGCTGTGTATGTGCTGATTGATGACCAAAATGTGCTCGATGCTCAGAAAGCCTTTGTGTCGCTGGCACTTTTCAACATCCTGCGCTTTCCTCTCAACATGCTGCCCATGGTCATCAGTAGCATTGTGCAGGTTGGTTTACCTCTGTGTATATTTGCTAACCACATCATATCTAATCCTAAAAACTGGTCTACATTTACATGTGCGTGTATACATACATATTATATATATATATATTATACATTATATGATACTAATAGAGCCCTGATTAGGTCATATTACTCAGTTATCTAGTTTTTTTAAACAAAGCATTTTCTACTACTTCTGGTGTAGCGTAACATTCCTTTAACCTGACCCATGGCAACTGGAGGGCAGTTTTGGTATTAGTGGTTACACCGCTCCAATTCTTTTAACCTGCCCTGAGGACTCTTTTCCGAGCTACTTGACAAGGAGATCCAACTCCTGGCTATATGTTACCCCTTTTCCACCGAGCTGGTTCCAGTGCCAGTTCGGTGCTAGAGCAAGAGTTAGCACGGGTTCTTTGTGTTTCCACTGACCAAACTGGTGCTTAGCTGGCTCCAACTGTTTGTGAGACCAATGTTGTCCATTACATTCAAGAATTATGACTGCACAAAAGAGTGTGGAGGTGGGGGTGTGGGGGTTGGGGGTGTGTGTACTTCTCTTCCTTGGGGGATGGTATTGGGGGGGCCGTAGGTACTTGGTCCTGGGTCCATGTTTCTACCCAGAGTGAATGTATTGAGTACCCAGCAGTATTTATTTATTTATTTGTTTTATGTGCAGCATAGATTGCTGTCTTTGCTCTGCTTTCCGCTAATTATATCTCCACAGGTATGATTCATTGCCATTTCGCAGTTTTTAAAGGATGCTTCAGGATCGACCTAGTAGCAGCTAGTTTTTGGGATCCGTTGTTTTGTTAGTTTGTTTTTGTTATTCTTTGTTTGTTTACTTCTATTTGAATATTGATTTTTGTTTTGTGTATATGTTTCCTTTCACTCTGCACACCCCTAAGTTAGGTTTACCTTTAGAATTTATATAACACCTCATAAATCAATGAAAGATTAAGGTATGGGTAGCAAGTGAGGCTTTGTATTTTTAAAAACCTCACTTGAAATAAATAATCTGTTAAGCGCAACTATGGCAGTCAGAAACTCATTCTACTAGCCGTGATGTTGAACAGGACAAGGGGGGGGGAGAATTATGACTGCCATGTCCTAAAGTTTTTTGGGGTGTCATTAAACTTAAATAGTCCTGTAGTGATTAACTCTCTACAGGCAAGGAACAGAGCAAAGTCAGCCATAAGTAAGTAATTGTTTTGGGAACTATGGTAGATACCTGGCTCAACACAGTCTGTAGGTGTTTCAAAAACTTTTACATATGTTTTTTTTTCCTGCGGACTGGTGGTGGATGATGGTGCTTTAAATTATTTTTAGACCTCAGGCAAAGTTTGATGTAGCACATACTTCTGTCTTACAACTGATGGTGGACTGCACTCTTTGCACTTTCTTCCTTATGTACAGCAGTTGGGCAGCTTCTAGAACGTCTGTTTTTGCAGAAGCATCTCTATCATTTACTTCTGAATTTCGGATTGTTTCCTACTGCAGGGAGCTCTAGAATTTGTGGCTTTGGTGGAGGGTTGTGCAAAAATCTCTGCTTCCAATACATTGGACCTTGAGGACGGCTTGAAAAACAAGTTCTTGGATCTAGCGCTAGCTCTGGATGATGCTTTAGCTTCAGAGTTAGCTCTTTCTTCTACCTTTTCCTTATGTATTTTGTCCATCATTGTGGAAAAAGTTTGTATTTTTTCCACCAAATGCTTTTATGGCATTTCACTGCACTTTTATAACTATGTGTTGGATACACTGTATGTTGAAACAGATCAGCAACGAGCCAAACTCTGTTTTCACGAGCCAGGAAGCTGAGCTCTTTTCTCCTTCATTGCAATCTACTTGGGAGCTTACAATTCTTTACAATCATGGCTTGAGAACCTCAATGAAAAGTTTGAGTGAAACGGGAAATTAAAAAAATATAAATTTATCAACTCTGTCATGTAAAATAAACACATTAAATAAACTGGTAGTACCAGAAACATGGACAAGAGCTAGCTGTAATTAATTAACAGTCACTTTAACAGTTAAACTAATGATACATATGCACATGTACATACTGCATACATGGATATACACCCTTGTACATTCTTATGAATCATCATAGCAACCTTAACTGCAGTCTAACTTAATTTTTCTCATTTTTCAGGTCAGTGTCTCTGTAAAGAGGCTGAGAGTGTTTTTGTCACACGAGGAACTTCAAGAGGACAGTGTGGAGCACACAACACTGGCTGGCTGTAAGTCTGTGGCCTAATAACAGTTAGACATTAAAGTGTGTACCTTTAATATTTTACAACTATATATTACCTCTGATAATAACTGGCAGTTATTAATTATGAAGTTTGAATTTCTGTTAATTCAGTACGTAATTAACTTCAAAATGAAACTGGAGGATTCATCTGTGATCTTAGGCCCATTTATATGTGAAAATGAAAATGTTTTTTATGCATTTTGCCCACTTCATTTTACTTCATCCATTTACTCTTCACTAAAGTCTATTATTTATTAAAACCCACCAAAGTAGAGATTTAGGAAAACTGTATATGCTTTTGTGTTTTCATGTTGTAATATTTTTTACACTTGATTATATGCTTTTGCTCATCTCTTTTACAAGCCTAAAAGCTCCAATACATTGGGGTGTACAGGAGGTGCCATGTTTCATTCTGAACATGAATTCATGACGGTTTTCAAGGTCTCATTGGCTGACATTAGAGTTGGCTACTATTGCCCCACACTGCTCCTACACGTTTGGGATGTTTACAACAATTTAGTGGCGTAATTGTCTGTCTGTTGGATGAAAACTTTTCTGAAAGCTTTCCTGTGTGTACAATATTGTTTTAAAAAAAAGATATGGCAGAGATTATTGGTTTCACTAATACCTGTGTGAACAAGGCCTAAACCTAATAAAACAATCAACTGGACAATTATATGAATAAAGTCTAAAAAAGCAGTAAATGGTAAATGGCCTGTACCTTTATAGCACTTTATCATGTCCAGAGAACCCAAAGCGCTTTACAATACATTCAGTCATTCACCTATTCATTCACACACAACTGATGGTTAGCTACTGTAAGGGAGCCACAGATGTCTGACAGAAATGAGGCTGCCAAGCACCCGCATCAACAGGCCCTCTAACCATCATGATGGGTAAGTGTCTTGCTTAAGTACACAACAACCGAGAGAGACTAAGCAGGGGCGGAAGCAGGGGCGGGAACAGGCAACTAATCCGTTAAAAGACGAACTCCCACGTCCCAACCCAACCTTGTATGAAAACTACCTTGTGTGAGGTAGTTTTCAAATTATTTTTACCTGAGTATATTCACGTTAGGTAACACCATCCTCCTTCAGTCAAAAAGGCAGCAGATTATAAACTGCTGTAAAAGTTCACCACACAGAAAAAATCCTTTAAAAAAAAAAAAAGTAGTCCTTGTCCATCTTTAGGAAAAATGGCTCTTACTTATTGGTAAATTAATACATTCTTTCTTTCTTTCTGGGGTTTTTTCAGCATCAAACAGCATCTCGATTGTGGACGGAGTCTTCAGTTGGTCCAAAGCTGAATCACCAACACTCAAGAGGTAGGTGTGATTTGCCTTCAGTGGGCTGTAGCAACCTTTTATCTACACGCTCTAAAGTCATTTATTTAATTTACAAATGAGCTTGAGAATTTCTTGTTTAAGTGACGACCATCTGTTGGGTCTGTGTTTAGACTGAATGTGTGCATCACGGAAGGCGCGTTGGTAGCAGTGGTGGGACACGTTGGCTCAGGAAAGTCCTCGCTTCTGTCTGCTCTCCTGGGAGAGATGGACAAACTTGAAGGAGCCGTGGCTGTGAAGGTGAGCTCTCACAATGACTCAAAACAACACAGATCAAATTCATAGTCGTGTTCAGATCAGACTGTGGGGATGGTCTTATCTATGGAGATTTACACCAAGCAATGTTCTTATTATTTCTTCATGATAGATTTAATATTTAGTCCCTAAAAAATTTGTTGTATACATCACTTTATTTGTACTTTAAAAAAAAACTTAATTTGGTTGAAGTTTTCTGGAGTTTGTCTCATACAGTAATGGTAGCCGGGTTTACTGATTAACCAGTAAATGGACTTTCGAGAGACATCTGTCTTTATAGTACTACACTTGAGGTACAACCACTAAATTTAGGCGGTCTCCATTTGTTTGATTTAACACAACAAGCTGCAATTGGGTACTAAGAAATTTGTATTTGCATTTACATATATATGATGCCCTAGGTTTGAAGCAAAGGCTGTAGTCTGAAATAATAACTTTTAATCTAAAAAAAATATTTGTGTTGTTTTTGATGCTTTTTAGGGTTCTGTGGCCTATGTTTCACAGCAAGCCTGGATCCAAAACTCCACACTGAAAGAGAACATCATGTTTGGCCAGAAGATGCAGAAGGACTGGTACAACCATGTGGTGGAGGCCTGTGCTCTCCAGCCAGACCTGGAGAACTTCCCTGCTGGAGACGAGACTGAGATTGGAGAGAGGGTATAGACTCAGGATCCCCTTGTCTGTTTATCACTATATTGTAATACATTTTAATACAATGAAAATTGTATAAAACTAAAAGACAATACACAAAACATCTTGAGAATTCTAAAACACCACAAACATAGAAATAAAACAAAACGTTTCAATAACGTATTCAATAATGTAGTCAAATAACTGATCAAAACATTTGCACTCAGACCCTTGATTAAAAGTTTGTTTAAACTTGGAGAAACAGATTCCTTTAAATATAACTGCTTTTGACACATAGAAGGGGTGAAGTACTTGAATGCTGTTTTTCATCAGCACCAAGAGCTGATTTTAATTAAGTGTTTTTAGGAAATGTCAATGCCTAGAATACTAAGTACAACCGATGAAGCATTTTAGTAATTTTAGTTCTTTACGTGTTCTGTTTTTAGGGAGTCAATCTGTCTGGTGGCCAGAAGCAACGGGTGAGCCTGGCTAGAGCAGTGTATTGTGACCGTGCCATCTACCTGCTGGATGACCCACTGTCTGCCGTTGATGCTCATGTTGGAAAGCACATCTTCGATAATGTCATCGGCCCACAGGGCATACTGCGGGACAAGGTGGGTCTTCTTAACTTTTAGTCTTAGTGACAAAAAATACATTTTTTGTACTTATTTTTTATTTTATTTATCACCAATCGTAATACTCTTGGTTAGTCCAAAATGTTCATAAACCACAAACATGGATGTTTTAAAAAATGAGAGAAGTTTTAGCCTTTCTTTCTAAGAATGTCAGATTTTTTTCATCAACAATCCGATTTTCTCCAGGTACTTTATGTAGTATTAAGTAATTATTCACGACCTTTTAAAATGCAAAGGACCTCAAATATGTTTTTTTCTCACAGCGAACGTGTATGTGCCCCTCCTTATTCTCTCTGTCTTTGACAAAGACTTGTCGAAGCTCGATTGCTCTGTGGTTTACAGCAAATAACCATACCGACACGATGTACGTCTCCTTGGAAAATGTTCTTGCCTGTGGTCTTTGCCTTAATGTTGGCTGATAGAGCAACACAGGATCAATGTGGATCTTACTTAAGTTCATGTCCACACAGAAGGGAGGAGTTCGTAGTCGTAGAAATTAGAGTTGTATTTACAAGACTTTGCATTTACAGATTTTAAATTCATATTTGCATAAAACAATCCTAATCTGCACAATTTCTCAGACTGCCTGCCCTGTTCCTCTAACGAGTGCCAAATAACATAGCCAATCATTGGCTCTTCTTATCTACGGTTCCACGCTGTTGGAACGGTATTACATGCACCATCTGAGATTCTTTCTCCACATTTAAAAAATCCTCGAAGACCAGGCTCTTCTTAGAGCATCTATTGCCCTGAAGCTCTAAATCCATTCAAGTTTGGTAGAGTATCCTCTTCAAGGACACTGTAGGTAACTTATAGTTCAATGTTTTACTCTCTTTTGTAAGTCACTTTGGATAGAAGCATCTGCTTAATACAAAAAAGTAACTGATGCAAAGATGGATTTTTGCATAAAATCCAGAAAATTAAGGACAGCGATGATATTCCTCTTCATGTCACCGTCATTGGAAAACTTTGGAGTTCTTTATTCAAAAGGCTTCTTCAGCTTTGTTGTAAAACGGCTGCTGCAGGAGATTTTTACTACCCACAGACTATCACCATCTAATATAAGTCAAAAATTAAATGAGTTACCTCAACATTTAATTGCCCTTTGTGATAAAGTATTTTTGATTGTTTGATTTATAGTAAAAATGTGATTCAAGCCTCAGATAGGGATATAGACGGGTCAAACATCCAACCAGAATCTTTACTTGAAGCCTGTTGATGGCTGAAAAAGCTTTGTGATGCATGTTTCATCTATAAACTGTATCTTTAACCAAATATTAGAGGGGCTGTATGTATATGTCAGTCTGTATATATATAATGTTTTTAAGCAGTTTACAGTTGGGAAAATCTTCAATAAACTCAAACTTGTGCTGCCAGATCTTTGTTTTCTTCATTGTTTATTGTATAATAATTCCACCAAAAAAGTAATAACAAATCAACAAAAAGCCTCACATTTAAACTGCATCCATGGCCTGAACTGTACCTTTTGATCTCCTTTCGTCTTATCTAATGTACGCTACCAGGGTTTAACAACTCAATAGACTCTGTTGTGTTTTCTGTATTTTCCTGTATTTAGTTTTTGACTCTGCATATGATGAATAAAAAAAACATAACAGCATAAATTACCTTCTGTTTAGAAGCATACTAACTGTTTTGTGTTTACAGACTCGTGTGTTGGTGACACATGGTTTGAGCTACCTTCCCCAGACCGATCTAATTCTGGTCATGGTAGATGGAGAGATCACAGAGGTAGGCTCCTACCAGCAGCTTCTGGTCAAGGAGGGGGCCTTTGCCGAGTTCCTGCGAACTTACGCCTCTGTCGACCAAGCTGAAGACAGTGGTAAGAATCATTAAATTATTTTTTTTGTTGCTGTTGTTTTTGTAAATGAAGGAGAAATCTCATGACTTTTATTGCAGAAGCCTTAAAAATATTTCTGTTTTTGATCATATGGTTTTATACATCTTTCCTGTCATAGATTTAAAAGATGCACCAAAGAATGAAGCTAAAGCAGTGGAAAACGGGGAAGTCCCTGCTCTTATTGGGTAAGTGAATTATATAACAAACTTTAGTTCTCGTTAAAGTTATAAATACATGTATAATGAGCATCAATAGCTGTCTTTTAATCAACCTTTTTAAGCACATATTTAAGTATCGCATTACAAAAGGACAATGAACAGGACAAAACCAACTTCCTTAGTTTTACTACAATGTTTTCACTTGCTTGAGGTGAATCTTTTTTCTTTGGTTTTTCCAAAAAAGATTTAATCGTTGGAAACACATTTACCTGATAAGTTCGGATGTAGTAAATTTATTCTACTAACTTCTGTTTATTACTGCCAGGAATAACATACATTTCTGACAAAAAGAAAAACCTGGTTGATTCGTTTCAAACCGGTCGATGTGAACATGTCAAAATAACATTGTTCTTTAAAAGAATCAAGAATCAGTTTATTTATATAGCGCCAATTTACAACAGATGTCGTCTCAAGGCACTTTACAAGAAAATCTATTAAAATCAAAGATACATCATTACAAAAAGATATGTAAAACATTTCAAAAGTTTGTTCAAAATTTACATAACATTTAGAAATAAACACCGCTAATATTTGCTTACTTTTGTCTTTAATGATGCAGTTCAACAGTTGTTTTTCTAGGGTAGAATTATTATTAAATCATGCAGCTTAGAACAAGAATTTGATCTGCAAGATTGAATCTAATTGTGTTGTTTCAAGTATACACAGGTAAGAACTATATATACAGACTCAAATGTATGCATTATGTGTTTTTCAGCATTTTGTTATGGTACAGTCTAGTTACAAATTTATTAAATTAATCTATTCACTCAAAATTCTATCCATCTATATCTGTAAATATATCCTATTATGAAAAAGGAATGTTTATTAAAAATAGAAAACCTTTTTCCATCTTTGGCACCTATTATAATCTCAGTTGTCTGGTTTGGCCAATTCAGAACATTTATATGGCGGTTCTGAAGCCACTCCTTTGAGATCTTGGCCAATTGCCTTGGTTCATAAGTCAAAGGGTTTTCATCCAGAATGTCACTGTACATTGCTGCATTCATCTTTCCCTCGTTCTTGACTAGTTGACCAGTTCCTGCCACAAAAAACCTCCCCATACAATTATTCAAGGATTTCTCTTGTCATACAACTTCACATTTATATGTGTGTAGTGCGGAAATTGAACTCAGATCCTTTTATAAGACAAAAAATAAATATATTATGGTGTGATGAGCTGAATTTAGTCAACTGGACAGGGGGCTTGAGTTCATTAATCTAAAACCTGCTGGGTCGAAACAGTTTTTAAGCCGGAGGCCTTGCTCAGATTGCTTCTAAGCTGTCTGCCTGAAGAAAGATACTGAAACAGTCTGTGTGTAGGATGGGAGGAGTCCTTCATGATGCAGAGGGCCCTCTTTCTGCATCGTGATGTGTACAGGTCTGAGATGGAGAGGAGGCTGCTCCCCACAGTCCTCTGTGCAGCCTTAACTACCCTCTGTAGAGCCAGCCTCTCAGCTGCTGTGCCAGACAGTGATGCATGTGTAAAGAACGCTCTCTACCACACAGCGATAGAAGTTCCTCAGTATGGAGCCTTCAGCAGCTTCCTGAGGAAATACAGACTCTGGTGGGCCTTCCTGACCAGACAGGAGGAGTTGGCATTCCAAGCAAAATCAGAAGCTATGTGTAAACCCAGACATCTGTAGCTGAAAACCATCTCCGTAGCTGCTCCTCTGAAGTTCAGTGGAGAAATCCATCTGAACTCCTTCAACACCCTCTTGGTCTTTTTCACGTTGATGCAGAGGTTGTTTTCTCTGCACCACTGCACCAGGTTTTCCACCTCCTCTCTGTATTTGAACTCATCATTGTTTGTGATACATCCCACCACTGCTGTGTTGTCAGCAAACTTCACTATCTGTCAGTTGATATGTGTTGCAGAGCAGTCATATGTCAGCAGAGTGAACAGGAGGGGGATCAGCACACAGCCTCGAGGCAACCCATTGGCTAGAGTGATGGAGCAGGAGATGGTGTTATGGATCCTGACAGTCTGAGGTCTGTTAGTCAGGAAGTCCAGCAGCCAGTTTCCCAATGTGGCACTAAAACCAAGAGAAGAGAGCTTCTACATCAGCTTCTGTAGGATGATTGTGTTGAATGCTTAAGAGTAAACCAGAAACGGCAGACAGATGTAGGAGTTCCTGCTCTCCAGGTAGGGGAGAGGGCCATGTGGACCAACAGATGGCGTCAGCAATGGAGCTATTTTTCCTGTGGCCGTACTGATGGTGGGTCCCCAGTGACGCAGATGAAGTCCTTGATGTGGGTCATGAACAGCCTCTCGAAGCTCTTCATGACTACAGAGGTTAAGGCTATAAGTCGGTATATATTTAGACCTGTCACTGTGGCGCAGGTTGGGACAGATGCCAGTGATAGAGAGGTATGAAAGATGTCCGCCAACACTCTCGGTAGCTGTTCTGGGATATTGCCTGCAGCCTTATGAGGGTTGATTCCCTAGATGGTCTTGGTCACATCTGCTGTGAGGTGTGTCACCGGGTGGGGGAGTGGGTCTGATTCTGGTGGGTGGGGGGCTGGTAGGACCCTCAAAGCAGGCAAATAACTTATTTAGTGCATCTAGAAATGAGGCGTCTGTTGGGCATTGTATGTCCCTGTTTTGTAGTCAGTAATGCAGTTAATGCTCTTACATGTGCCCATCAATGACCGGGAGTCATTGATGGGCGTATACAGCTTTGCCCCCTCGCAATGCTTTCAGTCAGTCCTTTTGTCGCCTCTCTGAGTGCTAATGCCTCAGCTGTCCAAAACACAGCATCACTACCTTTCAGAAGAGCTCTCACTTCAGCATTAAGCTCGGGTTTCTGATTTGGACAACAGCTAACTGTCTTGGTGGTGGTGACGTTATCAACACATTTGGAGATGACACACAGTCCAGAGTGTTGTCTCTCCGTGTGCAAATGTTGACATGCTGTTAAACTGGGCACTGTCTGTCAGTTTCACGTGATTAAAGTTCCTTGAAACCACGTAAAACGCCTCCAGATGCTTTATCTGCAGCAAGCTAATGGTGTCGTACAGCTCCGTTAATGCATTGTTTGAATGAGCAACAATGGTGACGTACGCCGCAGGAGAACTCCTGGGGCAGATAGTATATCCAACATTTCACAGTTGCAAGTTCTATCGCCTCAGACCAGGTTTCTACCAATCCACATTTCGTACACAAGTTACAACTGAACGGTTGAGCTGTAATTCTGTATGCCGCCATAGCAACAAATGATCCTGCCTCCAACACACCTAAAAGTTGGGGTGATGTCGTCTTGGTCCTTAGCCATTTCTGGTTTCCCCTAAGCGGGAAGCCGGACATTCACACTAAAGAATTTAGTCTTTCTCAATTCTCTCAGACTAGAGAACTTAGTTTCTCATATTTTGAGAGTTCTTTTTGTACTTTTAAAAAAAACTCCATGTGGGTTCCTATATCCATTTGTTAAAGGGTAACTAAACCGAAAATCTTTTTCAAATTATTACGAGATAAGGAATTTGTTAGATAAAGTATTTTTACGTTAAACCTGTATTACTGTAAACCTATAAATTATAGTCCTCCATCCAAAAACTCAGCTTTAAAAAAAAAAAATTATATACACCAAATACTCATAATTCAACTTGTAGAATGAAACTGTAGAATAACTGAATGTGGACTATCATAAGAAAATTAGGTTTTGGAATGAAGGCTAAAGGAAATTCAGATGAAACTCTTGTAGCTCCACCCAAACATGTTAAAAAATATATCCTTTTTACTTAATATTTGTAATAATTTAAAAATGCCTTTTGACATGTACAAATGTGTATGTTCCTTCTGGGCAGTAGGTCAGCTGTCAACAGCGAATCCAAAAAGTCCCCTCAGATTAACGATGCTGGAGAACTGAATAAGAAAACCAAGAACCCTGAGATGGGGAAACTGACCGAAGCTGACAAGGCCAGCACTGGAAGGGTACGCAAAGGGAAAAAACCAACACCGAACAGTACATTGTACATTTTGTGTGATAGTTTATTTAACATGTTATAGAGCAGTTTATAGAAAGGGAATAGTGCTTGACAGCAGCATCTGTAATGTAACACTGAGTAGTTCATAATTTATTGAACAGATGTTTAGTCCAAATGCAGAAGCTGAGTTCTTGAAGGTGAAGAGGTCCATAGTTTTTTTCTATAGCTATTAAACAAGAGCATGGTAAATGATGATCACAAAATGTAAGTTCAAGTTTAACTGCATCAGGCACATTTTCCAAAAAGAACCATTACATTTTTCAATTAACAGAAAAAAAGTTTCAAGAATCAAGAAACAGTTTAATTACATTGCATCAATTTACAACAGATGTCGTCTCAAGGCACTTTAAAAGGAAATCAATTAAAATCATAGATGCATCATTACAAAGCAATTTGAAAAAGTTTTCAATCTGAGGAGTCTATCAGTTTAAAATTTGTATACTTTTCACTTTATACTGTGCCAATCATATTATGTTGATATTTGATTAAAGCAACATACTCAGACACATTCACTCAGTACAATGGGACCTAGAAATCTCTTGTTCTTAATCAATTGTATGAAGTTCAGGGTAGGTTTACCGAATAATGACATGATGAGCAATTATCTGTGGGTGGATTTTTACTTAATATGCAGATTTTTAACACTGTTTAAAGAACGTAACCTTGCTTTAGCACTTTTTAGTCACTAACTTCAATTGCTAAAGGGTGTTGTGCTAAAGGCATTAAAAAGTGAGACTGCTATTTTATAAAGATTTGTTACACAAAAATATGTTATTAATCCAAAGAGAAATTAAAAGCCTTTTCATTTTTTTCTATTTTAATTATGATTATGGCTTACTGGTGAAGAAAACCCAATATGTACATTAGATCAGGGGTGCTGCTGAAAAGAAAAGTAAATTTATATATTTCCTAGCTCTTAGTGGATAAACTTTCTGAGATTTCTGTAGTTTTTTTGGATCTCTGCTGAACTTTGTCTCTCATATTCAGAGGGAGTAGATTTTGGAGCAGACAACAAAGTGTCACCAAGCTAACACTTCACAGCATCTAGTCAGTGTCAAAAATCATACGTGTACACATTTTTATATTGCTATGTAACCACATAAAAAATGAAAAAAAGAAAATAACTAAACCCTCAGTCCTATGGATCAGAGGCTGTGGTTATATAAACTTTGGTAAAGAGACCTATGTATTCATACATACATATTTGAAAGAAATTTTAAGATAAGATAAGATAGACTTTATTGATCCCGAAGGAAATTGTTTTGCCAGGGTTACAGAGTAAAAGAGTATTTAGAGTTTTCTCTAAATATTTCATTTTACCCATCAGTGGCAAATTCCAGATGCTCTCCTGTCCCTCCTTAGGTCAAGCTGGCTGTATTTTGGTCCTACCTGAAAGCTATCGGTGTGGTTCTGTCCTGCATTAGCCTGCTACTGTTCCTCACCCATCATCTGGTCTCCCTCTTTTCCAACTACTGGCTTAGCCTGTGGACCGATGACCCAGTGATTAATGGCACTCAGCCTCAAAGACAGATGAGACTTGGGGTGTATGGTGGTTTTGGACTGACTCAAGGTAAGTCAGAAATGATGGCCTTTTCATTATGATTGCGCATGTGTGGTGGTGGTAAAGGTATTCATACATTTCGAAGGTTTTGTGTTTTTTCATGTTATGTTAGTGTATAGTAATGGGATTTGTTTGACAGACAAATAAAATGAAGGCATGCATACTTTGATTTTTCTTCTTTTTTTTTTATAGCAGAGTGGTAAAGTTTATAGGAAGTGGATAGGAGGGAACTCAGGTAGCGATCATTATTGTAGAAGCTTTTAAGGCACTACAAAAGCCTCCAGCTGAAGACACTCCTTTGATGCATGATAGTTTGATAAAGAAGATGTTCAGGGTTGTCCTTTTGTTAAAGTCTTCTTTTCACCAATATTTCCTGCAGATCGTGGCAGACAATATTGACAAAGGCACTGAAATGATTGATAGGTGACTGATCCTGATTTGGTTTAAGATAACGATGTCGCAATAGTCTGTGTCAAAGGTGGAAAATATAATATTTGATATTCTTTCTGTGGGCTGTAGAGGAGAATGTTTAGTTTGGTCCTGAACTGAGCTCATTGAATGTGTCTTCCTAAAGTGACCAGGTGGGCAGGAAGAACTACATAATCATAGAAATAGCTAAGATGCTCAAAGATCACCAGCTGAAATGGGGGAATCCCTTGACAAAGCAGCTGCCATGCAATCTTAGCACCAACAAATACTAGCCAGAAAAAGACAATGTTGAAAGAAAGCTACAAAAAAATAAATCCCTTTTTGAGGTTTCCTACCAGCTATTAACCAAACACAGTCAACCATGTTACCAGCATCATTATTGGGATTTTGCATTGTCGTAATCTATATTTAAAGAGAATCATTCAACAGTGTAAAATATCATAACTTGTGCTTTTATCTTGTTAGGTGTAGCAGTCTTTGGTTACTCCCTCTCTATGTCCATTGGGGGCATCATGTCATCCCGCTACCTTCACCGGTCTTTATTAAATGATGTTCTGCGTTCTCCGATGTCCTTCTTTGAGAAAACTCCAAGCGGCAATCTGGTCAACCGCTTTGCCAAGGAGATGGATACGATTGATTCTCTTATCCCCAGCATTATTAAAATGTTCATGGGATCCATGTTTAACGTACTGGGTTCCTGTGTCATCATCCTGTTTGCTACACCACTTGTGGCAATAATCATTCCTTTCCTTGGGTTACTCTACTTTTTTGTGCAGGTCAGTAAAAAATACATTGTGTATTTCTACTCTGGGAGTAGCCCTGAGTTGTTTATATATGACACGGACATTTTTGTACACTAAATTGTCTGTGTGTGTCCAGAGGTTTTATGTGGCAACATCTCGGCAGCTGAAGCGCCTGGAGTCGGTCAGCCGTTCACCTATCTACACCCACTTTAATGAAACATTGCTGGGCACCTCGGTCATCCGAGCTTTTGGTGAGCAGGACCGATTCATCCATGAGAGTGACCAGCGAGTAGACCACAACCAGAAGGCCTACTACCCCAGTATTGTAGCTAACAGGTTAAGAGCACTGATATTTTTTTTTTCAGTTCTACACCTGTATTACACAACAATATATAGCTTTTTTACAAAAATGTGACAAATATAAAAACTGAGTTACGAAATAACATTATAAAAATTGGTTGCATAAATATTAAAAAATATTGTGTTTTCTTGCAAGCCCGATTGAGACCTATCTATACGGACTCCATACTGTGCACCCAAGTTTTAATCTACTAAATACTCAGTTAAAAGTTGGAAATATTTATGCTACCTTTTTTTATGTTAAGTGTTTGTATTTTGTGGAAATACGTTTTCATGGGAGATTAGAGTTTGGTTTTTATTTATTTTTTGTTATGTTAGCCAAATTTTGATTGTCAAGAATGCTTTGCAAAACCATTAAAAATGGTAAAATATGTTAGGGGAAGAATACTTTTTACAAGCTTTTCTTTCTAAATCAGACACAAATATTCACATTCTTCTGACTTTTCCCAGTAGGAATCCCGGATTTTATAAAGTTGAATCTACCTTAGGCTCACACAGGAGGTTTGTTTTTGAAAATATCTACAAATGACTCATCCAGGGAACTAAAAAATTAATTTACCTACAGAGTAAAAGGACTGTTGCATAATATGCACTTAAACATTGATTTCCAATAGATGTTTTCTTAATGCTGAGATCAAATGAAGCAATTTTTCCCTTCCTCCAGTTACCAGCCTAAATTCTAAAATATTTTGTGTTTTATAAAGTTTGGAATAGCTTTGCCTGACACTGGAGAAAACCGACGTTGCATATGTTTTTAGCCTTAAAATTTTTTTACAATATTAAAAAATACACGAATTTCCAACAGATGGCTTGAATTGCAGAGAAAGAATGACTGCTTGTGGAACTAAAAATCATGCCATTGTGATAACTGAATATCTGATTTACCTCCATTTTAGCAAAAGACTATCTTTGTTGTTGAACCTGTGTTCCTGTAGGTGGTTGGCAATTCGCCTGGAGTTTGTGGGAAACTGCATTGTGTCATTTGCTGCCCTGTTTGCTGTGATGGCCAGAGAAAACCTAAGCCCAGGCATGATGGGGCTGTCCATCTCTTACGCTCTCCAGGTAAAAGCAAATCTTTTTGCTAAATGTTAATGAATTTGTAATTGGTTAAATTTACATTTGTGCTTAACCCTTTCTTTTTTATATATATATTTTTTTATTTCATATGAAGCTGACAACATCACTGACTTGGCTAGTGAGAATGTCCTCTGATGTGGAGACAAATATAGTAGCTGTTGAGAAGGTGAAGGAGTATAGCAGTACAGAGAAAGAGGTACGTTGCACATTGCTCGGAACAAGGCATAGCATGGGGATGTTTTGGGGTTGACTTTAGTCTTATATGTTTTCCTTGGGTTTTGAGGGTTTGACCAGATTTTTGGGGTTGAGGTTTTGGTAACATTTAAATAAATCAAACAAGAATTTTATGTAGTTAGGAGTAGAGTGGGAGAACACTGGATGAAAGTAATGAAACCAGAAATACTGCTCTAGAAAAGCACACCATTGAAAAATTAAAATCTCAAAGTCTGTAGGGTCAGTCAACAAAATAGAAGAAGCAGACACCTTTTATGTGCCGTCTAAGAATGTGGTCATCCAGGGCTGGCCCTCGGATGGGGCAATGTTACGCAGATCTGAGTTGAAAACGGATTTGCCCCTAATCGGAACGCTGTCTGGGTCACTTCCTCCCAAATAAGAAGTTAGACCAAACATGCACAATCAATCACCTCACCTCATTTGCTTAATGAGGGAGAAAGCATACGATTAAGTAAAAAGAGGAGAAAGAAAATGTAAAAGCCATGCCTTAAAATAACAATACTGGTGGGGAGAAAATGTGTAAATGATATACTTATACATTTAAAGAGACGAAATGTATGTATAGTGGTTTTTCCTCTCAAATACCCTGGTAAACACACAAATAAAACAAAGGAGGAAGTTATTGAAACAATAAAAATATTGGTGCTTCAAATATTAAAATTACAAAATATACAAAGGTTAATTCTAACAAGACTATAAAACAGGAAAAAAGAGATGAGTTTAAAGGGTCAGGGAAAAATGGGACATGATGAACATTTTCAAAGCCAAATTACTTATTTGAGTTTGACATTCCCTCATGTCAAAATATACTCCAGAGTTTACCCTCCTCTAAACCCTGGTTTGGAAACAAAGGTGGCATCAGTAAACAGTCTTGTCCAGTATTTAGTCGTGAGAGGGAGAATAAAAAGCATAACCAACAAAGGAAATAAAATCATGAGACTTGAACTACAAGGTGTCCACTGTGTTTTCTTAGTTGACATTTGACAACATTGATTGTGATTGGACTTTTTTAAATGATGTCTGTTCTCTCAATTACAGGCAGAGTGGCAGCATGTGCCTCCCACTGTTCCACCTGGCTGGCCCACTCAGGGTTGCATTGACATTCGAGGCTTTGGTCTGCGATATCGCCATGACCTGGATCTCGCCATTCGCAGTATCTCCGTCACAATTAATGGAGGGGAGAAGGTAGAACTCAGTTTTGCTATGATAAGATCGGTAGCGCTCACTGTTACTAAACACGGGAGGAATTTGTTTTGTTTAACTTGTCATAACTACCCGTATCTTGCCGTTTTCTATCAGGTAGGGATTGTGGGGAGAACTGGTGCTGGGAAGTCATCCCTGACACTTGGCCTGTTCCGCATCATTGAGGCAGCAGAGGGCCAAATTTTCATCGATGGTGTGGACATTGCTAGTCTTGGTCTCCACGAGCTGCGCTCCAGAATCACCATTATTCCACAGGTCAGTTGGAAGAGAAGACAGAAAAGCAATCATGTCTGGAAATCCAGCTTTAAGAGGCTGGATTTACTGTAGAGATGAAAGCTGAGGTTATGGTTAGAGACAACAAATATTTCTCAACCCTGAAATTAAAGATTATCAAGAAATCTATTTGCATCAGTTTATAACATAAATACTACACTAATACTAAAGATTACGTAAGAATTTTATGAGAATGATGATTTTTTGACATGACTTGATGAATAAAAAATTATCTAAACTGATTTAACATTTACCAAACATTTGTGTCACTTTACAATCTAAAGAAAGGGGTATATGTTCCCATTCTGATTTGATCAACTTAAAAACAACAAACAACAATACAATACAAAATGTATTTAAGCGTATGTCTAAGGATAATATTTAAAAAAAAAGATACGTCATAGATTTGTTGCACTAATTTCCCCAAACCACATTCAATCTCTAATGATAAACATCCCAGGAGAATTTTGTTTGGATTAATATTAGTAAAGGTAACAAATCTAATATTACTGACACTCCACCTTTCAGGACCCAGTGCTGTTTTCGGGCTCTTTGAGGATGAACCTGGATCCTTTTGACACCTACTCTGATGAAGATATATGGAGGGCTTTGGAGTTTTCTCATCTGAAGACCTTTGTCTCAGGCCTGCCAAACAAACTCAGCCATGAATGTAGTGAAGGAGGAGAAAACCTTAGGTATGCAACTGTTCTTGTAGTTTTTTCAATCATAAGACTGGGTGGAGTATCTGCTATCTGTAAGGTCATTGCTGACTGCCAAACATGAGCAAATGTAGCACTTTTATATCTACTTTATTGTAATATAATGTATGGAGACAAATTTGGAGTGCCACGCACTTCATTGAGATGAATTTGCCGTGTTTTGCCAGAGCCGAAACTAAACAGACTGTCTATAAATAATTTTGGACTCATAAATAATACTAATAATAATGACAGACTACAGATTGCAAACCTTTCTTCTGGCCTGATGAAAACCTTCACGTGTGTGTGAATCTCTATTTTTGGGTTTAACATATTGACTAGTTTGGGAAAAGGTTCAGATTCTAGGGAAAATACATTATGAATTTAGCTGGATCAGCCTAGAGGTCGATTAATGATATTGAGCATTCTTTTTCCTTGGCAAAAACAAAAAAGACTTAAGAGCAAGATTATATCTCAGTTCCAGTCAGATCCGGGCTTCCATAGCACCATCACTGTTATTGACAAAAACAATACCATGTGATTAACACCCTCCACAAACACTAACAAGCTGGAAATGGATATCTGTTTCTAATAGTGGCCCAGTTTTACTTATGGGACTGATACCTATATCGTTTCATAACCAATTGAATTTTGTAGACATAAAGGACACAAGACCGATATTTACACCACTGCTATCGCTATGCATCCTATGTTTTGGCTTTCACCCAGGTGGCAGTGACTATCATCAGTCGCTGTCGTTTGTCATTCTGCTGTGTCGAGCCATTTAGTCGCCCCCCACCCCCAACCTCACCCCCCCTCCCCATACAATGTAAGACTCATTACTTTCTTTTTAATACTGGCTTTCCTCAAACATTCTTCTTTTAAGGTGAGATTAGTGAAATGCACACCTGTAACTGTCCCATCAGAAAATTGTCTAACCTGAGCTGTGGATTTTTCCAGCCACTCCAAAGTTATCATTGTCCATATATAACCTGCTTCTCTAATTTATGCAACCGTTAATGTGGTAAATACCCATGTCTATGTAGGTCTGCAGATGGTCCATCCTCTCTCCAGGTTCAGATATGAAGAGACAGAGCTCTGTGTTCAAAGCTTGAAATATTCTTAGAAAAACGTGCTTTAAACTTCTCCACAACCTTCTGTCTGACCGCTCTGCTATCTTTGTTGGTCTAATTCTGGTTTTGTAATGTTTTTCTACCTACCTTCTGAGGCCAGAAACAGAATTACCTACATTTAGACTCAAAGTAAAGCATGTGATGTTTACGTGCCTTTCTTTAGGCAGCTTGTGGCGCAGGACTTCATTTAAAGCTACCAGAAAGGAGAGGAACAGAGAAGAGATACAAAGCAGGCTTCTGTTTTTTTCCATGTGCCTAAAATGTTGATGATTGTTCAAGTCAAACTGAGCTCATCCAGCAGAGTTCTGTGTTTGTTTAATAATGTGCATTTTCCTTTAGCGTGGGTCAGAGGCAGCTGCTTTGCCTCGCCAGAGCTCTGCTGAGGAAGACCAAAGTCCTGGTGTTGGATGAGGCAACTGCTGCCGTCGACATGGAAACTGACAACTTGATCCAGTCCACCATCCGCTCACAGTTCGATGACTGCACAGTTCTGACAATAGCCCATCGCCTGAACACCATCATGGACTACACAAGGTTTGATGTACACAGGACACAGTTTGAAAGGCTTCAGTTTGATGTGTGTTCATGTTTTCCAGCTTATTCAATACAATTTACTGTAGGTCCCACTAATAGACTATACGCTGGGTTTCACACTAGTGGACTAAAGAGTAGCCAGTAGAGTAACTGGGTCAGTTTTTCTAGTTTCTGGGGCTGAAGTAATTTAGGTGGTGGATTCTCCTCTTTGCCTTGTAACTCTGGAGCAGCTCTACACCCTCAGCAGGGGCTTGGAGCAGGCATAAGAGTTCGCCCAGCAGGTCCAAATGTTTTTTTGTGGACCTTCATAAGACATTGGACGGTGTTCCTTGGGGAGTACTGTCGGAGGTACCAATCTACTTAATATGGGTTTGAAGTCCCTGTACAACCAGATCCAGAGCTTGGTTAATTTTAAATAGAGGGGTTGATCCTAATGCTTTAGGTAACAAGCAAGATTAATAAAAGACAGAACTGGTGAACGAAAGATGACAGCACAAAGAAAATGGTTACTGGAATTGGTTGATTTTCTTTAGAGTTGAGCCTGGTCTTGAAACTGAATTTCTTTCTCTTCAACAAATTCACCACACATAATGTTGCTGTGAAAACGTCACTTCTCTGTGTTGAGGCTATTGAAACACGTCAGTGGGCCTTTTCCGCAAAGCCGTTTCCGGTTATTATATGTGTCTTCCACAAAACAAACAGAAGAATGCTGCTAACCCAGACCCGGTTTGCAGCTGGTCAGAAGTGTGCTGCAGAGTTTCATTATAAATGAATTGGGAGCAGCAAATGTAAGTAGTGAACAAAATGCTAAAGTTCTTATGCTGTGGACCAATGTTTTTAGCATTACTATTTAAAACTGATAACTCTATTGCAGAAAATGCCCTTACAGTAATCTCTCACAAACAGAAAATGGTTTCATAAAAGCCTCTTTCAGAAAATTCTTAAGCTTGTCAAAAGCCATATTTTGATAAACAAGATTCTGATGTTCAGTTGTTCTGTGAACAAACTGGAGGTGACTGGCTTAGCGAATTGGATAGTAGTTTTGATCTCAGAAGGTTGTAAGTTATATTGCTCCTTGCTCTTTCACCATATCAATGTGGTTGTTTGTTTAATACAAAACTGTCACGTTTCCATGTTTGTACATGTTACTGAGCAAAAATATTTGTATTAAATTGTTTTGTTTTCAGATATTTTATTGCTCAAAAATGAATGTTCAAGCACTCTCGTATACCACCATGGCTGTTTAGATAGGGAGCAGAAATGAATAAATAATAAATAAGATCAAAAGGTACTACAATTAATTATTTGTATACTATTTAGTTCTATACTTGCAAAATCAAAATTTAGATTTGTTTAGGTTCTTAATAGTACCTGAAGATTTGACTAACTCGCTTGGTGAATTAAGGGCGTGACATAGGTAGACTGACTTTACCTCTAATAGTGCAGTACAGCTTAGCACCACATGCAGGGGAACAATGCAGCTAGGATGTATCAAAAGCATTTGTAAAAACTGATATAAATGCCACAGATGTAAACTGTTTCTCACTGATGTCTACAGAGCAGCATTCAATATGAATCATCTCTCTCTACTAACACTATTGACAATAATTAGTCTGGCTGGCTACACGCCTTTTAAGTGAACATTTAATACTTTTATGACAAGCATATTTAAGGAAAAAATCCACCCTCTTTCCACAATAAAGGAAACGTATTCTACTCACTCACAATAGGCTGTTACGCAATCTAAGATAGCCATTATTGTAGTCCATTATGATCTAGATCGCAACATGTGCTGTGGACAAATTACCAGCCTTGTGTGCTGGATGGTAATAACAAATCACATAAACTGTTATTAACTGCAGTATATTTAGAAAATCATGACTGTGATTAGGCCCAAAAGTTCCATTTAAGGTTTACAGTAAAAACACCAACAAGACATGAATTACTTTGTTGCTTCTTGCTGTGTCTGTATATCTGGTTTTGAGCTCTGCAGTTGGAATAAGAAACATTCTCTTTTCTGTGTCATTTAGGGTTCTGGTGTTGGATAAAGGAGACATGGCAGAGTTCGACTCTCCCTCCAATCTCATCGCTAACAGGGGAGTGTTTTACAAGATGGCCAAAGATGCTGGACTGATCTAAAAACACAAGTCTTTTCACCTTGTTAAACAGTGACTCCGAGCCTCCCTGTTCAGTATTGTTTTTCTTTAGAGTGGCTGTCACATTAAAGAGGTGTTTGATGTTAGCGAGCTTTTTTGACAGTAAAAGATTCAGCTTAATATGCCCTACTTTTAATTGTTCCATCCTTAGTCACGTTTTTTCATCCTTTTAGTTTCTGACCAATCCAATTTTTTTTCTCTGCATTTTCCCACATGGAGGAACATATAACCCCCGGACTTGTAAAAATAAAGCTAGCACTGCTGAGGAAGCAGGGACCACATGTGCCAAATGCTGCCTTTATATCATCCAAAATCTAGGTTTTAAGAACATTCAAGTTTTATTTAAGAGTAGTACATGTGTTACAGGGTTTTGTTATGCCATGACCTCTGGTTTGTGTGCTGGAAAACGCAATTATGCAGAAAAATTCCAGCTTTCAGTGGGTTAATCCACCTTACTGGGTGTTCTGAAACAATTATGCTATTTCTGTCATTTCACTCTTTTTTTATCATCTTAACGTGGAAAACCTCGAACTAAAGAAGGATTTGTGGCTCATAGTTGTCCCATGTCTGGGACTTGCATCTCTTGAGTGACCATCAAGTAATCAGGGTTCAACGTAAAGCACTGACTGTTGCTTTGATTGAAAGTGCATATTCTGTGGAAATGGTGTGTTTGATTTATCAGACAGGAATGTTGAGGGATTGAAAGGTCTTATGGTTTCATTACAATCTATTCATACTGGCTGTAGGTCTATAATAATAACCAAACATTTGTTTCAAAGTGAACACTGTTAAATGGTGCTTGCCCTTTAACAGGTGTTGGCTCATTATTATTTTTTTTCTGGCATAGTTATTCTACTGCTGTTAATGACCCCAACCTGTCATTTTTGAAAGGAACATACAGCAGTTAAAATTGTCTTTATGCTTCTACCGACTCCGGATAAGCGGTAGAAGATGGATGGATGGATGGATGGCGTGCTAAATGTCCATGGGTTTAACTGAGAAATGTGCTCTGGCATAAAAGACCTGTAACTACTTTACATTATCCCACGTTTTACGGCCTGAAGATAATTGATACTATCGACAGGCTCTAGTCGGATGGAAAGCAGCATCATACACTTTTGTGTTTTGTTCAAGAGTGATTGTGTCAAATTTGTCTCATTGCCAGGAGAAATTAGCTTCGTTAGAAGCTGCTTTGCTCCCAGTTAGTGAAAACACTTTGCTTGTAAAGAAACAGCATTTACTCTTGTGTAGATTTTCAGATATCCAATATATGAAAGTCTTAAGTGCTCAAGCAGAAGCCAACTGAACGTCTTTTCTGGTTTCTTGAAGACTTTTCACTTGTCTTAAAAGGCTTTTTCAGTGTTCTGCAATGCAAAAACACTATACCCTCCCTAGTGTTTTGTCTATTTGTAGTCAACATGTCTTTCTTTAAATAAAACAAAAATATAAATTTTATTAATAATCAAGAATTATTTACGTAAAAAAAAGCTCCTAAATCTTGAAAAGTAACCAAAGTTAGTTTTATTTTATTTTGGGTGTAAAAAGATGTTTGCACTACAAACTAGACAAAAATTCTTCATTTTTTAATACGTTTTATAATTTTGCTTTTTCTGTTTGAAGAAGCCTTTTTGGATGAGGAGCGAAATCTCTACCCAAGCACTCAGAATAAGATGCATTTACACAGCTCAGAGAAGAGCATCACAGTTTTTAGCATAATTCCACAATACAGCAATATAGAGATATTCAGTAAGTTTCACAAATGATCCTTACTACTTGATGACATTTACATACCTCTTTGTATTTCATTCGAATTTTATGTGATAGACCAGCACTGTCTTCATGGTTTGCCGCAAACTGCAAGCAGGACAAGTATAGCTTTTAGCAGTGACAATCCTCTTGCTACTGTGACTGTTTTTCTTGGTTACACCATCTCACCTTAGCTGTAGCTCTCCAGGTTTACTGTAGTCAGCCTTGGCTGCTTTCTAAAGACAAACAAGCTTCTGCGCTCAAAAGATAGGTGTATAAGATTAAATTACAATAAGAGTTTGTTTGGTGGAGTTCTGCACAACTTGGTGTGTGTCTGTCGCATAAAATCACAAAAACAGAAAAATATCCTTTATTGACATTAACAATAGTTTTTGGTCAAAACATGAAAAAAAATAATAACCTCAAACTGTGTGAATAGTTTTGTGTTAAGTACTGGAGTTACTGTGGTAAATAAAAGGAGGTGCACTTTCAGTCATTTGGACTTGACTCTTCAGAAGGAAGGAGGACTGGAGGCAGCTGATGTATCAGAAGCATCTGTTACGCTGTGCTTTGTACTACTAAACACATATTCTGCAGCAAATCTTCATAAAAAAAAATTGAAAAAGTTGCACACCCCTTTGGTGAAATCTGTTTTAGCTGAGCAGGATGACTTATTTATTGTGTTGATCTCTTTTCTGTGTTTATATTATGTTCTGATTTTGTTAAAGGCATCATGGAAAAAGAACACTATTGTTCCTAGAAGTTTGCTTTTTCAGGAAGTTGTTCATGAAATTTAATAGACTTGATTTATGTAAAAGCTGCAGTTTGTGTGTGTGTGTGTGTGGGGGGGGGGGGGGGGGGTTGTTGCTGTGAGTGAATGCTGCACAAAACAAACTTA